>JABYQU010000062.1:0-188698 GCA_022264855.1 Lenzites betulinus | reverse complement strand
CTAACTGTTGGATGCGGTCCTCCGCGGTGAACTGGAAGCTACTAATCCACGGTTCGATGTCCTCCGCGATCGCAAATACCATTTGGGCCGCTGGGGCTGCCTGCGCGGGGTTCTGACCTTGGCGAACACGTTCCCGTCGGTGCCATTCGTAGAGTCGGTCGCGCATAGTCAAACCGTCGAACCCAGGGAGCTGTCGCGGGAGGAACTGACCAGTAGGGAGCACAATCAGCCCTTCCGGGTTACGCGAGCACTTCCCTTCGCGGATGTCAGTCTCCGCTGCCGGGCAGTTCCGCAGCATATGGTTCGCATCGCCGCAGTAGTGGCAGAAGCCGTTTGGTAGCGCGTTCGCCGCGAAACCGTTCCCTCCCTGCTGGAAACCTTGCGCTCCCTGCATCATGCCCTGGTAGTTAGGCGCGGGGCGCGCTCCGGCGTTCGGGGGTCCTAGAAAGCGATTCGCGGTCGCGGAAGCATTCGCATTGTTGCCACCTTGCGCGAGGAGCCGGAAGAGCGGCGCGAGATCCTCCACTTTGATGGTCGAAGAGTCCGCGGGCGTCGTAGTCGTAGGGGCCGCCGGGGCCACTTGGTACGACGCCGTCGTCGTTCCGTGCAGGATGAATTTCGCGGCCTCGTAGACTTTGGCCAGCTCGTAGGCCTCATCTGGATGATGGTCTGGGTCTTTGAGCTGAAGGCGCTGCGCGACCTGGTCGTGAAGGGGGTTGCAGAGACCGCTGAAGAATAGTCTCGACTGCTCGAAGGTGGACATCTTGTTGTGCTGAATCAGGTAGGACGTCATGGCATAGAACGGCCGATAGAAGTCGCCGAGTTCGCTACTGGTGGTGATTGGAGCCTTACGGCGCGACTCGACCAGCTTGTCCACTTCGGCATTGGAGAACTTCCGCGTCTCGCTAGCGCCGGGGTGCGAAGCGTAGATCGCCGCGCGGAACTCCTCGAAGGTCTTCGTTTGGTCCTTGTACTCCTCCATCTCCTCGTAGAACTCCGACTCGCTGATCGGCACGTAGCGCGTGACCCACTTCTTCTGTACGTTGGGGTCCGTGATTCCCGCGATCTCGAAGAGGGTCTCGAGGTCCTGGAAGAACCTGCGAAGGTTCCGCGGCTCGCTAGAGTCAAAGGTGGGCGCGGTCGCATGACCGCGTGCCGGCATAGCACGGCGCATCGCGAAGTTGTTCTGTTCCGCCATCGAAGAGACTGTAGATGGCTCGCGCGAGTGAGAGGATACGCTGGGGGTTTTACGCGTCGCGTTGCTGTCTGAAGACGATGGCTCTAAAGGAGTGAGGTTCGAGACTGCGGATTGCGGGCTACCGTATGGCGTCGCGTAGTTGACGAAGGACTCTTCGGCGCCTTCTGGGAGCGATTCGGGAAAGAGAGGCGGCGACGAGAGAATCGCGCGGTGTACGATAGCGTCTGCCGTGTCCTGTAGCCACTGGGTCGCGGACGGATCGGTTTCAAGCGCCTGGATGCTTTTCGCGAGTAGCGAAAAGAGTGGGTCTACTAGCGCCGGTACCAAGTCCAGTACCAGTTGATTCCGAAGTCGCGAGACACCTCGTAGGAGCTGATCCACGAAGTCTTGTTGTTGAGGAGCAGTGAGGTTTGACTCGTCGTCGTTCGCGAGCGTCGCGTTTGAGGCCCACTCAGGTAGGGGGGCGGTTGCGATGACTGCGAGGGCGTCCGAGCGGATTCTAGCTGCAGTGGAGGCGCGGAGCGGAGCAGGTTTGTTCCGAAGTATCGCGGTGCCCGTATCGAGAACAGCCAGTGCCGCACGGAGGAGCGCGTCGATCTGATCTTCACTGAGGGAGCGCGGAAGCCTTTTTGCGAAGGCGCGGATCTGGTCGGGTAGGAGGGCGCTTGAGAGTGTATCGTTTTGCCGAGACGCGGAACGCGATACGCGGTGAATTGCGGGTGAGACGGCGCTATCGCCGTCGAAGGAGGAAGCCGACAAGTGAAACTTGTACACACACCCCCTGCGGTGGTCACCAGAATGATGCACTCAACCGACCGGTAAGGACGGATGAAAGAGACGGTCGAGAGCCCAGAAGGTCGAGACCGGGCTGCGAAGACGTCTCGCGGAGCGCGAGGAGATGCAAGGTTCGCGTCGGGTGCCCTTACGGCGGCGCAGTACGCAGAGAAGCGCGGAGGGAGGGGAGGGGTAGCGGTAGGGCGGAAGGTGTGCAACGACTCAGCTGAGCTGGCGTTTCCGCAGTACGCAGGAGGGTCGCTTCGTAGCCGGTGTCGGCGTCGCAGAAGACTCGTAACGCAATCGCAACGCTAAACGCTAAATCGCCGGGGTTCGCAGTTCACTTGTGGTTTCCCCCATTGTATTACAATGGGCCCACGTACCTGCTAAAACCTGTGTGTATTCAGTGGTCACCTGGAGTTATTGTTAATCTGGCCCCCAGGTGTTGTACAAAGCCATTAATGGTTGTTAAACTGTACAGTGTTGTTATTGATTGTTAAATAGAGCGCATTTATACAATGGACCCCAGGATTGTCAAATGATGTTAATCATTGTTAAAAGCTGCTTTGGATGTTGTTAATGGTTGTAAAATGAGCCCTGAGATTGTTTAATATTGTTAAAGGCTGCTTGGGATGTTGTTAATGATTGTAAAATGAGTGCCTGCTTGTAGGTCCCTGTTTACCGCTTAATGGGCGCTTTTTTGGCTTCCTAATAGGGTAGGCATACCAAATGACCGCATTTGGGCGCTTTTTTGGCTTCCAAATGGGGCAGGGGCCTACTACCACCCCCTGGGGGCTCCCTTTTGGCCCCCCTGGGCGCATTATTGCCCCAGTTTGTGCCCTATGTATATGTGGTGATTATGATACATACTAGGGTGTTCTGTAGGGGCCAAAAACCGACCAAAAGCAGTCAAAAATGCGAACCCAGGGCAGGGGTCAGCAGGTCCTGGTAGGTGCATGCAGCATATAATTGGTTCCTCTGGGCCCATTACATTTATCAATATATAATTTGAAAGCTATAGCTCAGGGCTTTCTGGGACAGCTATTTTCATAACCTACGATGCTGTATTGATGAAGATATGGCCTTTCGCATTTTCGCAAAAAGAAGCCATTTTGTTTTCCCAATAGCTCCTGATCCAGGGCACCTATAAATTCACCCAATACACCGTTGGATTTGTATTTAGCAGACCTTCAAAAAGAGCCTACTCTCAGGATATTCCATCCACATGTATTCTGCCCCTCCTCCTGCCTCCCTGCCAATAGATCGCCCTTCAGGGCCCTCAGTTCCTGATAGATTCTCTTAGAAGCCTTTGAAATGTGTACTGGCAATATATCCATACATATTTCTAGCTTGGCATGATTTAGAACAGCCTACCCCTTCCGTGCCCCCTTGCTGTACATTTGGTGCACTTCTAGCTTGTTTGCTCCATAATATTATACCCTGTGTAGATATGGCCCTGCTCTCTTTTGCATGTTGTCTGTGTATACTATAGCTACCAATAAATATGCTCAAAAGTGTTATCGGACATCTGGATCTCTTATAGGATTCTTATCAGTAGCCCACAGAGTAGCCCAATCTGTCGCATTTTGGGGGCATATTATTTAGATCAGACAGCACAGCTGTACTGGCATGGTATTCAGGATTACGTTGCACTAAACATCATGAGATTTGGTGGAGAAGTGACGGAGGTATGGAGGAAACACCTCAGAATGACCCTCTGATGCAGTTGGTGAAGAATACACGGAGGTATGGAGGGAACACCTCAAAACAGCCCTCTGATGCAGTTGGTGAAGAATACAGCACTGCTGTAAGCTGTGCTTGTGCATGTAGACCACCGTTTGGGATATTCTGCCCATACCTCCGTCACTTCTCCACCAAATCTCATGATGTTTAGTGCAACGTAATCCTGAATACCATGCCAGTACAGCTGTGCTGTCTGATCTAAATAATATGCCCCCAAAATGCGACAGATTGGGCTACTCTGTGGGCTACTGATAAGAATCCTATAAGAGATCCAGATGTCCGATAACACTTTTGAGCATATTTATTGGTAGCTATAGTATACACAGACAACATGCAAAAGAGAGCAGGGCCATATCTACACAGGGTATAATATTATGGAGCAAACAAGCTAGAAGTGCACCAAATGTACAGCAAGGGGGCACGGAAGGGGTAGGCTGTTCTAAATCATGCCAAGCTAGAAATATGTATGGATATATTGCCAGTACACATTTCAAAGGCTTCTAAGAGAATCTATCAGGAACTGAGGGCCCTGAAGGGCGATCTATTGGCAGGGAGGCAGGAGGAGGGGCAGAATACATGTGGATGGAATATCCTGAGAGTAGGCTCTTTTTGAAGGTCTGCTAAATACAAATCCAACGGTGTATTGGGTGAATTTATAGGTGCCCTGGATCAGGAGCTATTGGGAAAACAAAATGGCTTCTTTTTGCGAAAATGCGAAAGGCCATATCTTCATCAATACAGCATCGTAGGTTATGAAAATAGCTGTCCCAGAAAGCCCTGAGCTATAGCTTTCAAATTATATATTGATAAATGTAATGGGCCCAGAGGAACCAATTATATGCTGCATGCACCTACCAGGACCTGCTGACCCCTGCCCTGGGTTCGCATTTTTGACTGCTTTTGGTCGGTTTTTGGCCCCTACAGAACACCCTAGTATGTATCATAATCACCACATATACATAGGGCACAAACTGGGGCAATAATGCGCCCAGGGGGGCCAAAAGGGAGCCCCCAGGGGGTGGTAGTAGGCCCCTGCCCCATTTGGAAGCCAAAAAAGCGCCCAAATGCGGTCATTTGGTATGCCTACCCTATTAGGAAGCCAAAAAAGCGCCCATTAAGCGGTAAACAGGGACCTACAAGCAGGCACTCATTTTACAATCATTAACAACATCCCAAGCAGCCTTTAACAATATTAAACAATCTCAGGGCTCATTTTACAACCATTAACAACATCCAAAGCAGCTTTTAACAATGATTAACATCATTTGACAATCCTGGGGTCCATTGTATAAATGCGCTCTATTTAACAATCAATAACAACACTGTACAGTTTAACAACCATTAATGGCTTTGTACAACACCTGGGGGCCAGATTAACAATAACTCCAGGTGACCACTGAATACACACAGGTTTTAGCAGGTACGTGGGCCCATTGTACTACAATGGGGGAAGCCACAGGTGCGCAGTTCGCAGAGTTCGCAGGGTTCGCAGTTCGCAGTTCGCTGTTCGCAGGGTCGTCGCTGGGTTCTTCGAGGGAAAGTGAGATTCTGAGCCAAGGGGGGTCTGATTGTCACGGCCCGAGGGCGTAGGTATTTACAGGGAGAGTCCGCACGTCCGATGTCATCAGAAAGTCTCTACGGAAGGCCCATCGCGAAGGGGATCGAGGCCACAATGCGCCGGCCGCTAACGCGTAACGCGGAACGTACCATCGCGCTCCGTACGGACCGGCGCCACGGAACGCAAGCCCTCGCGCGCGGATCGGCCCATGCCCTCGCGATACCGCGCGATAAGCCGTCCGCATACGGGCAAGGCCCCCTGCGCTGCGATGAGTCCTCCGCACCACGAAGCCCTCGGACTCGCGGAAACCGCGAAAAGAGTAGGTCGCGGGCGTTGGCTCGGCACGGGGCGTATCAACGTTCAGCGCACTCCGCCACCTCGCCCAGCACGCGCTCCGCCTCCGCGTACTACAAGTTCAGCGCAACCCGCGGCTCGCCTTCCGCCCTCCGCGCCACCGCCGGCCCGTCCTCGCAGATCACCACATGCGAAGCCAGCAGCGCCTCAAGCACCTGCACGAGCTCGTCCCCACCCGGCCGCTGCGCAGGCGCAGGGTCCGCGTCGCTCCCCGAGCCCGACAGCAGGTTCAGGTACACGATGTGCTGGTGCTGGACCGGTCGCCATCGCCATCCCCCTATCAGAGACACACACCAATCGGGAACATAGCGAGAACAAGGCAGCTCACGTCGGCTCACTTGATCCTCGACGCCCAGCCTGCGCACGCACTTGACCAGCGCCGCGGAAGTCAGCCGCACGTGGAAGGACAGCTCTCGCAGGTACGCCGCCGTCGGATTGTTCTGCATCTCCTTGATCACCGCCTTCACATCCTCCGTTCGCGCCGTTCGCCGCCGCGCCTGCACCATCTCGACTATCCGTCTATGGACGGGCCATTGTATATCACGTCAGCGTTGGGTCGAATAGGTGCTAAGTGAGGAGGGATACATACCGACAGATACCGAGTACGCGCCGCGCGTAGCCGCTCAGGCTGAGCGCTGAGCGCTGATCGACGACACAAACTTGAGCGCGTCCGGCGCGGGCACGTGCACTGTGTGCCCGGAAAGTGACAAATTTCGCGACTAAAAGTGACGAAATTCGTACTTCGTAACTTAAAGTGGTGGAGAAGTTGCGAAGTGTGAAAGAAGTGGTCAAGATGATCACTTCCGAATTCGTCAGTTTATGTTGTAATATTCATCACTTTCTCGCGGTCGATCGTCGACGGCGCATGCAAGCGTGTACGCCGGCGCGAGCACATGTACTTGTACTTATGCATGCACAAGAGGAAAAATCAAGGGCCGAGTTTGACAAATGTAACAAGATATGAATTCACGCCAAGTATACGCGGTAGCACGGCCGACCAAGTTCAATGCTACACAAATCTATATACAGCATGCTAGGACTACTACGTTCTGCTGCGTGACCGAATGGGCGAGTAAGGTGGCTCCTTGAACCGTTTTGTGGCCCGATTACGGTCAGAAGCGGGCGGGAGGTCTGGCGCAAGGCGTTTGCGTGTCTTGGGGGTTAGGTGACAACCTGCAAGCATGCTTGGGATCGGCACATATGTCTGTGCAACAGCGAGTGAGCAATACAGAAGATGTGGTAAACACAACATGGTACATACCGGCTGACTCTCATCTGCGCCAATGAGGGTCACATCCCCAGAGCTTGAGGGGGGGTAACCTAATCCCGCAGCCTGAGCGCACTTACATCCGACCTCTGCAAGCCGGGCATACACATCCTTCCGGCCTTCCCCTCTCCCATCGGAATATCCCAGGTCATATGCGTCGTTGATCGGATCGTGCTCGGGCTCCGTATCAGAGCTGAATTCTTCACCAGCTTGAGATTGTGGAGGTGGAGGGGGAGATGATTGTCGGGGACCGGCGGCGTGCTCAGAGGTCCTGATAATGTCCACCCGAGAGGTATTCAGCTGGGCAGGCAGGCTCAAAACCTCCGGTGGTGCAGCGGGGGCATGGTGGGAGAGAGATACAGTCTAAAACACATATGTTTCATGCACTTTAGCAAAAGAAACATGCTGGACTTACAATGGTATCATGAATCCGGCCTATTGAAGGGAGAGTAGCGGCGGTGAAGTTGGAGTTCGGCCCGAGTCGTTCAATTGAAAGTGTGAGTGTTAGGCCAGCGCTAGCAAGGGCACGAGCAGCCTCTGGATGAGCATCTGAGCGGCAGCGGTCAGGCATAAAGCGTGCGGATCGGTTGGTCCACGGAGTGAGAGGTACAGAACGAAACGCAAGTACAAAAGAAGCGCTGGTGCCCACGAATATTCAGTCGTCGGGCGCTTCTCCCTTCTACGTGTAGCAGCAGCACTAGAGCAGCACGGGCACGTACAAGGCTCTATATTCATTACAATACATGTCTAGAAGTGCGGCTGATACAGATACAGAGGATGTGTCATAGTACTAGTGGGGCGGCAGGTTAGGCCTGGGACGCGACCTCCGAAAACACTAGCGCCGGCAGTGGAATAGCACCTCCGAGCTCGAGGGCGGCGGCAGTGACATAGTGCACAGTCCTGGCTGCTGTATAGTAAGACACAATAACCAATGCTGTGACGGTTTCACTTACATTATGTGTCGTCGTTGAGGTATATCGCCCGAGAGAGGGTACCGCTGCGGTCAATGATTGCAAACTGTCCGCGATCCTTGATTCGTCCTACCACGCACTGGATGGTTGTGATGTCGACGTAGTCGACCCGGCCCATGCGAGTGTAATAATGGATATCAAGGTTGTTGTTCGAGCGCTGGATATCACAGACATGGATAGCTGCGAGGATGATGGGAGAAGGGGCAGCAGCATCTTGAGGCGACAAGGGAGAGAGCTGGATCTCGAAAATGCGCTGCAGCTGGCCATAGAGAGTCTTTGGCTGGAGAACAATAGGCAGATTGCGGTGACGAGCATTCTGATCGACGAGTACCTCATACTTGAAAGAGGGAATCAGGTAAGATCACATTATTGTAGATATTCACCGGCTTACTCGGACATATGTTGCATCGCGCTTATCCTCGGGGCTGCCCGACTTCTCCATGGCTGCCGCGCGGATTGTATCGCCGTCATTCAGAATCCGGAGCTTGCCCCATTCGTCTACTTCGTCCGGGAGCGCACGGCGGATCAAATGCGGCATGACGGTGTCCATCCGAGTACGGAGGGCACCAATGATCTTGTCGGTGAGGCCGCGATCCGATTGAAGTCGAACACGGTGGTGGGCTGGGAGGAGAACGCAGGTGTCATCTGTAATATATCAGTCTAATCAGTATAAATGCCGGGTGGAGAGCGGACTCAGCACATGACTGCACAAACAAGCTTACATCCCGGAACTGTTCTCCCTTTCAGACCGGTCGTTGGCGGGTTCAGGTTCAGCTGGGACCGTGCGCGTGGCCCATACATCAGCTTGATTTGAGTGAGCCGTGCATGATCGAGGACATAGCGGTTCAGCGAGGAGTACGGGAAGCGACGGCTTTGGATCGCAGGCTGGAGCATCCCGCAGTAGCGCTCCATCACAAATGCCCACGATGCCCAAACAGGACCTGACTTCTGAATGCTGTCGGCGATATGCAAAAGGGCATGGATTGTGACTGGGCACGTGGATAGACGATCCGGGTCGTACTGGTAGTAGAATCTAAAATGAGAGACTTGGACATCAGAATACGTTGGTGGACTCGCTGATTCTGGCTCACAACTTACTCTTCATACTCGAGAACCCATTGCACAAAGCCGTTTCGTACCTCAGCAATCTCGTCTTGTGAGATTTCAAATTGTAAGCACCGTCGTATAAGCTTGACAAAGAGAACGAAGTGGTCGTAATATTTGCGTGCCTTGAATCGCCGCTCTAGCAGCACCGGGCCGACGTATTGAGTCCAGAATGAGCGCGTGTCTGCGGTCCATGAGGTCTTATCACTGGCCACATTAGGCGGGCGGGGGCCGAAGATATACGGGACATAGTTCCCCGATTCTGCACTGGCGGCACCAATGGCGTCCCAGATAGTCGGCTCAATACGGTAGTCGCCAGAGCCACAGTCGAGATCTTTGTATTGTCCAGTCCACAGCTGCATGAGATTCTTCATGACATTCTCCCATATGAGATGCATGAAATCGTAGGGGAATGAGTTGGGGAATGATAGAGATGGCAGGGTACTCAGCAAAGGAATGCCCTTGATACCGTAGGTCTTTGATAATATCTCGGCCTCGGCCGCAGTGCGTGCAAACTGGACTTCTCGGGCCTGATCTAGAAAAGCCGCATGGGATCGAAGAGGAAGGGTGTGAGGATCATAGACAGGAATAGCGGTGGGATCGGCTTGGACACTCGGATGATGCTCGCGATGGAGTGGAACATATAGTGTGTTGTTTCGCGAGTCGGGAATACGAACGCCATGGATTGAGCACATACGACAGGGAGAAAGGCCGTTATGCCCCTTCATTCGCATGACCATGGAGATCGCGGGGATGTCGCCGAAGACCAAGAGAAGATACGCATGGAGTGCGAAGAACTCATCAGAAAGACAGTCGTACGTGTGAACTCCGATCGCAAGCCGGAGAAGCTCTTGTGCAAGCGGCCATAGGAAGGAGTCGAAGTCGACAGGCTTCTTCGGCCCGGGGATTACGCCGAGACCAATGACGTTCTCCAGAAGTGTGCGGATCTCGGGAGGAAGGTTATAGTTAATGAGAATGAGCGGCCACGCGGTCTTGGAACGTCGCTTGAATGGGGCGAAGCCATCGGTGGATAGGCCAAGAGTGATGTCACGAGGATCCTCAAAATAGAGGTGGGAAAGCTCCCGGTCACCGATTGTAACCTTCTGGCCGAGGAGGGACTGGTAGTGGGAGGAATCCATGACGTCCTTGACAACGCCAGGGTCATGAGTGTGTTTGTTTGCACGGTATTGGAGCTGTGTCGCGCGGTCATGGTTGGCTAGTTGATCCTTCAATCGGGGTATGACAGGGAGGTAGATGAACTGATAGCGAGAACGACCGTTGGCCCCTCGCCGAGGTTCGTTGCAGAACGTACAGGACTCGGCATCTCCATAGACACCAGTGTATGCGAGGCACGAGTTTTTGCAACAGTCGTAAACTTCGGGCTCGAAACCAGACAGCTGTGCGGCACGGGCCTGGACCACCTTCCAACTGGCAAGGTTCGCACTTGGAAACGTTTGAGGTAGCTTTGCAAACGTCCTTCCAGCCATGTGACTTTCCACTTTGAGTGTGAATGGACGAAGGCATTCGAGGTCGTCTTCTGTGAGGCTGTTCCCTGTAGTTAATGATGAGATCACCTATGAGGATAGCCGCATATGTCATGTCACTGACCAGAGATGATTCTCCCGCACAGGAAGGTCTCCGTGAGTCTGTCCCAGACTGAGATCGCTTCATACTCATGGTCGCGTGCATGATCACGTTCCGATTCCGGCGAATATTGAATGGGGTCTTCTTCTCGGACATGCGGCTCTGCAGAGGTTGATCCGTTGTTGTGTGTTCCAGTCGGCTCATTGTCGTCATCTTCATCCGAGTCATCTTCAACTGTAGCGCGCCGGGGGTGACCCTGCCAGACATGCTCTCGAATCGCCGCAGTTGCCGCTCGAAGGATGGTCTCATCGGCAGTGGATTCCTGTCCACTTGGAAGATTGCAGGGGGGCAGCGAACCGGGTCGATGGAGCTCGGGATCGGCAGCGGCAGGAAGTGGTTCCATGTCTGTCAAATCGACATTTGGGCGATCTGTGGCATAGTTCTGTCAAGGAATCCGGAGATATCGAACTAAGAATTGTCCACGCACCTTCAACGGCACCTGGAGGACCTAAGTTTGATGTCTCGGTGCCTGAATCTTCCCCGCCATGCGAATTTGGATGTAAATGACCCGATATCCCGGCTGTGTCAACATTCCCACTGGTGACGGAACTTGAACTGGCAGGAGATAGTACTCGAGTGGTCCCCCATGGCAAGCGAGCTCGATGGAGATGCTTTTGGAACGCTGTGGTAGCTGCACGCAGAAGAACAGGACCCTTCCCACGTCGATGTGCTCTTGCAGTCTTGCCTGAGACCATCTGCTCGCATCCACAGTCGCAACGGACTCGTTCGTTTGGTGCCTCGCGAGCCATGTCACAGAGGGGGAGACAGTTAGAATGGAAATGAGATAGCAGAACACTGAGCGAGAAGTGTCGGGTTGTCTGGCGAATGAGAGTGATGTCGGCGGCATATGAACATAAGCGAGTCGACGCGTGTGCATACAACATGTCACAAACTTGAAGGCTGATTGAATTTGAAGTAACATCGATTTGAAAAGTAAGCGATCAAACAGTCACTCCCTATATAGAGGTATTAACCAGCTCGCATTCGGCCACGCGCGCGTGCACGGGCACACCTGAAAAAATTCCTTGTCATTAAACCACCACAATCTCCCTCGGAACTGTGCACACTCACTTCGACTCTGCTTGCTTGCCCACAACACGGTAAGCCTCGTCTCAGCCTGCTGTATTGTGGGATCCCGAGTTGACGTCCACCGGCACCACATCTAGTGGGCCCGGAACATCCAAGCTAGTGCTGTCGCTGTTGTATTCATCAACGACAAGTCACACATTACTATACAGCATGCCTCCAGTACGTCCTACTCACCGTTTATGCACATTATCATCATATGTATATCCTTGTTTGCAGAAGCGCGCCCCCACGGCCAAGCAACTCAAGGAGCAGCTTCAGGAAGCTAACGCGCGGCTCGCCGCTGCAGAACAATGTGAGTACGCTAGGCTCTCGGGGTATGACCCATATGCTCACCTATTGATATAGCTCAGCAAGTCAATACCACTGCACTAGAAGATGTCCAGCGCCAGCTCGAAGAACAGACTGCTGCCTTGCGGGATGCGCAAGCTCAGCTCGAGGCGGCTGAGGCTGTTGCCGCCGATGCCGCTGCTGCTGCCGCCACTGCAGCAGCGGGGGCCGCAATGGCGGCAGCAGCAGCTCCCATGGCAGCTACTCAGCATGCACCCCAAGACGCTGCGAAGGCTCAGCAGATTCCACGCCCCCGGGTACCCAAAGGGAAGACATTGAAGATACGGGCTAGCTTGGGAGCGCTGGTAACCGACAAGGAGTACTGTGACATTCGAGTAAGCAATCCAGACTCCATAACTAACTGTGCAAAAGTGACGGTAGTGTTCAACACTTACAGTACCTTGTCCATACTCTGGTCCACACGGCTCAGCTCGAATGGCAATGTGATTTCCGTAACCAAGATACTCACAAGCTGTCACAGATGTTCAGCGCAGTGAGGAAGCCTCTATATCAACAGCCATGACGAGAACTTACCCTCAGCATGCTTATAGGCGGCCGATGCTTACCCGGTTCTGAATAGGTATGCTCACCACTGGGCAACGGCCGCCATCGCAGGCCGATACATGCAAAATGTTCGTCGGTATGCACGCGAGAAGGGAGTCATGCCCAAGAAGCCAAGATACAACCGCAAGATCGACTAGGAGGACCACTTTCCGAATGTGCCTTGCGGCTCGGTTTGCGATCTTTGTGGGGCCCTTCGTCGACGTTCAACTTCAACTTGGCGAGCGCCCGGGCGCTGTATTGATATGTACGTACACACAAGAGCGCCCGCGTGCACGCCGGCGCGCACTGGCAGCGCGCACGTTTGCGGAGTTCTCGCTCGGACACATCTCTTATAGACACGCTCTCTTCATATGCAAACACAGTCTCTACTTGTTCACCACCTACCCCTCCCTAGTCAATACATTATTTGCGAGCTAAATCGAGCGTGACCCCTGCCTGCTGCCCGGGGTGCCTGCAACTGGAAGTAACGGTCAAAGTGCCGACTTTCACAACTAAAAGTGATGGGTTTCGTCATGCAAAGCGATATCTTTCACAACCTAAAGTGATCATTTTGATGACTTTTCTTTGTGAACATGAGCTCTGGAAAAGTTGTGAAAAACACGACTAACAGTAGTGCCCAAAACCGTCACTTCAAGCAACAAGAAGAACTGATGAAAAGGAAAGTAAACTTTGGAAAAAGGTCACTTCTTTCGTCACTCGTGTCGTCCGATCCATCCGAGCGCCCGAGTCACAAAGTTGCGAAAAACGCGAGGTAAAGTGATGGATTTCATGACATTTTCATCACTTTCTGAAGTCCGGAATTTCGCAACTTTCCGGGCACACAGTGACGTGCGGCGCTTCCGCGCACATGCACGATCTGCTCGAGCTGCGGTGTCCTGTACGGCTGGAAATTGATACGTACTATACCTATGTGCTTCTGGTCAGTGTCCTGATGCTGCACGAGACGGGCTGCAAGAGACAGAATGGGGGACGCACCGAGACGGCTGCGCACGCCGCACGCGCCCAGACATGACGCGCTCGGGGAGGTCCATCTTGTTTGCCACCGCAAGCACCACCAGCTTCGACTGCGCAAGCGTCGGCCGAGCCCATCAGCGCTATCGACACCCACCTCGACCAGCACCCGGCCGAGCTTGCTAGTGATCAGAAGTTTGTTGGCCTCTACACTGGCCGCAAGCGGGCGATTCCACAGGAGTTCAACTACGAGGATGTGCCTCCCGCCGCCCAGCGTCGTCGCATTCAAACAGACTTAGATGTCACTGAGCCTGCTGGGCCGTCTCAGGGTTCGAGTGATGCATACACGGCCGGAGGCTCGTAAACCAGCCTCGCACACGGACGAGGAAGACAATCGTTGCGACCGCTTTCGGCTGGTCGCTGGTACCAGGCAGCCTGCCCTTCGAGCCTGGCTTGCACACGGCTTTGTGCCTCGGCCAATCTTGCTGCAATTCGGATCGTATCTCATGTATAGTAAAATTTGCACTCACCTTCTTCTGGCACTCCGGGCTGCAGTAGTGCGGTTTGAGGTCCGGTGGGCACCTACCGGAACATTTCCGAAGGGCAGCCCGCTCCTCCGCGCGGATGCCACATCCTGCTGCAGCACATACATACGCAGCGGGGTTCCTCGCGATCTTCGTTTGCTTGATACGCTCTTCCGCATACAATTCGTCCAGCCTCCGCGTTACCGTCTTCCAAAGCGGCCCAAAGAGGGCACTGCGCGTCATCTGCAACAAGTCGATCCCTGCAGCCTTGCCAAAGTCGCGCAGCAGGAACCCTGCGGTCAGGACTGCGGGCGAGACGAGGCCCAGCTTCGCGCTCTCGTTCGCGTGCTGGAGGGCGTTGGTGAAGTTCGTGAACCTGGCTGCGGGTTCGTTGATGCCGGCCTTCAACGAGTCCCAGCGCGTGAAGCGACGCTCGTCTGCTGCGAGGGTTGCGCGCTCCGCGGGGGCGATGAAGACATTGTCGAGATAGGCCTGGCTGCGCAGGAGTGTGCTTTGGCTTTGAGCTCACGCCCTGCGCTGTCGCCAAAATAAAGGCCATGGCCATGGTTGGGATCGGTGAGAAAGTCGACTTGGAAGAGTGCACCTTCTGGGCTCTTGCTCATTCCACACCCGCTGAGGTACTAGTATCTTTAGCGAGATAAATATGAGCTTCGATGTTTGAAGAGGTAGCGAAGCAGCCCGTCCGGGGTAGATATACTCGGACTGACCTGATAGCAAGCTCCACGAACGCTTCCATATCACCTCTAGCAGCGCGAGCCAAGACTTTGTCGGAGGGATTCTGGGAAAGATACCTGCTATTCTCCTTGTTCTCCTTGCTGTAGTCCGTGTCGTCGAGGTAGGGAAACAGGCAGGCGACCCTTCACATATAAAGTCATGCTCGGAAAGAAGGGCGTGTTTCCGTCGAGCTCGACAGCGGTAACGCAGGCGCGTTCACCAAGACGCGTGTTGGGTCCAGACATGCGGGAAAGCGATGTGAGAGAAATAGAACGCGTTGTTATAATTGCTGAGCTCGAAGGGGTATAAACGAAGGTCCGTACAATGCTAGACCGTCGACGCGTCGAGGTGGCGCCTGGCCCATGCCGGGCTGCCGAGGTCTCAAAGTAAGAGGTCACGTTCACGTGTTTATACATCCCATTTCAAGCGTTTATGCACCTCGAAAAGGAACATGGATACAAGGACGGGAAAAGACTTGAGATATGTGTATATTACATCATGGTATGTCGTGTGGAGGTATTTCGTAGTCGTGAGTGAATGGTTGTATCTACGCGATTGATGCTAACATCGAGGCAGGTCATATAAATCGTATGCGACAGGTTTTACTTCTCGTCAATGGACTCCGAGTCGCGTTGGCAGCAAGCGGTCTGCCACCCCGTCCAAGCCTCCTGGGCGTCCATAAAGAGCTCCCTCAACAGCTCTCGGTCTTCATCCGAGAACGCCGGCTCTGCGTGAAGGTCTGAAGGCACAACGGTGAAGGGCTCTCCGTTGAGGAGCTTTCTCTCGAGGACCTGCTTCCAGCGTTGCCACACCGGAGTGTCATTCGGCAGGAGTTCGTCAAGTAGCTTCATGGGCCGCGGAGAGTTCAGCGCGAGCGCAGTGAAGACGACCTGGGCGGTGCGTGTCCCGCACTCGAACTTTTGGATGTGCTCGGGCTCGGAGAGGTGAAGGACGTCCATGAGAATGTCGGTCTGGATATCCTCCTTGTCGAGCACGGACAGATACGCGTTGTACGCCCACGAGACGCCGAGGGTGGCAACAAACATGACTTGGCCGAAGAGCGTGCCCTGCGGAATAAAAAGCAGCTGCAGGAGGAACTGGAGCGTGAGGCCAACCGAGCACATGCCGATGCTGCTGTACCGCGGCTCGCCGTCGAACCGCAGGCAGAAGCGCCCGCGCGTGAGGGAATTGACGGCGCCTTCGCGCCCGCGGAGAACGATGATGCCTTCATCGTCAAGCAGGACGCCGTCGCCGGGCGGTGCGCCGACCGCGGGCGATGGGTGGGTGAACGTGAGCTGGCCGGAGCCAATCGCGAAGCACGCGACGCCGCTCGCGAGGATTCCCAGGGCTATGCTCGCGAAGCACCACCAGTCCGCGACCAGCGCGCAGAGCACGCACGCCGCGACGCTGGTGGTTATCGGGATGAGCGCGAGTAGTGGCAGGTGGCTCCTTCGACGGCTGGGCTTGATCGACAACGGGGGCTCGTGCGCGAGGTCGATTGTGGTCACGGTATAGTCGCAGGTGGCGCGACGGCTATTGCGGATGGGGGTGCGCCGCTCGATGCTTTGCGCTTTGCGTGCGATGAGGTATGCGGGGTGGCCACTGCGTTGGATGACGGATCCCGAGTGCGCGGCGAGGAAGCGAGGCCCATGTTTTCCGTCCAGCCCGAAGAGCTGCGCGGGGTCGCGGTTGGGTCCTGGAAAGAGGCCGTCCCAGATGCGAGCATTGGCCAGCTGGCCGTACTGCTTCGCGATCTCGTATGACCCAGGAGTGTTGTACCACCCAAACCAACGGCGTCCTCGGAACAGGTGGACGGTCCCCATACCTTGCACTGCGCCATCGCCACCGAAGAAACCTGCGACACCAGAGGAATCGAGCGAGAAATTTGTGTCTTGCAGTGGCACCGGAATCGTTGGCTCGCTTTCAAGCTGCCGAGCCGCAAACTGAAGTAGGTGCGATATCGGGGCCATGGCAAGACGAACTGGGGGTCATTCGACTGAGGGCGGGTATAAGTGGGTATACGGAAGACATCAAGCGGGGGACTGCAGATATAGCAAGCATCTTGGCGACGAATACCACGCTCGGCGGCGTCAGCGCTGACCCTCTAACGGTGTCAAATGCGGCTTGATGGGAGATGATGTTCTTCTGATCAAGTCAACAAGCGACTTACTATTCGTGGGCCAGCGCCGCCGCGGCGTGGGCAGCACCGAGCTTTCTTGGATTTCCACTCTAGTGGTCTATATCATACGCTTTCCTTTGACTGTCCACAGTCTCGGTGTCCCGTCCACGACGCTGCAGCTGAGGGCTGCATCTGCGGCTGAATAGGGTATATAATCAAGCGAGTCAGCGTTTCCACTCAACAGGGAGGATGAGCGCTGTCCACTTGAGCGACGTCAAATCTATTGCCAAGGGATGTCTGCTGCGGCCACCGGTACACGTACAAACAGACAGCTGTGCTATTAGTATCATGGACTCGGCCTTGTTTCCACGATGGACAATAGGAGGTGTGGCAGTGATATTCGGTTCACGAGGACTCTTGTCTGCAAGCAATAGAGCCTAGGAACACTTATCGGGTGAGGCTATGGTACTCCGTTGTTTCTTCCGAGCCCGCTTCTGGACTACCGGGGAAAGAATGAGGGCGTTGAGTGGCAGAAATGGCACCTATTACCGCCGCCGCACGTTTTGACGTAAGGGCGCGCAGCTCATGCAACGGACAGGCTTCGATGAGACATGTCCATCTGCTTCCGAAATCATCCACAGACCGCGCGCACAGCTCATGCATTGGTATATCCCCGGATGTGAGACTCCGTCCTCCAGGAGCATTGAGCTATTGCCAGTGAAGACCATCGATCGGCGGAGGAAAAGCCTGGGGCGGTTTACGTAGAATTGGATGATTTAGGAGCCATTAATGAGCGTCCTTTCAGATCTGACGGTGCTGAGTGCCAAGGCCTGAGGAGTAGGACGTTATACTAGCTTACCGTCGTCAAGGGTGCTGAAGGCCAGTGAAGGCCCCGCGCGAGCTCGAGAGTCGAGACGGAGGGTGCACGCCAGGAGACGCCAGGGCGCTCCGACACTGCTCCGACTCACTTCCGGGTTACAGCTCTTACCGAAAACTATGCGTGGGCGCTTTTTTGTATACACAGCGCGCGATTCACCCAAAATACATAATTCGCGCGACGCGGTACGGTCTGCACTTTGACGTGCTCAATTCCTCTATATCTCTATGGTCAACCGAAAGATCAGCAGGGATGTGAAGGAACGGGCTGCTGCCCTTGTTCTCTCGGGCTCGAATGTGCCCAGCGTCGCCCACATCCTCGGAGTCTCTGTCGACAGCGTCAAGAGGTTGACTCGCAGTACTTTTGCAGTCCTTCGGCAATGTTCAGCCTCGGTCAGCTCTGCGAGGACGCCGGCGCACTCTGAGCTGTACTGTTCTCGAGGATCTTCACACTCTCATCTTGTCCTCTCCCTCTCTCTACCTTGACGAGATCATCTCCTGGCTAACTGCCAAACATGATCAGCCTGTCTCTATCAGCACGCTGCAGCGCTCTTTACTCGCCTTTGGCTACACATACAAGAAGCTTCAGAAGGCTGCAGCGCAACGAGATGAGATCACCAGGACTCAGTGGAAGGCTGACATCATATCCCGCTTTATGGCCGACCAAATGCAACGCAACTTATGGACGAGCATCAGCAGGAGAGCGGGTAGCAGAAGTCCTACGTTACACCAGCCTTCCCGCACTCAGCCTGGATCCGGGGCTCCTCACGGTGCGGGTGGTTCGTGGGTCCGTGGATGGGTCGGATTTCTATGACCGGGTGTTGTCCAACCCGGCGGTGAGTAGTACTTATATGTTGTTGGTCTCAAGTCTCTGGCACTTACGGTGGGCAGCTGCCACTTCGACCGCCGTGTGTGCAGAGGAGACCGACTTGTCGTCACTGTCACGGTCTTCGACGTCGGAGTCGCCTGCCTCGGAGCTGCCGGAGACTGCTGTACGCTGAGTCTGTGAGTGAAGCGTGACAGGCATGTCGTCGTCCGTATTGCCCTTCCAGAGGGAGTGTAAATGTGTGCGTGTAGACAATTCAGAACAGGCGAGCAGTCAAGAGCACCTGAAGCCCAGTGATGAACAATTTTGGTGAACCATAGTACTCGAAGCAGCGGGCAGGCGGCTTTTTCTAACGCTGTACCTGCTAGTACTCCTCCTGAGTACTTTGCAAACACTTCCAGACCACCATGCATCATTAAATTACTGACAACAGATGTATATATGTCAAGCAGAACCTTTTGCATGAGCCCTGCATCGTTCGTGCATTTCGCGTGTTTTGCGTGAAAAGTGTGATCGCGCGTCGTCGGAGTTGGCGGCGCATTAAATTCGGCAAGAGCTGTAAATTGGCGCCGTCGGTGACAAGCGCATCGCTCCGAAACCCGTTTTACACTGATTCATCTTGCTGCCATTCGTGTACGCGCCATTGCAACTAGTCTCTTTGGTCTGTTGCATTAACGTCTCAGTCAATTGAAGACGAACGAGCGGCTGCTGCTACATCATCAACGCCACGACGTCTAGCCTACCTCAGTGAGGCTTGTGCATATACAATGGCTGTTAGTCTCCCCCAGGTCGGATCTCTCGCATATACAAGATATCCCATACTGGATGAGCGCATGTACAAGATGAATGGAAGACTACGGGACCCTTATCCAGGCGTGTCAGGCCGTCGCAATAGGCCTCCAGGTTGTGGCTGTCATCCATTCGTGCGTCCCGCGGTCAGATATCAACATGATGCTCGTACCACCTCATACAATGTCGAGCGCCCAGGGGAACACATTTTACTGCCATTCCCATGTCAGAATGTCAGCATTGCACGAGTTTCTTAGTAAGCAGCAGGCGAACGAGACTTTCAGGTAGATGTGTTTCCGCTTTCTTCCTCGTTACTTCTAACAACCAGCGCGTGTGTATCTTCGCTGACTGTATCCTGTCCGGGGTGCAGTGCTGATTTCTCAGCACCGGTGAGAGATTCAGTTGTCAGAGATGCCACCTTGAAGGTTCTCGAGTAGGCACCTGAGAGGGTCGGTATAAAGCTGCTATTCAGCTCCTTCAGACCTGCGTCACTCGCCATAGGACGGAACCAGCAAGTAAATGTCCGCCACAAGCACTACCCAGAAGGCCCTCATTCTCCCGGCTCCAGGCGAGACATATGTCGTGAAGGAGTTCTCTATTCCCCGACCTGGTCCAGCAGACATCTTAGTGAAGATTTACGCGGCCGGGTTAAATCCTCTCGATTGGAAGATCACCTTACCTTCGCCAGTCTTCGCTTCGATGGTTCCCGGATATCCATTTATCACTGGCGCTGATGGTGCAGGCGTCGTCGTTGAAGTCGGCGCGTCCGTCACGGGCTTCCAAATCGGAGACAGGGTGTAAGCAGATATCATGTGGACGTGGCGAGCATGCTCATTCAACTGCATTGTGCAGATTATTCTTAGGATCCCGAGCGGCTACAGAGCGAGCGACATTTCAGCAATTCTGCGCTATCCCCTCACACTTCGCTGCCAAAGTGAGTAGTATCTGATTCTACCTTCCCACGTGTGTCTTATACTTAGTCATGACCCATAGATCCCAGAAGATATCAGCTTTGAGGCAGCTGCCACCGTCCCGGTGAATCTGATCAGCGCGGCCCTTGGGTTCTACAATCAACGTAGCAAAGCGGAGAGCCTCGCCTTGAAGCCACTGTGGAGTGAAGGCGGCAAGCTTGCTTATGCGGGGCAGCCCATACTAATACTCGGTGGTGCTTCTTCTATCGGACAATACGGTGCGCACGGCTCTGTTTGTAATGATCCATCCACTCACGAAACTGTGACAGCGATTCAACTAGCGAAGGCTTCAGGATTCAATCCGATAATCACCACCGCATCCTCACACAATGCTGCCCTCCTCAATTCATTAGGCGCGACACACGTCCTTGATCGTACGCTCACCAACGAAGAAACTCTGGTGCAGCTTCCGAAGCTGACAGAGGGAAAGCCGCTCCAGTTTGCCTTTGACGGCGTCTCCCTGCCTGAAACGCAGACGCTGGCTTATAGAGGGCTTGCACCTGGCGGTCGCCTCGTAATACTTTTGCCGGACGCAATACCTCTCGCATCGAAGGAGCCTGATTCTGGGAAGCACGTCGCGTTCCTACGGGGAAGTGCGTACCTTCCGCAGACCTGGGAGACTGGGGCGGAGATATTCAGGGAGCTTACAACGTGGCTCACGCTGGGAACCATCAAGGTCTGTCCGACTGCCCATTCGGATCACTGGATCGCCTCACACATACCAAATATTGATCGCACGCATTATTGCAGGCGAATGCTGTCGATGTTGTTCCAGGGGGGCTCGCAGGCATTCCTAGCGGGTTGGAGCGCTTGAAAGACGGGCAGATCAGCGCTAAGAAACTTGTTGTGCTCCCTCAAGAAACTCCATAGAGTGCTGGCTCAATATAGTGTTGTTCTCGCCCAAACAAATTATTGGTTACTTCGCTGGAAGTGGTTTGGTTTATTACGCGTGAGTGCCAAGCTTGCTCCGCTGTCAGCATCTAATATCTGCTACCCCCTACCTCCGAGGGTGACAGCACTGGACCATGCGTGTACAACCGGCATGAGACCGAGAGCCTACGAGGTGCAGTCGAAACACCGTAGTAGGCTTGTACTCACCGTCCGGAGCCCCCCAATATATAAGCGGGGCTGCATCCGTCGGACATGTAGACCGATCAAACACAGAGCCCCACACAGTCACACAGACCTCGCCCATAATCTCAAAGCTCGGCACGATGACCACTCCTGTCACCCAGAAGGCACTCCTCCTCCTCAAGGAGGGAGCCTCATACATTCTCGGTACGAGGCCCGTTCCTCGCCCTAGATCTGGAGATGTTCTTGTGAAGATCATGGCCTGTGCCCTGAATCCGGTCGACCATGCAATCGTGAACCCGCCGCTGTCCAAAGTCCTCATCGTGAACTGGCCCCACGTCCCTGGTTATGATGCTGCAGGCATCGTCGCCGAGGTCGGAGCTGGAGTTTCGACTCTCAAGGAAGGCGACAAAGTGTAAGTACCCAGTGTTCCATCGCATTTGCACCTAACTTACCTGGATCCTACCATTATAGTGTCTTCCAGGCATCCACGATAGCCGACGAGGCAGCGTGTCAGCAATATGCCACAGTACCAGCAGACCTAACCGCCATTGTATGCTACTTGAATTTGCCTTTGATATCATGCCATTGTGAACTAATTTGTATCCCTGTAACAGATACCAGAGAACATCACGTTCGAACAAGCTGCGACTCTCCCGCTTACGTTCTTCACCGCCGCCATAGCGCTTTACAATCAGTCTCCTCTGCCTGCAAATCTCAGCCTTCGCGCAAAGCCTATCTGGACGCCGGAGGGATTGACTGCGTATAAAGGCAAACCTGCTTTCATCGTTGCCGGAGCGACGTCTGTCGGACAGTTTGGTGGGTTATCGTCTGTTGCCCGCCCATTCATGAACGTGTAGCTGAACGACAAATACGTAGCTATCCAGTTCGCGCGGATCGCTGGCCACCACCCGATCATCACGACGGCCTCTTTGCACAACGCGCCGCTGCTCAAATCCCTGGGTGCGACACATGTGCTCGACCGGAATCTCTCCAACGAGGCTATCCTAGCTGAGCTTCCCGCACTCACGGACAGAAAGCCGTTCGAGTACGTCGTGGTCTCCATGATCGATCTGGACGCGATTCGTCTTGGACGCGACGCGGTTGCTTCCGGAGGTACGATCGTCACAATGGTGCCCTCGCCGCACTCGGGCCACATCCCTGCGGATATGGCCGAGCCGGGCGATGGGAAGCGCTTCGCGTATGTGGTAGGTAGCGTAGGGTCACCGGAGACCAGGGACTTTTCCGTTGAGATGTTCAAACACATCACTGGGTGGCTGGAGAACGGGGACATCAAGGTACGCCTTGACTTCCAATCTCTGAAACGACGGGGGGACTCATGGTGCCCAACAGCCTAACCCGGTGGAAGTTCTGCCGAACGGGCTTGCAGGGATCAACGACGGCCTCGCTCGCATGAAGGCCAAGAAGGTCTCCGGAACGAAGCTTGTCGCACTTCCTCAAGAAACGCCTTGAGTGCGGCCGAGCGTGAGCAGAATAGGGATAAGGAATCATCCATGTTTTCGGGCTCTACCGGAGCGGTCTTTCTCAATGTACAGCTTGCTCTTACAGTATCATCACTCTCAAATCGACGCTTATGACTCGTTATACCCAGTCCATGCCTATTGCATGCTCCGGCGTAGCTTTGTGGTACTCATGGCACATGATGCTGCCGCCGGCTGCAGCGCAAGTTAGGGTTCGTGCGAACTTCAGCCTCAACGTCGATATCCAGCATCCGGTACCCGCTCTCTTTACCCCCCAACATCTCAGATCCGAGCCACACCGTTGACGTTTATGTACCACTCGAAGTAGCATAGGTCACCGACGGGCACGGACCGAAATACATGAGCCTCCCACGGCACAGCAGGGGCTCTTGCATCCGCCACCGACGGTACCATCTGAACCATGCTGACAAGTGCAAAGTCCAGATCTCGCGCCTTGAGCCTGAGTCAGGAATCCATGCACGCAATCCGCGCCTCTAACCACGTATTCGTCTTACAAAGGACTCTTGGCGTGGACGCAACGCAGGATACGCCCTCACATCACCTTCGTGATCGCTGCATTCTGTGGTACTTCAACACTCAGCCTGGCGGATCCTGCAGGGTATATCTAGATACTATGAGCGGGTATCGACGCCACTACCTTCCGACACCCCTGGGACGCTTGAACTATGTCCGCCACCAAGACCACGCAGAAAGCTCTCGTCGTGTCTGCACCGGGCGCCGCATATGTTGTTGGTGAATCGGTCGTTCCCCAACCAGGCCCCAAGGAAATCCTGGTCAAGCTACATGCCGTCGGGCTGAACCCCGTCGACTGGAAGATCTCCCTTCCTGCATTCGCTTCGATTGCGCCTCCCTACCCGATCGTCGTTGGAACTGACGGCGCAGGTACGGTTGTCGATGTCGGCCAGGAGGTCGTGGGGTTCCGGAAGGGCGATCGTGTGTAAGTAGGGGTATTGTGTAACCTGATAGCGTGTACGGACGTTGACGTACTAGTTTCCGTAGCCTATTCCCTGGCACCATGGACGTCCGCGCGTACGCCGCGTTTCAGGAATATAGCACTATCCCCGCAGAGTTCGCAGCACAGGCAGGTCGATCCTATAGTATTCAACCACGTCGACGTTCCTGACCGGGTCGAAATAGATTCCTGCCAACATTAGCTTTGAAGAAGCTGCTACCATCCCAGGAACGCTTAGCAGTGCAGCTCTGGCCTTCTACAACGAGGTAGAAAGCCTGGGTCTGAAGCCGTTCTGGGAAGAAGATGGAAAGACCTTGTACGCGGGAAAGCCTATCTTGATCCTCGGCGGCGCAGCGTCCATTGGCCAATACGGTAGGTCTTACAGCGATGTATGACACCGTGCGTTGTATTGACTGACGCGGGTCCCCTACGACAGCTATACAACTCGCGAGGGCGTCTGGCTTCAACCCGATCATCACGACCGCGTCTCCCCGCAACGCCGCACTACTCACCTCTCTCGGCGCAACCTCCGTGATAGATCGGTCACTCCCCGACGAGACTATCATCGAGGACGCACAGAAGCTGACAGAGGGGGCACCCATAGAGTTTGTATTCGACGCCATAGCCCTTCCTGAGACGGAGGTACTTGGGTACAAAGCACTCGCGCCTGGTGGAGCACTCGTGCTCGTCCTGCCGGACACCATCCCTGCTGAGCTGAAGAAAGACGGCGATAACAAGCGAGTCGCATTCTTCCGCGGTGTTGTACATCTCCCGCACAACAGAGTGACTGGGGCAGAGGCGTTTAAGAGGGTGACCCAGTGGCTTGAGCAGGGGATCATCCGAGTACGTTCTTTCGTGAAGCTTGACGTTCCTGTCCTTGCGGCTGATGTTGATGGTGTGTCTAGCCAAACGCGTTCGAGGTTCTTCCTGACGGGCTAGCGGGTATTCCTGCGGGTTTGGAGCGTCTGAAGAATAATCAGGTCAGCGCGAAGAAGTTGGTGGCGCGCCCTCAAGAGACTCCCTGAGATCCTCCGCCGGTAGGAGTCCCTTCGGGTAAAGTATACTGTGACTTCAATGTACGAATATCATGGACTTTGACTTGTGTCCGATATGAGCGATGTTGATGCACTTCGTACTGCAACTAACCGTGTTTCTGCACGCGCTATAGGCTACATGTTTTGCACGACTCTGCGATATCGATGCTTTCTAGAAATGCTGTATAATAGCATCCGTACCCTGCCAGTGCATCGTACTAAGTGCATATAGAATTCGAAATGTGAGTAATGGACGGTGCCGCACCGGCACCGGCTTTCCGCGTAACACAAGAGTTTGTGGGTCCTGGTTATTGAAGTCAATGATTGATCACGTATATGTTTGATACTACGGCTATGTCGGCGTGGCCACATAATGGGGGCCGCCCATAGCCGATAGCAGTTACGAGTGCTTACGGCTACAAGAGGCGCCATGCGGAAGCTTTATGATGATCTCGATGTGAGTATCTGCGACCCACAGCAAATTCCGATGTTCTTCAGGCTGCGCGCGTTATAGCCTATGTACGGTGCACATATGAAGTTCAGTAATTTTTCTATCTCAGTGGTAAAGCTTACGCCTCGTCCATATCAGGCGCGATGCAATCTCCGGGGTACCGGTAAACTTGTAGTAATACATGTTCAGCTCAACCGTGCCTGTCGAAATGACCTTCAAGTTGAAGACATCGAAACTTCAAGTCAGCCTACACCCTAGCGATTGATCTGCAAAGCGATAGGGTAGCCTTCTCACTGGCACTGAAATCCGCTACCTCCGGCTGAATCATCTCGCACTCCCTAGTGTCTTCTCTGCTACTGCGTGCGTTCACTGAGCGACAGGCCTCGTCGCTCTCGGATGAAGCGTCGCGAGGCGTCGCCCCGGCACGCTTTGTCATCGATCCCGCGCAGTTTTGCCATCTACTGTAGCACTTGACAGCGCTGCGCGGGTGTGGCCACTGCCGAACATGGGCACATTATGCACTCCGCGTCTTCCGGACCCACTCTCGGGCACCGAATGTCTGTGCGAAAGCGGATCCGGAGGAAGCGGACGCATACGCGTAGGATGTCCCAGAGACGCGTGGCCCGCATCTGCACTAGATTTGAGTTGGAACCCCACGGCGCCCCCATCACTATAAAGCCGGACGGGGAGCTGCTGGGCACCCCACAACACCTCCGCTTTCCCCAAATCCTCATTCACAAACCAAACCTTCTTCGCACATCGACGCCGCCACCATGTCGACCACCATTCCTACGACGCAGAAGTCGCTCCTTCTCCACCAGGAGAGCACGCCCTACGTCGTCGGCGAGACGCAGGTCCCGACGCCGGGCCCCAAGGACGTCCTCGTGAAGATCCTCGCGTGCGCGCTCAACCCCGTCGACTACGCCGTCGTCAACCCGCCGTACTCGAAGATGTTCATCAGGCAGTGGCCGCACATCCCGTGCACCGACGGCGCGGGCGTCGTGATCGCGCTCGGCGCTGAGGTCACGAACCTGAAGGAAGGGGACAGGATGTACGTACCCTCGATGCCCCTTGCTGCGTCCGTCCCGAGCGGGATATGGCGGTGTGAGTGTATTATGCTGACCCACGGCGATGCCTGTTGCTGCAGCGTCTTCCAGGGTTCCTCCGGCGTGCAGAGCGCGACTGGCCAGCAGTACACGACCGTACCTGAAGATCTCGCCGCCATAGTGAGTCGCACGTTTCCTGGGTACAACAGGGAGCTCACCAGGTAAACCGCAGATTCCGGAGCACATCACGTTCGACCAGGCCGCGTCCCTCCCGCTGGCGCTCTGCACGGACGTGATGCTCCTCTACAACCAGCACCCCGCACCTGAGAACCAAGGCCTGCGCTTGAAGCCCGTCTGGGAGCCCGAGGGCGCCACGGCGTACGCAGGGACGCCCGCCTTCATCCTCGGCGGCGCAGCATCGCTCGGCCAAGTCGGTACGTCCCTCTTCTGCTCCACTCCGCTCACCTCGCCCTCCACTGACACCCCCACTCCCGCCCACAGCCATCCAGCTCGCCAAGCTCGCGGGACACAACCCGATCATCGCGACCGCGTCCCCGCACAACGCGGCGCTGCTCAAGTCCCTCGGCGCGACGCACGTGCTCGACCGCGCGCTGCCCAACGCGGACGTCCTCGCCGCGCTCCCGGGGCTCACGGGCGGGAACCCGCTCGAGTTCGTGTTCGCGGCCGTCGCCGCGGACCCGGACGTGCTGCGCCTCGCGCGCGACGCGCTCGCGCCCGGGGGCGCGCTCGCCATCATCGTGCCCGGGCCGCAGCGCGTGCCCGAGGACGTCGCGAACCCGGGCGACGGGAAGCGCGTGGGGTATGTGTTTGGGAGCGCGCGGCTGCCGCATACCAGGGAGACGGGCGTGATGCTGTTCAAGCAGCTCAGCGGGTGGCTCGCGAAGGGCCAGATCAAGGTGAGGGTGTTTTTGAGTGCGAGGGTGCGATGGAGGCTGACGCGTTCGTGGATGCAGCCGAACCCGGTGGAGATCTTGCCGAATGGGTTGGCTGGAGTTAACGATGGGCTCGAGAGGTTGAAGGCGAAGACCGTTTCGGGCACGAAGCTCATCGCGCGCCCTCACGAGACTCCGTGAGGTGGCCCACGCGGTGCCCGACTTGCTGTACAATTAGCGTGAAAGCGCGGAGGGATCGAATGCGGTGATAATGTAACAAATACCTGGGTACCGGCATCATTGATCTACGCGCAACACCGAGTGGCTTACAACGCAAGGCAGGTCTAAAGGTGAATGACCGTACTAGCACAAGAATATTCCGCACGCGTGCATAACTTCCTACCTTCTAAAATGCCCCATTATCCGGTAGTATGACCAGCAGGGGTAAGACATGGCCAAGGCAAACTCCAAGGCAAAGTCACAGGCGCAGACCAGAGAAAACCACACCCCAGCCCCAAAGCTCCAGATTGTCGCATAAGAAGTACGCACGGTCCGAGATATAGCCCCAGTAACAGAACAGCTGTATTCCTGTCAATGGTTCTAGTTGTGTACTCTACACACGTACCGCGACGCATCACACCATTGACACGCACGCATGCACCGTGCCACCCGTACAAGCCAATGGTCCTTATAGCCACAGCAGCCCTAGCGCGTCCCAGTCAGCTAGAGGAGCCCCATTCCCAGATATCCAGCTAGTCAGAGCTTATTCCAAGGCGAGACAGACTGCTGAGATCTGAGAGCCAAATACGCGTCCGTCGTCGCGGTACGCGGTCAAGAATTTTCCGAGCTTGCCGCCCGTGCGTACTATTCGCTTCGTTCTTGCTAGACGCGCGCTTAAAATTGATGGTGTTTCTCTAGACATCTATATAATACCTCTGCCCATGCAATCGTGCCAATGAACATGGTGTATAGCAGCACATATCGTTCCCCTGCGTTGGACGGTCGAGCAGCACAAACGACGAGGTCAAGAGTGAGAACGTGCATTATTCCAGAATCGTATCCTTATCGTGTACAGACAATCGTGAAAAGACTAGGGCGGAGAGCGAGACGCGACGAGGCGGGGCGAGCGAGATGAGAGTTGCGAGGACAGATCCGGATCCGGTGTGTATAAGTACGTTGGCAGACACGAGTACGAGTACGAGTACGAGAATGAGAATGAGAATGAGGAGGTGGAGACGGAGGTGGAGAAAGGGGACGAGCAGACACGATGCATAATGGACAGGGAAGCGGCGCAAGGGGATGCTACATGGAAGTACAATAATTACAACGTGGTCGTACATGTGTTGAGCGGGGATAGCGAGGATCGACGGATGATAGGTACCACGGTGGTGTGGAGATGGGGATGGGTGGTGGTGTCATTGTTGAGCACAGGTGGGAATTGCCCCACAGAGGGAGCGATGGTCCAAAAGAAGCAGCGCCCGCAAGTCCATGAAGGCCCGGTGCGCCGTCGTCCGAGGAGGACAGTCCATATCCGCCTAGTGCAGATACTTCTCGTTGAGCGCATGCACCTCCTTCGCGAGGTACGGCCAGTTCAGCGCGCGCGCGAGCTCGCTCTGCAGCCTCGCCTTGTGCTTCTCGCGCTTCTCGGCCTCCGACAAGCCCGCACACGCCTCCTCGGGGAGCGCCGCCTCCGCACGCTCGCGCGCCAGCTTCACCTCCCACCCAAGCAGGTTGTACAGCAAACGCATGTTCGGCTGGATCAGCACGGACAGGCGGCGCGAGCGCACGATGAGGTACGCGTCGACGAGCGGGAGCGAGAGGTGCTTCATGACATACGCGATCGTCACCGTCGCGCTGCGCGAGACGCCGACGCGGCAGTGCACAAGCACCTTCCCGCCCTCTGCGCGCGCGCGATCGATCCAGTCGCAGATCGGCTCCAGCTGCGGCTCGAGGGTGTCGATCCCGTCGTCGCAGACGCCCTTGATGTCGAGCACCTTGATGCGGCCTTCGCGCTCCTCGATCCAGAGCGAGCCTTGCCCGCCGGGACCCTTGCCAGGGACGAAGTGCGCGTTTGAGCTCGGGAGGGAGCAAGACACCGCGCCGGGCGCAGCAGTGGTCGCAGAGTCGTGATGTGGCGGCGGAACGAGCGCGCACTCGCCCACGGACACGACGTGCGTGATTCCGAGCGCGTGAAGCATGAACGCATTAGAAGCATGGTTCCTGGAATGGACATGACAAAATAAGCATTGACAGCCTCCGCAGGCGGACTGACGTGTTACTCACAGATTGCCGAGGTACAGGAACGGCAGCACTCGACTCGGGAAACTGCCGTCGAACCGCGGGTCGTTGAACCATGCTTGGTGGTCCCTCCATGGCGGTACCCGCGCAGGGGGCATCGTGTGCGCGCGCGGCCGACCAGGGGTCGGTGTTTGTGTCCCAACATCGGCCTCAGACTCCGAACGTGTGCGCATGGGAGGAACGGCCACGACAGCATTCGAGACCGTAGATGCATGGACTGGGTCGTCCAGGGAAGGGGGGGCCGCAAACGAGACGGACTTCGCAGCAACGCGTCCGAGCGATCGCACCCAGCCTTGCGGGTTCTGTGCTTGCGATGCACCGTCGCCCGCAGCCTGGCTCGGGACCTGTCGTTGTAGCGCAAGCGATGACGACGAGGGTGCCACAACCTGACTCTGGGCCGCGCGGTCCTTCTCCAGGCGGGCCTCGACGCGCCTCAGCACGCCGAGGTCACTTTGGTAGACAAAGAAGCTACGGCGCTTCTCAACCTGGAGTGTAAGATAGGCCTCGGGGAGCGAGATCCCACGAAGGGCCATCAGAATACACAGAGCCAGGACAGAGGACTCTGTGTATCCATCTGCCGAGTAGATCAGAATCTTCACAGGGCGTGTGCGCAAGGGAACGGGAGAAGCGGAAGCTGGGCTGTTGGAGACAGGGGTTGACGGTGATGTTGCTGGCAGGAATGTCGCGGAAGTGGAGCGGACGCGAGTGTAGGAAGCGACTGGTGTGGAAGGGGAAGAGGGGAAGAAGGATGTTGGGAACGAGCTGGGTGGGGGGAGGGAGCTCGGGGTGAAGCCTGCGCTCGTATTTCGCCTGCTATGGGCGTCATGCGACGTTCGTGGCGGCGAGAGCTGCTCGATCGCAACCTCATAGGTGAGCGGTGGGCCGGATACGGGCTGCAAGATACGCTCTAGGAAAGAAATGAAGGGGAGCATGGTGTTGACCGTGACGACAGAGGAGGCCGGGGAACTAGGGAAGGGAAGATGAACGACATACGACGCGCTCGGTGGTGGGCGTGGCGGAATGGTGCCCGTACGGTCAACGCCGTCCGTATCCGCCACGCAGCGTTCTACCCATCGTTTCTCCAGGACGCGTAGGTGCTCCTCAGCCGCGCGTAGGTGCGCCGACGTAGGGAAAGGAGCATAATCGTGACACTCGATGCAGAGGTCGTACCCGTAGCCATTCCTAGGGTCGTTTGTGCGAGAGTCGAACGTGTCCTCATCTTCCTCATCACCGCGCAGAGTGCGCATGCGGATACGACGATCGGGTGGGAGGGGGACGTCGTTGGAGTTGCCCAAGAATATCTGACCTGCGCTAGGCTCCCAGTGCGTAGCGGTATTCGACCCTGCAAGGGCGCTGAGGTCGATGGTGGAGTCGGGGTCGACAAGAGACGTGATCTCAGACGCCTGCGTGAGGTCACGCATCTCATCCTTTTCGCGCTGCGCAAACTCTATGGTGTTTGCGCGGATGAGGCGAGCAGCGTCGTCGCCCTCGCCGTGGGTGTGTGCATCCGTGCCATCGGTGTGTGCGCCGGACGAGCGGGAGTCCTCGGTGCGGACGACGAGGTGGGGGAGTTTCTCTGCCATCTCCGAGGCTGATGCGTCCAGTACAAAGACATTGTACAGAACGAGCGCGTCGGGCGAGGGGCATCGCGCGCGGCGCTCCTCGTATTTGAGCTCTGCTGCCTGCTTGAGCCTCTCAGCGACCGCAATGGCCGCGCGAGTGAGACCACGAGGAGAGTAGACAACAATGTCGGAAATGGTTGCATATATTGGCTGTCGGAGATGGATGAGCAAACAAGTTTGTACTAGCGCGAGCTGATGTGCGCCAGGCTACAGCACGGGTGAGGCGAGGCGCAACGCAATCGATTCGTACGCGCAGCTGGAATGGTGCGGCGGCTGCTTGCGGGAGATCTGCGACCTGTTCGGTTCGCATGGGGCCCCGGGCAGGCCAGGAGCCATGCACCCCACCGCTTCTGTGAAGAGACCCGCCCCGCTTCGATTCGGAGGAGATCGCGTTGAGCGGCGCACAATTGAACGAGCGCGTGCCATCTCCCGTCACGCTTTCGATCACTCCGCCGGAGGGCGAACGGACGGATGCCAGAACGGGAAGAAGCACTCACCACCTGGATTCCAAAGTTCCTCAAACTAATGCCGTCCGGGATCTTCGGTTCGACGAATACGCTCGCACTCCCGCGCTCGTCCGTCCGCGTGCGCAACAGGTCGCGGGGGCGGAAACTTGATGTCAGGAACGAGGGCTTGGTATATGTGGCCGAGTTCGATGGTAGTTGGCCCGCAGTGATAGGAACAGGAGGCGGTGAGATGGGGAGTTTGTCCAGTGGTGGGCAGTCGGTGACCATCGCTGCCTCTGCGGAGGGGTCGAGCTGCATCTGCACGTCCTCGTCCAGATCCGTGGGTCCAAGCGAGTCTAGAGAAGAGCTCGAGGAGTAGTCGTCGTCGTCTTCGTCCAGGTCGTCCACATCGCAGAGGTCGTCCTCGTCGTCCTCGCACGCGACCCAGACAAGTCCTCTGAACCGGGGGACGTCGCCTTTGGGTCGTGCGGACGCAAAGAAGGCGTTCTGCTGCTCATTGTCGCCTTCAAGTCCGTGCAGGAAGGGGAAGAGGACGTGATCTGGTGCATGGCTTGTAACATGCGCAAAGTGGAGGTCGGAGAACTGGGCTGCGGTCAAAGAGCGGATGGGTGGGTGCGGGTCGGCGCGGGGACGGAGGACAGGGAGGGCGTCGAGAAAGGCAGCAGGATAGGAAATGCCGTAGAGGGTGGCGGAGTCGTCGTGGGCAGTGAACATGATGGTGGATGGAGGAGGCGGAGGGAATAAGGTTGGAGGAGGAAGAGAGAGAGAGGCGGTGGCGAGTTCTTGATACGTATACGGCAGACGACAAGGGATTCGCCGTGGGCGTAGCCTTCTGGGCCAAGTTGCGGTGAGTGAAGGCAAGTCCGTTGTCTCCTCCGCGTCCCTAGCCGCCCATCTCGCATTTCATATCCCAATCTCAGATTCCCGATCGCCCCTTATCACCCGCTCTCCTCTCCGCTGCCCCGCCTTCTCCCGCCACCCCCCGCCGAGTGCACTCCATTCCGCCTGCGCACGCCCCTCGCGCTGGGCGCGACAGAGGGTTTTGGCGCACACCGGCGCACGGGTACGGCCGAGGGCGTGTTCAGGCCCGCCGCTTCGCCCATCTCGCGTGCTCCCATGGATGCTCGCGGTCTTCCTCCGGGGTGGCTTCTCTCTCGCACGCCCGCACCCCATGATCAGCCTCCTTTGCCTCATCCGTCGCAATCCACTCTTCCGGGCGGAGGTCCAGGCCGTCCCACTCATCCGGACCCTTCACGCTCCTTTCGGATAGCGCGCGCGGGCAGTGTCCACATCACGCCACCCCCACTTTGCCAGATAGAGCCGGCGCGCCTAGGGGCGGCTTCCCACGTCCACGTCTGCCGCCGGACATGCGCGGGATGGCGGGCGGGTGCGCGTCATCGCGCGCGCCCCGCCGCCTGCCGCCTGGCGGGGCGCCAAGCGCGGGCTCAGCCGAGCTCCTGGGCGAGCGGGCTTCCTCCTTGGCTCGCGCTGTGCCCGCCGCCACGAGCTTGAGTGCACGGCTGTCGCTGGTTGCGATGGGCCGGCACGACAGGCTTGGAAGCATCTGCGAACACGGGACGATCACGACAGTCGCACGCACGCTCCTGATGCTCCTCCCGCTCTCCACTTCGCCCTCCCGCCCTCGATTCCCGAGCACCGTTCGCTCCATCCGCACACACATGACGGCCGCCGCCCGCGCAACGACCCCCGCTGTTTCTCCTCGCTGTGCACCGCGGTGTGAAGACGGTGTTCGCCGGCGGGCTCATGACCGGTCTGCGTGACGACCGCTAGAAGCCTTCTGAGCAATCAATTGTGTACGCTGTTTATCACGCCGGCGCAAACGACTCAGGAGGCCCATTGATTCTGGGGGCCATTCAGACTTCGCAAGCGTGCTGCGGATGAAACGCATGGCCAGACCGAGCAGATGTCTCGCCCGAAGGGCCAAGGCGCGTACTTACTCGCACGGATATCGCACTGCCTTTAGCTTACGAACGTTGGTGGTCGGATGGCGTTCAGGATATCCTCGGGACCGTCGAGAGTGGGCGCAGTATTGGACGCCGAAATCGACCACCGCCGCAGTGAGTCTAATCCGTCGGTGTCGCTGCTGGTCGGGGTGTGTATTCACTAGTGCGTACCGGCCAGCTGGGTTCTGCCCTCCATTTAGGGGGCCGAGCGCGCACTCAGGAGGTCGTGCAATCTCGAAGTGCTCCCGCAGCCGCGGTGCGCATCATCGCCATTCCATGATGACCGCGATATGTCGACGGCTGCCCCACAAATAGCCGCGCTTCGCCCTCGGTGACAATCATCTCAATATACACCCGCAGTACATGGATCCGGGTGCTTGTTCGTCGAGTCGTGGAAGCTGTCCAAGTATACGCAATCCGCATATGCCTGGGCGCACCGACGGCTGCGGCCAGACAGGACGCGGATAGGCATCCTGGGCATGCACGAAGGACGTCGACGTCGTCGAAGAGCTCTGGCCGATAGTTTCGGACCGACGTCGAGCGCGGGTACCGCACCGGTCACCCGCGTCGCGCGAGCCTTCCACGGATCCGCCGCGCTGCTGGAACAGCTCCGCCGCTCGTGCCCGTGCACTCACCGCGTCCTCTCACGCCCGCGGCCCTGCGAGCCTCGAGGCGACGCTCGCGCAGCTGACCTCGACCCCCGCGGCCATTCACTTCGTCGCGCCCAGCGTGAGTAGCCACCAGACGTCTCCGCCGACGTCCTCGGCGGCCACCTGAACGGACGGATGCACGGTGCGCGATACATATATGCATATACGCTTATCGATGCATTGAATCATTCGCGCTGTCCAGCAGACTATTACAGCCAAGCTTCTGCCGCCGCACAGCACGCGCGCGCGAGCTTACTCGCTCTGCGCACCGGCACACGCCTCGAGGCGGCGCTCGCGCAGGTTCGATGTGTTGCGCGGGCTTCGCGCGAGCCTCGTGCCCGTGCGCATGCTCACTGCTCGCGCACGCCCGGGTCTAACGACGTTGCCCGCGCCAGATGATGGGACGGGAGCGTCGATGGGCGCGCGCGGGGCGGCGGGTGACTTGGTCAGTCGGTCGACGGGGGCGGCGGCTTTGGACCGCTATTCATGCGGATGACTTTTAGCGGGAATCAGGCGGGCAGGTCGTGTTCGCGGCGGCCGGGGAGCTTTTGGAGGGCGCTGCAGTCTTGGCTCGTGGGCGCGGTGTCCTAGGGTCTTGCGCGGTATCTTGCCCATCGAACGCCTATCTGGGAGGGGTCCGTGGGTGTCTTCGATAGGTACGGTGCCTGCCGCTGGGTTTTGTTGAGGGGATCACCCTCGGTCGCTCATCATATCCGCACTACAAGCACCCTAGGCACACGTTTGTATTCTTACGAGAAACGACCCCGGTTTGAGTCCCACCGGCACTGTTGGTTTTACCTGATTGTATTACAGGCGAACTCCATTAATCCTTCCCTTTCATCTGCTGATTTCATTAACTCATGATAATCTGCGTGACGTGCGCCGCGTTCTCCTAGGAACCCACCTATCCTGCAAGAGGTCCGGTCGCAAAACCCTCAAATTGTGAGGGGATCATCGACATGGATTTCGGAGAACATACTTTTTGAGGTCAAGTTTTGGTCGACACGGACCTTGAAATGCGCGCGTGCGCGCAAGGGTCCGCAAGTCACCCAGTATTTGTGTCAGACACTCCGACGTACGTACGCGTATGCATTTCTATGTATTCGGAATACCAAATACGTTCTCACTTGGGTGCAATGAAATATTTGGCGCAAGCTGCCGACCAGACCGCTGGTATATCGACATGGTCGAGCGGACCTTGATCATTGATTATCGGACATTGAACCACGTAAGGCTCGTTTGGTTATCTCCTCCCAACCTCGCGAGTCCTCCTCCACGGTCCACCTTTCCTTGCATTCCAAATGATCGCATCGCAAGAGACACACAAACATCGCTCGCGGAGAAACCAGAAATCGGTTTCTATCACTGGTCTGTTGCACTACAAACATTCAAAGGTGTGTGAGTCAAAAGAGCGCGTGTCACTTAGTGAGGCAACAGTTCACACTCTTCGAGAAACCACACAATCACACCCTCGGATTTACATGGGTTTATTGAAAAGAAGCGTATACACCCTAGGGCAGCGTTCGGAACAGAAGCCCTCACGCCGGAAGTAAAATGTCGCCAGCGCCTGCGATTGCCCTCGACCTGAACTCTCCGTCCTCGTGGACTGGTATGTATAGCATCAGTCATCAAGCTCGAGGCCCCGGGGTGGTAGGCACATCTACCAAACTCCAAGGAACAGGCTGGCAAGTGTTCTCCCAGCATCGCTGCCATTGAGTACGTTGCACAATAGCGTCGGCTCGCCGCCATTCAAGTTCTCCCGCATCACCAGGTGGAACTCGCACCGGTGAGTATCCACATCGCGCATCGTTCCTCAGCCCGGCGCAACCGTTGAACGCAGACTAGGTTCTCCAGGCATGCCGTATCCCCCCTGCGAAGGCGAACTTGGAACTTGGAAGCCTGGCGCCCTCTCGCGCAATGCCCGCCGGTGTGCTGCAGCGCGCCGTTCGCCGTTCGCACACCCCAGAGATACCGCACGGCGCCGCATGGGCAGCGCCGCCGCAGAGACGCAGATCCCCCAGTATGGCAGCGGCGAGTATGCAGCGGCGCGCTAGCCAAGTAGCTTCGCACGTTCTGATGCAACCTACCGCTGCACGGGCGTGCGCTTGCTCCCTTTGGCGGGGGCGTGTTGGGCGTGGGCGTGCGATAGCGCGGTGCTGGGCTGCAGCCTTCGGGTTCCTGTAGCGTGTTGGGCTTCGGGTTCCCGGGCGATGACGGCCAGCGCGGGGCTGTCCGAGTACAGAGTGCGGGCCTTCGCAGGGTGCTTTGCAGCTGCAGCTGCTTCGCCTTTCCCCTCGAGATGCATCGCTGCCCTCGGCAGGCCCGGCGTTTGTACACGTTGAGACGAGCTAGGGCACTGCCAGGACCCTCAGGCTCACATCTACTCCACATTCATTGTACGTTGTTGAACCATCGGAGGGCCATAGAAATTCCGGTACACCTCCACAACTTACGTAGGGACGCCACCAGGGATGGACAATAACAACGACGGGGCTCTGCGCAACATGGTACGCATCACAAAATTGGTGAGGAAAGTACCGAAATGACGTGCATGCCAGACGGTGCGTAAGATCTCCATTAGCTCGCTGGCCCGAGCCTTCGCAGAACATAGGCTACTCCAAGATCGTCCCGACGCTATGCGAATCCCCATCGAGCCGGACATACGGCAAGAAGCACTTCATCTGCCCTATTCTACGTTGGCAAGGGCACGAAGCCGCGGTTATCCACAATACCTCTCAGCCGGGCCCTGCTTCGTGTGTTGTATGCGAACGGTATGTCATCATGTGAGGATCTGCCCCGCGCCGCACAACCCAGTCGGACATCCACCTACCTCGCGTCGGTCACGATCCTAACCCGCAGCGCGGTGGCTGACCACTCCCACGTCAGCCACCCAATGGCCATTCAGTGCACTCCACCTCCCGCGAACGAGCCGCGCTCTTGTCCACAGACTCTGGTAGCTGCACCCTCCTTGCCCCCGTCGCGTGCCACTTCGCCGCTCGTCCCGGGTCTTTTCATCATCTGCACGCGCTCGCTCTGGTAGTGCGCCCGCCCGCTAGAACCTCTCTGCGTCTCTCGCTCGGAAGCGATGGCTCTGTCCGCATGCTCTCGTCGACTCTCTGGCAGCGTCCGTGCCCGCGCGCTCTCCGGGACGGCATCTGGTGGTCAGCCTCTGGGGCTCAGGTCAAGCAACACGCTCTCTGGTCTCGACGCGCTCTCTCACGACCTCGACGGGCCTATTCTGTGCGCTGCTGGGAAAGACAACGCGCTGGACGCACTGGGGTTCTTCGTCTCTTCGCCGCCCGCAGCCGCCTCCAAGCTCCTTGGTCTCACAGCGCTCGGCCGGCTGCCCCCTGCACGGCGAGCCCAGCTGGATGGTACGTCACATGTTCCGCACCCTTCACTATGCCGTCAAACCTTGCAATGCGTGTAATGTGTATGCCTGCGCAGTATACCCGCCGTGCTTATCCTCTAATTACCTCATCCCACGCATGATTTCGGAACATGGTACTCATGTTACCCAGCAGAGAACGACGCGGAACACACGTTGCAGCGACCCCGTCGGCCGTCCGCGGGTCCCCTGTGGCGCCCCTCTGCGCTATGCTCGAGCTCGAGCATGAACGCCCTCGTCAGCCCTGGTCATTCACTTGTCCATAGCCAGGTTCACGCTCGCCCCCAGGTCCCCGCATCGAGCATCCCTGCTTGCGCTGCGTCTCCACTCATCCGGCCAAGCGACGAGCAACTCCTCCCCGGGCCCACGGCGGCGCAGGCGCACGCGCGTGCCCGCCGCACTCCTCGCGCTGCCTCATCCGCGGTGCGCGCACACCTCGGCGCCCCCGCGGGCACCTCCGAACTCAATCCTCAGCAGGCAATATATGCGGTCGCACCTGCGCTCGGTAAGGCACTCCTCAGCCCGTCTTCGTCAACCACTGTGTTAGCTTCGTCGCCCGCAATGCCGTCTCAGACCGTCTCCCGCTCCAGTTCGAGCTCAAACATGCCCCCGCCATCGCTGCCATCCTCTGCGTCAGTATCATCAGCATCCCAGCCAGGACCGCTCCTGCGTATCCCGAGCGGCACGAAGATCCCCATGCCCCCCATCCCCGCACCCCAGAGCCTGAGTTCCTCCTCCTGCTCTCCGCGATACTCAGGCGCGCCCACAAACGCGTATCCATATCCGCAAAGCACCGCACATCCGCACGCCCCGCCGCAGTCCCCGCTCTACTCCCCTTCGCCCATCTCACCACGTGTGGTGCCGGAGTCCCCGATCGCGCACGCGCGGCGCACACCGTCGCCCGCGCACACACCGCCGATGCGCGTACACTCGACCACAAGCGAGCATCGGCTCGTCGTGCGCCTGCCCGAGGGGCTCGCGCCGGAGATGGTGATGGTGTGCGCGAAGCGGGGTGCGCGGCTGTCGGTCGTCGCGGATCTGTGGCATCGGGAGCGCGACTGTGAGTAACATTTCTTGGAACTTAGGAAATAGATCGCGAGAGCTCATGCGATTGTGTTCTTGCCTGATAGCGCATTATGAGTGGGAGGTCGCGTTTGCGCCGTCGGACGTAGACATGATGTCGGTGCGGGCGGTGTTCGACCCGGACGGGCAACTCGTGATACACGTGCGGAGGAGAATGGGCGCGGATGGGCTTCCATCGCCGAAAATATGCACGCCTTTCTAGGTGCTACTCTCGTCCTTTTTTGTCCTTCAAAATTGTCCAGTCGCGCCTGAGCCCCGGGAGGTTTGGGCGAGCGGTAACAGGATATATTGGATTTATAGCACGTCGATATAATTGTTTGGTGTAGTCAATCACGTATTCGCAGGTTTATCACGATGCACTCAGCGAGATCGGACAAGCATGATGAGATGACGTCAGGCGTCTGGTAGTCTTTATTTGGTCCGGAAGCTCTTGCCAAACAAATAGCCGAATCCGGACGTCCAGATCTGCCAATTCCGAGTTTCCGCTGCACTCTACTGCACTAACACTACATCCTCACTCGACCACCTTACTAAATGCGAGTCGCTTCAGGACCTGAACGTGTCATGGTACTCTAGCTAGCTGATAAGGCTATCTGACTAGGCGACCTCTCGACTACGCTCATATATACACGCCGGTAGGTCCTGCCGTATATCATCCGCCTGAGATCGGTATGTTCTCTTGTCGCATCGATGCAACCTAGCAATCGGTGCATGTATAGCTCACACGAGTAGGTGGGCGGATTGCCAACGGTACGGTTCATCGTCTTCCAACGCCATTCCATCGGCATCCCTCTGCCTGCTATGAACCTTCGAAGCTTGAAAAGTGAGCGCCCGTATTCAACCTGGTACGCTCGCTAGATGAGCCTAGGTTGTGTGGTTGCGACATCTGTCGTCAGTGCGCGCATCCATTGCGCGTGTGCAAACATTATCGTCCAAACTCACGCTTTCAGTCCATAAATAGGTAGAAGAACGTTCTTACCCGCTCCCACACCATGTCTACTCCGAGCCAACAGAAAGCATTACTGCTGCAAACTAAGCAGGGTCAGTTCGTCGTGAGCGACCGCCCAGTGCCGACCCCCGCTTCTGGGGAGATACTCGTCAAGAACGAAACGACAGGGCTCAACCCCGTCGATTGGAAAATTCAAGCTTATGGCGTGATCGTTGGGGTCTACCCCGCTGTTCTCGGTATCGACGCTGCAGGGACTGTCGAAGCGGTTGGTGCAGGGGTAACTCAGTTCAATTCAGGCGACCGAGTGTCAGTGGATCGTCTCAAATCCTCTCAACTTATGGCGCCTGCTGACGCGCATCGTCGGATAGGCTCTACGAGGGGGCCCTAGATAACGACCATGCGACATTCCAAGAGTACACTATCATTCACGCAGATCTAGTTGCAAAGGTGAGTACTTGCACTGCGTACCTCTAGCAGACAGAGATGTTAACTACCCATAGCTTCCGACTTCACTCACCCTCGAGCAGGGGGCAGCGCTGCCATTGGCAATCACTACCGCCGCTATAGGTCTGTATCACCAGGCGGGTGGTCCTCTCCTCACTGCCCCATGGGTTGAGGGTGGTAAGGGCAAATATGCGGGGAAGCCCATCGTCGTGGTCGGTGGGTCGAGTGTTGTTGGGTCATTGGGTATGAAGAATTACCGTTCAGGCATATACGCGGTCGCGATGGAGCTCATACATTTGCTTTCCGGTAGCGATCCAGCTTGCAAGCCTCTCTGGATTTTCCCCGATCATCACAACGGCGTCCCTGAGGAATGGCCCCTTGCTAGAGGGCTTTGGCGCTACGCACGTTCTCGACCGCAATCTCGCTGCGTCTGACCTTCGGGACGAGGTCGTAAAGATCGCGGGCGGAACCGTTTCAGTTGTGTTCGACGCGATCTCACTCCCCGAGACGCAGAACGCAGCGTTCGACCTGCTAGCGCCCGGTGGGAAGCTGATTCTTGTGGGGAGCTCCGTGTTGGACGACCCGAACGCGGACGGTCGCGGAGTCGTTACGGTTGCTGGTCTTGTCCATGCTCCGGCAAACGTCGAGTTCGGGAAGGTGCTATACGCAAGTCTACCTGACTTGTTAGGCTCGGGTGATCTAAAGGTATGGATCTGCTTCACTTGTCCCGAGCCGGTGGCTGATAGCAAGTAGCCTCTGCGTACGGAAGTCCTCTCGGGGGGTCTGGGGGGTATCATTGCGGGTCTGGAGAGGCTCAAGAATAATCAAGTCAGCGCCAGAAAACTGGTCGTGAAGCCTCCTGAAACTGTTTGACTGAAAGGTAGCAGACAAGCTGTGGATTTGCTATATGTCATGCTCCCTTACTCGAGTAAGATCTAATACTCTTGCGATCACGTCCCACACACTTTCGCCCGACATGGCCACGACGATCGATCCAACTATATCCTAGCGGCTGGGCTTACAAGTCGCAGTACGCAATTTACATTATTCTCGCGCCGATATTGATGCTTCTCTTCCTGTCTATAGTCTCATCGGTGAAGCCTTGAGGTGCGATGGTGGCGATATATCGCGACGTCCCCTTATGGGGACCGTAGCTATGGATACGTTCCGCCGCTCTGGCCGCTCATTTACTTGCGATTGCCCTTCTGCTGATCGGTCCCCCAGTGACCGTACTTATCAATTCTACCAGTGTAGATCCCCGACTCTTCGGGATCTCTCTGTTTGGCTTTGTCATCAAGCACGCGGGTAGGTTTATTGCCGGTTCTTATTATCCAGTCAGCCCAGACCTAAGTGGACGTGGCTGAGTCAAGCTGGGTAGCTCCGCGTCGGCGTATCCAACCTTCTACGCAGTTCGGGACACAATGTTCCACAAACTGGAGTCCTGGAGGCGTTGAGTGTCAGGGGCTGAATATATAGCTTCAGCGACCACGACTTCTACCATATCTCCACAAGCCTAAGCACCCACATCTGCACTTACGTTCCTAACTTTAACGCAAGCAGAGAACAATTCCCAGAGCAGACGTCTCTACCAACTACCGCTACATGTCGCCACCTACGCAACAGAAGGCCCTCTTGCTTCAGGCTAAGCAGGGCGAGTTTGTGGTCGGCACCCGCCCGGTCCCGAAGCCGGCCCCTGGCGAGATACTCGTCAAGAACGAGTACGTTGCACTCAACCCTGCAGACTGGAAGATCCGGGAGCTCGGCTTCATGATCCAAACCTACCCTGCGGTCCTGGGTATCGATGCCTCAGGGACAGTTGAGGCTGTCGGCGAAGGCGTTGACAAGTTCAAGCTTGGCGACAAAGTGTACGTAGGCGAATCGATCTGTGGTTGGTCATTGCTCACGGTTCATTCGACAGTTTGTATGCAGGCCTCCCGGATGCCGATCACGCAACTTTTCAACAATACACACTCATCAACGCGGGCTTGGCAGCCAAGGTCGGTGCTGTGGACCGGCTGCTATTGTGTTGACTTGCTTACGCTTGTGCATGTACTTGTGATCAGCTTCCGGAGTCGCTTAGTCTCGAGCAGGGAGCGGCGCTTCCTTTGGCAATTATCACGCCCGCGGTCGCTCTGTACAACCAGGCAGGCGGTCCCCGCCTCACCCCTCCATGGGTATCCGGCGGCAAGGGAAAGTACGCGGGAACGCCCGTCGTCATCGTTGGCGGCGCAAGTGTCATTGGTTCTCTTGGTACGGACCCCTGCGAGATTTTGACCAAAAATGTACTACGAAGCTCATGCACCTCCCCTACCAGCCATCCAATTCGCGAAGCTGTCAGGCTTTTCGCCAATCATCACGACCGCATCGTTGAAGAACGCCCCGCTGCTCAAGGAGTTCGGCGCAACACATGTTCTCGATCGCAACCTCTCCCCCTCTGCGCTTTACGACGCGGTCGTGGCGATCACGGGCGCCCCCGTTAAACTCGTCTTGGACACGATCACCGTGCCCGATACGGAGCGCGCCGCGTTCGCGCTGGTCGCCCCCGGCGGGAAGCTGCTCATTCATAACCAGCCCAGCGTGCTCGAGAACCCGACGGCAGACGGCCGCAGCGTGACGTTCACCTCAGGCATCATCCAGCTGCCAGAGAATCAGGAGTTCGGCAAAGTGCTTTATGAGCACGTTCCTGCGCTGCTCGCGTCCGGCGACTTGAAGGTACGTTCGTGTTCTTTCTCAGGCGGTTTAGCCGGGCTGAGATTTCGTTGCTGTAGCCCCTGCACACTGAGATTATTCCGGGTGGTCTGGCCGCGATCCCGATTGGCTTGGACAGGCTTAAGAATAATCAAGTGAGCGCCAGGAAGCTGGTGCTCAAAGTTGAGGAGAGCGATTGACGTAGTACCGGGCACCAGGTGATGTACACCGTCAGGCTTGTGTGCAGACCTTTACTACAGAATCGGCTGTACCTTCGATCCTCTGTGTACCAATATTACTGTTTACCGCCTCATCCAATTGCGAAAGAAAGCCTGCGAACGTTAAGCATAACCTCGCGTACTACGAGCCTCGTGCTGGTAGTCTACCGTGACTTAGGCTTGCGTCTAAGGGACGTAGCCGACTCATTGGAACAACGAGATTGTTTGACAAGCTGCACAGATATTAGTATATACTGCGAGCGCAGTGCATCCTCAAGGAAGGTCAAAGTTGGCCCTAGGAGACGGTGTAGCATACGCCCTCTTTACCACATCTTGCATGGTCGAGCATACGTTCATGAACACTCATGAAGACAGTCAACTTGAACAATAAGTCCGATCTTGAATACCATTACAAATAAAAGGACACTTTCCATACTTCTGTTCTACCACTCCCTTCAAACAGTCTCCTGCGGGCGAGCGATGAGCTTGACCCCGCTCACTTTGTCTTGCTTCTGGAGCTCGAGCCCGTCAGGAATCCCGGCGAGGCCGTTGGGGAGGATCTGAACACGGTTAGGCTGTGTGGCGAGTTTATTAGCGTGCATCGATGCAATCTTGTCCAGCTAACGTACCACGATGGATCCATCGGCGAGCCAAGACGTCAGGCGACTATAGAACTCAATGCCCACTGCCCTGTTCTCAGGGCTGTGGACGTTGCCGAACACAGTCACTACCGTCTTGTTGTCGCCCTCCTTGATTTTGTCGGCAGGGATGCCGTTCGGGAGGACGAGCAGGAGATGTCCGCCGGGTGCGAGGATGTCGTATGCGAGGGCCTGAGTGTCGAGCGAAATCGAGTCGTAGACGTACTCGACGGGCTTGCCGCCTGTGAGCTTCGTAACCTCGGCGAGAATGGTCTCGTTGGGGAGCGAGCGGTTGATAACGTGCGTCGCGCCAATGGACTTGAGGTATTCCTCGTGCTTCAGGGAAGAAGTAGTGATCACGGGCGAATATCCGGAGAGCTTAGCGAGCTGAATGGCTGGAATATATCATGAATAAGGCAGATGCTGTAGATGCAGATCAATACGGACCATATTGGCCGACGGAAGACGATCCGCCGATCACAACTGCGGGTTTCCCGGCACCTTTGAGAGATCCGCCTTCCTCCCAGAATGCAGGGAAGTTGATCGACTTGCTCTTCGGGTCATGGTTGTACAATCCAGTGAAGACCGTAGCAAGGCCCAGAGGAAGCGACGCCGCCTGGTCATCGGAAATGTTTTCCGGGATCTACGATATTCCACGTAAGGGCGAAGTATCACTGGAAGAGCGAAATAAGCACTACCTTCGCAACAATCTCTGCTGGAACAATGCCATATTGCTGGAACGTTGCCTTCGAGTTCTCAAACCAGCCTTGGTAGACACTATGGGGTATGGATAAGCACGTGGATAGTCACGGAAAATCGATGCAAGTATAGTTACATCCTGTCGCCCTTGGCCACGTTAGTAACCTCGGCACCGACTTCTTCGACCACGCCCGCTCCGTCCGTCCCGCCGACATAGGGGAATACGTCGATGAAATAGCCCCTCTCTTGTATCTTCCAGTCAACGGGGTTAAGGGCCGTGGCGGTGATCTTGACAAGAACGTCCTTCGGACCGGGGGTAGGCACGGAGAAGTCGACAACGGACCACGCGCCAAACTTCTCCTTGAGAACAAGAGCCTTCTGAGTGGTAGGGGCCATGATGAGTGTATCGGTATGAGTGAATGGTTGGGGGGAGAGTCGACGATGTGGGATCACAGAGGATGTCATCGCTGCTACTTGTACCCGCGGCGTGGAAGTCCGAGGCCGGTAATAGCAGATTCAAATCCGGGTCCTATGGGCTCGAGAGTGCTAACAGGTGCTAACGCGGCCCTCGGCCTGGCAGGTTCACATGCGTGTATCATCGATGGTATGTGCGATCATTTTGTGAGAGTGACGCAATCAGGGCGGAGTCGAGAATTGAGAGGTGGATGATTCAGCAGGAACAAACTAGTACTCGCTGCGGCGGCGAAGTGTGGCCAAGGTGCCCGCGAAGGTACCAGCATGTGAATGACGCAGTAGATGGCGCATTACGCCTCAAAACCCTACAACGAGCCGGTAGTCACACTACAATCGACGTTTGTTCGGTTGATAGTAGTAGCAGACCGGGTCCCGCGAAGCTGAGTGTGTGAGTGTGTGTGGTACATAGAGTGGCAGAACTTGAGGTGGCTTGCTAATCCTGGGAATAATACATACATGTTGTGCCAGCCCGGAGCCAATCTTATTAACAGGAGCTTCGCGAGACTTCCTGAACGATGCATGTGTAGAGGAGATAGAGGAGAAAGGCGGAAACCTCGGAGATTAATCCTGTTGACGGAAGATTAGATGAGCGCTCGGCCGGCCCGGTACGGTGGAATCCTATAGCTCGAGCTCGACAACGGAGGCCCGCGTTTGCGGCTTGTCCTCATACCCCCATTTGCTCTGCCATGGCATCCACGGACCCCTCGTTTGACCCGATATTGCTCACCCTTCCCTCCCTAACCCCCTCGTTGGCACTCGAGGTACCGTACAGTCGATCGGGTGACCCGATACATGTACTGATCCGACGCCACCGAAACTATAGGTCCTTCCTGCTGGACTCACTCTCCATCGTCTCTTCGTACAGGCAGATGGGAAGGTATATCAGCCAAATTTATTGGCCGCGCAATTCTTCCATGTCAAGTCATAACAAGTTATTTCTGTCTCCTTAACGTGAGGAAGCCTTTGTCTCGTACAGTCGCGCAGGTGTTCTGTGAAGCACTTGCGGGAGGACAGCCAAACGTAGCTTGCGGGAGCAAGAATGTCGCTTCATGATCAGATAAACATTCGGACCCTCTGCGCGCACTTGACATGGCAAATTGAGCGGCCCTCATGAGATACTCTTGACGCTCTGCTGACTCCTGAACCCATTTAGACCCATGACATCCTGATAGGACCTGAAGACCCAACCGGTCACATTACTCAGAAATACACCAACACGGTCATCGGCCGCTACGCGAACCGTCTCCCCGTCGGATCTTTTGCGATAGAACGTAACGGGCTCACTTCTGTAGTCTCGCCCAAGCCGAACGAGGCCCCGACCGTATCTCTGCACGGCGGTCCGAAGGGATTCGACGGGTACCCATGGGAGCCGCTCGTCGACCCGAGCGTGGCTGAGCTCTTCACGCCCGCGGAGCTTGCTACGATCCAAACGCGTCTGCCGACTTCTATAATCTTCCGACGTATCTCTGAGGATGGCGAAGAAGGCTACCCGGGCCGACTGCTCATCGAAGTCCTTGTAGGCCTGGCACAGCCGGACGGTCCCCCGAACCCCACCGCAGAGGGGGGGAAGGAGTGGAACCTCGGTAGTGTGGTCCTCGTCTACCGCGCCAAGCTTCTGGACGACAAGAAGGTCACTCCTATCAACCTCACTCAGGTGGGGCTCCTCAATTCTGGACTGAGCTTATACCACTGGTGCTGATCTACTGCCACGCATTACTTGTGCTACGTTTCGTAGCACTGGGGTTTCAATCTGGATGCATCCCTTCAGGATGGGCCGGACTCGCTGTCCGTCAAGGACCATACTATTTCTATCAAGGTGCGATACACCACATAGCAGTCTTTTCGAGCCAACTCTGATCACCGCTTAGGCGGACCATACAGTCGAGCTGAATGTCGAGGCACTCTCGACTGGAAACCTGCTGCCTGTCGCCGGTACGCACCACGCACACGCGGAGAAGACGAGTGGGAAGATTGGAGAGCAGTTCCCCCCGAACGGATACGGTCAGCGATTTCCCGAATATACCATCTTGAAGCTCATCCTCACATGACAATTCTGTCTCTTCGTAGATGAGTTCTACCTGTTCTCTGCGCGCGCGGCGCCCCCGCCGCCCTTCATTCTCCCTGCGTCGGAGCTCACGCCGGAGCTGGACCTGGTCGGTGCCGCACTGTCCCGCGACGGCCCCGCCGCAGAGGAGGTCGTATCTCTCGCCGGAGGGAAGAGCGGCCTCCGCATCAGCTTCGCGACAAACCGTTAGTCTCTTGACCATTTCCCGCGTCGTAGGTACACTGACGCAACTGCCGCACCCGCAGAGCCCGGCGTGCAGTTCTACTCGAACAACCTCTCCGTGGCCGAGAAGGGCGCACGGAAGAAGATCCACGGCGGCTCTGGCGCCGTCGGCGACGGCTATCCTCCCGGCAGTACGTCCTTCCGCTTGCCACGCGTGTGCCCGGTAACTGACACATGGACAGCCGCGGCATTCCTCGAGTTCCACGCACCGCTCGCGGCGTGGATCCACCCACAGACGCGCGGGCCGACAGGCGAGGATACGCTCCTTGCCTCGGGCGAGGTGTACAACAACTTCGTGCGCATGGACGTGTGGAACCGCGGCGGGGCGTAGGCTGGGATCAGGCTCGATCTATATGAAAGTGATGCAGACGGGATATAAGGATGTATGTATGAAGACATGTATGTTTGCAGGTAGTGCGCGGAATCTTGCCTACTTATGCATTGTATTGCAATTTGCGAAGTGCTCACGGCGTGGGGCTGTGTGTCTGTAGGGGTGATAAGTACAGCAGGCATGCCTTTATACTGACCTCCGGCACCGGAGCAGATGGAAGCCGCCGTTGTCACGGTTGTGCCAGCTGACAACCTCGCACGGCCGCAACATTGAACTTTGAACCACAGAACGTCGGTGCATGTGCGGCTATCTTTCAATCATGCTGATCTTCACAAGGCGTACGTTGACACCGGCGAATGTGCGGTGTACATCGCTTATACTTGGCATCTGCTCTTATTCCTGTACTTCCGGACGCAGGGGCATTTGCTACGGCAGGACTTCATCAGCCCAGTTCCGACCAGAGTCGACGCACGGCCTGTTCCGCAGCCAGTTCCCTAGCAAGACTCGTAGTCCGCGCACTCCCGCATCCGTACTTTTCGCCGCGCACTGAATCGACTTAATCAGCGCATCGTTTCCAACGGGCAAGCTGAGGTGCCTCACCTAATACATGCGCGGTCCAAGTCGGTGCATTTGCAGGGCCTGAGGCTGTGTCGTGCCATACGAGTTGCGTTACATCATACCGCTGGCAGATGTTATTCAGCTCCACGCGCCAGTCTGAAAACGAAGAATTAGTCAAGATGAACTGCCAATTCAGCACAGGAGAGGACGCTACTTCGACGTACGGTGAGACATAACCAAGAGGGATGAGGATCCGAGCAGGGGATCCGGATGGCGGGCGGAGAGGCAATGAGACGAGGGCGTGTATATAACAGGTCATAGCCTCGGCGTGTAGCCATGCGCTTGGTGACCACAGTATTGAACTGAAAACCACAGAACATTGACCGTAGCTTGCTGATGTGCTCACCATCGCGTAAGGACGGTGCTGGCGCTATGGGGTGAGCTATAGAAAGAGCGCTTGGCAGACATGCATGGCAGTCACGGCTGCCTTCCGGCATTGTAGAGCTCTGGTTCCATGGCAATGCCGCTCAAGCGCAGCTGTGACTAAAACGGAGCCCATCACATGCCTGGGTCTGAAACGCACCAGGAAGCTACGTCGCGGTACTGAAATTCCATGACTGTTGACGTGCACATGCTCAATCCAATGAGATACCTTGCTTAGCTACTTCGGACGCTTTGTTACTACCTGAGGGACATGTGAGTCGATGTATGGATCCCACAGACCACTCTACACACTTCACCAGTCAGGCGTCCCAGGTACACGCACTGGACTTGCGCGCAGGTCCCGCACGTGTCGCACCACCCCCTGCCATGTCTCGAACGCGCGCGTGCCGACGGACCCGGGGCGCACGAGTTCCCGTTCGAGGTCCAGGTGCGGTACGCAGCGGTCGAGTGCTGCCGCCAGCGCGCGCCACGTCCTGTCCGGGTTGTACGAGCCCGTCTCGGGATCGAGGCCAAGGAAGACTTCGTGCAACGTCGGGTGCGGCGGCGTCCGCACATCCTGCCACTCTGCGCGCGACGTGCACGTGAACCGTGCGCAAAGGACGAGGGTCTCCAGGCGCGGGCAGGCGGCGATGAATTCGAAAAAGACGCCGATGGACGGGGCGAGGTCGGATGTGCTGAGGGGCGCGTGTGCGAGACACAGCGTCGACAGATTCGGCCAGGCGGTAGGGAACGAGAGGATATCCTCGCGAGTGAGCGCGAAGCTATAGTTGTCCTCGAGAGTGATAGATACGTTCCTGAGCGCTGGTTTACGCAGGAGAGGCTCGATGACGGACACTAGTCGTGGCGGCGGTCGATCTCCGTGAGCTGTGGCTGAGCGCGTGGTGAGACTGAAGCTCCAAAGCCGCGGCGAGTGCTGTCTCATGCTCTCCATTGCCCGGGTGAGGACGCTCGTCGCGTCGCTAGAATGTGGCCACACCTCCAAGCGTATATGCTCCAGCGACGGAAATTCGGCAGATGTGAGGGCGCGTATCATCGCTTCCGACAGCGTCAGCACGACGATGGTCTTCACCGAGCGATACTGGCGAATACGGAGGTTCTGTAGATCAGTGTCTGCACGCGACCAGTACAGCTTCACATAAAGGGTTTCCAGGTGTTCCAGAGCTTCGAGGGCTGCATGCAGGGAAGGTGTGAGCCACCCTGTAACGATGAGGACGCGTAGACGAGAGAAGCGAGGGAGGAGATTGGAGAGATTCTTCGGGTAGGATCCAAATGTGAGATTTAACACTTCAACGAATGGCGCGCGGACCGCAGCGGTAGCCAAGATGTCTACCGTGGACATGGCAGGGCCGCTATGAGAACGGTTGTTTGGAGAGTCAAAGTCCAGCGCGAGATCGTACAGAGAGGGTGTGAGGAGACGGAGCATGCGATGTATACATCGGTGGTCGATTCGAAAGTGTGCGCTTTGCATTGCGGGGAGGAGGGGAGGCCCGCCCTTATCCGACCACTGTTCGAGGGCATCGTAGTCGATTGCTGCGCGGACGCCGACCACACAGGCGGCATACCAACGGTATCGCTCCCATCTCTGTACGCTGTTCGGGGGTTTAATGGAATCCGGAAATGTCTACGCAGGCATGGTAGGCGCAAACACGTGGAGTAGAGCGGAAAGATTGCTTACATGGATAGGTATTCCTACTTCCAAATCTTCGTAGGAGAACCCCATCGTGTCCAGTATATGAAGCAGAGGCCGAAGATCAGGCAGTGTCCTCCACAAGACCTTGAGTGCGGGTGCTGTGAACAAGCGAGACACCCTGGCAGCTTGGGCTAGTGTGCGCAGATTCTCCGCGCATGGTATGTGATCCACATGTAGTTGGACGAAATCCTTGCTCATAGCAAGGCCTAGTTCCTCGGGTGCAGCGAGGGCTACCTGGCGGTTCCAAGCATATGGAGAGAGATGTCGAAAGATTGTAGATACTATATCTCCGACTTGTAGGGCTTGATGAGTAGACGTCGACATGGGCGACACAGTCGTAGTTATCACTGGTCCTGTTGAGAACGGAAAGGACATAGACGGGGTCTCCGACGGGATGCTGGACATGAGGGTGTGTGGACAAACCGTACGGCCACGTGCAAAGGTTAGATATTATGATCACGAGTATCTGACTGGCGCGCTAGGTCTTCCTGAAGTTGCGGGTCCATGATGTGTAGAAGGTATACTTCATAAAAAAGCAAACGGCGGTGAGAGTCACTGAGAGTCGTGGTCGAAGGCAAGTTTGAAGTGGGAAGGTGGGCAGCATGGCGGCGAGAGTCTAGGCTCTTGCCCGATGCAGTGATTCGATCTGGCTCACCGAAGTTGCTGAGTTTGGCTGAGCTAACTATCGCGGAGTTGCCCTCTCAGTCTGAACGGACGCACAATGATCCTCCTGCTCAACAGGATAGCTCGCATATCGTCATGCACACGCTATACGTATCATAGCACAGTGCAGAACAATAACTGACTGCCTACGGACGTTCCGTATACGTACCGGTTCGGTTCGGTATATTTCCCATTATGGAAGGTTTGGGCCAAGGGAAGTATAGAGATGCAAGTGCGGCGTCGATGCGGCCTACTCAACTTTGTACTTGCACAAGTTCTCTCTACACACCTACACCCTCCCCCAAAAGCACAGTCTAAGTGCCTCTGACCGCCATGAGTGTTCTCCGACCCTTCCACGCGACCGACATGTTCAAGTTCAACCATGTGTGAGCATTTCCCTTGGACTTGCATACCCAGTTGTTAATGTACTTGCCCTGGCCAGCAATCTTGACTTGTGGACAGAAACGGTACGCCCGCATGCAACGTGAAACGTTTTGCGAGCTCAACACGGAGGGCTTCCCGCAGTATGCTATCAACTTCTACTTGGGCTACTTCTCCCGCTGGCCAGACATGTGCGCTATCCAGGAGACTCCGCAGGGTCGTATCATGGGCTATGGTCGGTCGCCTTCCATGTTTCTCTCTCATCAAACCTCCTAACGTCCCACTGTGACTATGTTCACGCTGTACAGTGATTGGCAAGGCGGAAGGCACAGCTCCGGAGCGGCACGGGCACGTCACCGCGCTGAGCGTCGCACCCGAATACCGCCGGCTCGGTCTCTCGCGCAAGTTCATCTCCTGGCTCGAGCAGGTGTCGGACGAAAACCAGCGCGGGTCATTCGTCGACCTGTACGTGCGCTGCGTGAACCACGCCGCCATCACGATGTACGAGAGCTTCGGGTACAGCGTCTACCGGCGCGTGAAGGAGTACTACAGCAGTATGGGGCTCGGGCTCAACCCGCGCGACGAAGAAGATGGGTTCGGTGCGTGTTTGTGCTCCAGGACACGGAGACGCGTGTGCTCATTCTGGACTTCGTGCGGGCAGATATGCGGAAGCCATTGTCTCGAGATCCAATGCGGCGGTCTGTACGCGCGAACGGACGAGATATCACCGTTAGCGCACACGAAGTGCCATGATGTACCCCACCATACTATTAACAGTATATGCGTAGGTATATGTCATGATTGCTCATATATTTCACTCCATGCGCAACCCTGTGGGACGTGGACCCCCGAGATACACACTAGACCCTGATAAATTATCGCTAAACAAGTCCGAGGAACTATTGACCTAGTAAGAACAAACATGGTCAGCATCGGATATCCGAGAAAGACAGTCGAAGATATAGTGTCAGGAAGAGGTACGAGCGTATAAGCTCGCACCGAAAAACCGGACGTAAATCATGCTCCTTCCCGAGTGCACGGCAGAAACAAATCCGCCACGCAATCCGAAGGGTCGTATGGCCCCGGCAGAATTATCATCACTCGCCAGGTAATCAAGTCGTATGCTCACCTAAATACTGATAGCGCAGTACGAGAACATCGACAGCAGTTGGCCCATGGATACCTGTTCGAAGAGTCCCTTGTTCAATCCTCGTCCTCGTCGGTGAGCTCCTCGCCAGGTCTGACGCCCAGATGGTGCTCGAACCCCGCTCTACGGGCCCATGCGCGACCGTCTGTGTACGATTCGATGCGGAGCGGAACTAGGAGTGTGTAAAGCGGGCTACCGCGGATCAGCGCGTAGCTTAAAGCAGCATGTAGAAGTAAGACTCACTATCCATCCGGGCCCACGTTGAAGAACAATTGGAGATTCTTCCGCCAGCTATCATTGCAGCCCTTTGAATATGGATCCATATCGCGAGATCAAATTGAACTCACCCGAGGTCATAAGAGTTGATGAAATTCTGCACAACGTTATTCAATCCAGAAGACAACACAATCCCCAAAAACATAAACGTACCTCGCCTCGCTGTCTCGCGATCTTTCGATACTGCTCGTGATCCTGCGTCTCGACCGAGGTCTCCCCAGACGCAACCATGTACAGATGCCAGCCCGCCATTGCAGCCACGGCGATGCAGAGCACCACGGAAAGTATGAACGTCAACAGGAACGCCATTTGTGGGGAGTAATATGGCCATGGGTCCTGCGCGCGTTGTTTAGTAGCCGTATATCTGGAGGGCCCTGGGTAGGGGACGTACTTCGAACCATCCCAGCGCAAATATGACTTGTTTCCAGCCAAATAGGACGAAGCAGAAGGTGGATATGACGAGGTATACCCTGTCGACGTATATTTAGTCTGAGTAGAGGTGTAGATGGATATAGACACTTACATGAACAGCACAAAGTGACGTTCATTATGTATGCCCACACATTGGTTGATCCCTGTACATGCCGTTCAGCACAAGCATGGCTGGATCTGCTCTAACCTATATACGCACACTACCCACAAACGAACACCAGTCAATGATTCTCGCACGCACGAGAGATTGAAGGAGACACGTACTGGACAGTGGTGGTCATACTTTAGCACGCAGCGGCCACATATCCTGCAATGATGAGACCTCTCATAGGCGCACCTCAGGGAAACCCATACACAGATACAGCAGAACAACATACCTCCGGCCGCTGCTCCCCACATTTCCGGCATTTGGACGTCGCCGCACGCGTTACCTGCACGTCTTCGGACCACCGCACGCCCTCGGGCTGCCTTCCCCGCCCCGCTTCCCGTTTCTGGGCCCACAGATATCCTGTTCCCGCCTCTGACGGCGGCTCGTCCACATATCCGGGGGAGACGGTGCAGACGTAGTAGTAGTGCGCGAACAGGTTGAGCGCGAAGAGGATGCACACGGGCGTGGTGACCCATGGCAAGGGTAGCGTCGGTCGGATCACTTCGACTGCTCACATACGGTTAGTGAGTCTCTATGCACGCGTCCGCTGCGCGAGAAGAGGAGCGTACAGAAGCAGAACACGCCGACCGAGAGCAGAATGACGGCGAGCGTAACGAAGACGGGTCCCGCCGCGCCCGTGAGTTTGTCTCCAGCGCGTTCTAGCCATTTGAAGCAGCGAAAGACTTGTCTTGTACAGCAGTGCGGCATCGTCGACGTCGTCTAGCTCTTGGTGGGTGATTGTGAGGAGAGGGGCCCAGTTTCTCGTGAGCGTCGTGGTCGCGGGGCAGTGGTATACGTATGACGCAGAGCGCGCTTGTTTCACCGTCGTTACAATTGGGAACGGGCAGCTGCGCGCACGCATTCGGTCTCGAGCACACATATGTGCGGACAGTCGGCAGAGAGATCGAGTAAATATCCAATACAAGTTACACACGGCCCTGTAGCCCCGCTCCTAACGAGCGGGGATTTACTGGAGTTCAGGCGCGTTACTACACATAAGCAGTTCTTGGTGGGAAAGGCGAACGAGATGGAAGCAGCCAGGCACAGCGACGAAGACATGACAAAACGAAGCGGTATCATACGAGGAACAGGCGGCACAAAAGGGAGACCAGAGGATTACTACGCTACTAATGGGGGAGCGGGGTAGAATGGGGCGACACTGACATACATCACCTCCCCTTCCCAGGGGTGGTGGCACGACGCGGGGTACCTGGTGGTTTTCGCGGGGTTGGTGGAGGGACGCCAGTCAGGCGCCGTTCTGCGAGCCCGGCGGACGCGTCTGTGGCACGTTGAACCTCTCGGAGAGCGCGTAGTGCTGCGTCACCGACTTGTGCAGGTGGACGCTCCGCGTCTATCCGGGACAATGCACGAACCAGATCTTGTGGGTCCGTAACAGGGGGACGGGGATGTGTGGGAGGGATGTAGGAGGATAGTGATGTGGGATCCGTTTGGGTGGTTGGTGGTGCCGGTTGTGAACGGGACGTGAGGGAGATATTGAGCAGCGCGAATCGTCGATCTAGGTCGGCTTCGGCCACTCTGGTTGTTTGCAGAGCGGCGTTTGCGAATGTGTGCGCGCGGTCTACCTGAAGGGAAATGAGTAAGATACTCGAAAGACATTGCGAATTTGCTCACCGTATACTCCAGCTGTTGCAGTCGATCACTGAGCGGATTCTTTCTAGACGCTGCGCCCGAGACGATACTCCGCGCCAGCTCCACGCCCCCACCTGACACAAACTCGTCGGGCAAGTCTCGTCTCTCCACATCCCAGTCGTCCAGGTCTTCCACCGATGCGCGCTCCTTGCCCTTCGTTCTCCAGGACGCCAACGCCCGTTTACGCTTCTCTATCTCTGCGTGGACCGACTTCCTATGCGAGTCGTACGAGTCCGACAGCTCCTTCCACGCCTCCGCCTCCTGCTTCGACCTAAACATCATATGAGCGCTGAGTATGTATACGGGGAGAGGAGAGGGTGGGAAACGGACTGTTGGATGTGGCCGTTGAAACGCGCCTCTCTTGCACGGTTCTTTACATTCTGTTCGTTCTCCCTTAAAGGACGGCCATCCCCGCTCTGAGATCCCGCGCCGCCATATACATTTGTGTCCACTTTGCGTTCGGCTATCATCCGTATAAGACTTTCTTCTGTCCGCTTGAGTATATCCGCCTGGGTAGGCGATAGCGGTGGAGGGTCCTTGCCCGAGTTGGTGGACTTTCGTCTGGATGAGGATGCTTGGAGAGGTTGATCTGCGAGTTCTTTCATGGCGCGATCGGAGCACCATATAAGAAGCTGGCGTGCGCGCTGGGGTTCGGGCAGGTCCGCGTCGATATGTTTGAAGAAGCTCGTCACGGAAACGGATGTGTGCGGGTGCGCTGCATCGCGTTGAATGCCCAAACGAGCATGCGGACCAAATGGTGTATGCCACTCACAGATCACGCCAGTGGTCTCGAAACTGGAACTGATACGCTTGCCGCGGCTGACAGAGCTCTTTCTCCTGTGGCCCGTATCCCCTCGCATGATCTTGTTCTTCTCAATCTTAGGTGTTTCCTGGTCGGCGATGGGTACCACGGTATCAATGTTGCGCCGAGATGTTGTCGGTGGCCGCAGTGTCCGCGCAGGAAAGTCGAAGTCCGCAGATACAGCAGCGGCGACCTGCTCGGCCGCCTGTGATCGTCGTCGCAAGGTATCCGCCTCCGACTGCATCTGCCGCACGTCCTCGTCCACTTCTGGGTCCGCCCGCGTCGCAGCGTAAACGTCTCTCTCTTTCGCTTTCCCGACCGCACGCGATGGCCCGTCCGCACGCATCTTCTTCGAGGGTGGCTTTGTTGAATGCTGCGGCTGCGACTGAACAGAGGGCTGCCTGGAGGGTGCGCGAGACTCTGTCGGCACAGGTTCAATGTGGAGTGTGCGGTTCGCCGGCCCTGGAGCGCGTACGATGACCAGACCGCCAGGCTGCTCCTCGCCATTTACTGTTTGCAACATGAATTAGAACCATAGACGCGTCGACCACACGGAGGTTGAGCACTCACGTTTACGCTTATTGGAAGGCCCGGCTTTCGAGTTCTGTGGCAAAGTCTTTAGCGCGCGTAACCGAGAAGAGCGAAGTTGAACGCACCTCTCGCCTGACCTTCTTTCCCGTCGTCGCTCCGAGCGGGTTGGCATCGTCGGTGGCTTTCCGTTTAGTCGGCTGTGGCTGGGAGGGTATCATGGGTGTTTCTAGTCTGATGGTGGCCGTGCGCGAGCCGTTCATGTGCAAGGCGGGGATGCGCGGGTTGGACGGGCGGCGTCGCGTGGGTCGTGCGGCGTTGAGAGCGGGAACGCGCTCGCCGACGCGCGCGATGGTGAGGGCGCGATGTTAAACAACAGGCGGACGGAGTGCCAATAATCTTCCCACACTGGCTCACGTCCACGCGTAACATTCCCACGGCGTGACCTGAGCGGTAGACGCCGGTAAATCCGTGGGCGCTCCGGCGGCTGGCCGGCACGCTGGCACGATCGGGCGGCGGCGGGGCGGCGGCGGTCGTCTGGGCTCAGGTTGGAATGAGTCGCCGGTGATTGGCTCCCCCGCCCCCGGGAAGAACCGGCACGCGGACTACTTATAATCGAAATTTGACCGAGTGCCTTCGTCACAGCTCCCTGCCCTCTGCTCCTCGTAGCCCGCTTGTACATCTACTCCCTTAATCTCTCTCTTCACGACCCACTAGACTTTAGAAATGCCTTTCCAATCTGGTGAGCCTTCTACGACGCGTCCATAACGTGTGGTGCAATCAGCTCACGCTTCGCGCTCCAGGTGACGCTGGCAAGGGTGCGGGCCTCTTCAAGACTCGTTGCGCTCAGTGCCATACTCTTGGTGCTGGCGAGCCCCACAAGGTCGGCCCCAACCTGCACGGGTGAGTTGCGCCACGACCGAATATCTGCGCCGTGCTAAAGCGGCTGTAACCAGTGTCTTCGGTCGTAAGACTGGTCAGGCGGACGGGTACTCGTACACCGCCGCAAACGTGAACAAGGGCATCACTTGGGACGAGCAGACTCTCTTCGAGTACCTCGAGAACCCCAAAAAGGTATGCTCATCTGCCACGTCATTACCTTGCTTGTGTGCTCACCCGTCCGTCCAGTACATCCCCGGCACGAAGATGGCCTTCGCGGGTCTCAAGAAGGACAAGGACCGCAACGATCTTGTCACCTACCTCAAGGAGGCGGTACGTGACACAGTACACAACTCGAAATCATGATTCTCACAGACCTTTTGCGTAGACGGCATGATCGGACTGGACTTTGCTCAACACTATTTACACCTACTGTACACGATTCCCTATTGGTCACCCTAATGTAGACGACCGCCACATCGTGTCTCTACATCCCTGCGCGAACCACCACCACTTCTCAGCAATTAGATTCCTTGGATACTATCTAAGAGAACGGGTTCGTCACGACATGTGGGTGTTCAACATTTTTTCTTCGTTCATTACGACGAGCGATCGCACTGGAACGTGGCGCCACCATGGGCCCTTTGGCGTAGAAGTGTTAGTGGTTGTTCGCGCGTCGCGATAGGCGTCGTGTTGCACACAAGTTCTGAAGCTCTGAAGCTCTGGTGTAGCTCCACGCATGCACGCATAGACATAAGCAAGGAGATTGAGGCACGCGAGCGCGTTGATGCGTCAATGGCCACATACTTATGACGTCATTACTAGTGGAACCACTACTCTCGCCAACCTTCCGGAATTCAATTGCTTTGCCAAGCGCGTATACTCATACAAGCTCGAGGCTCAAGGTGACATCAATGTAAGCTGCTAGCTTAGCGAGGTATATGTTCGAACCCATATGACCATTTGCATGTGCGTAGCAAGTGATACAATCACTTGAAACCAATATGTACCGTTGCTACATAACTTCTCGACATGCTTTCTTCTCTACCGACTACCTGGTCAGCGTGAACCTCCGTAATCCCAGCCCACGTGCCATTCAATAGCCAGGGAACCCGTGCAATGATGTATGCAATAAAAACCGGTGAAAAGAATCTCAAACCCGAAAGGAATCTACAGCCGGAAGGAGCGCGAGTTCACGCGGGGCTTATCGGTAGCCTTCGCGGAGCTGCCCGTCTTCTGCGCGACCGTGTGGCTCGAACCGCTCGTCGAAGCCGAAGCATTGCGCGGAAGTTGCTCGGGAGTGATCTTGAGCGCGGACGCCGTCATCGCGTTCTTGATCCCGAGGTCGAAACGGCCGTTATCTGCACAGATTGCCCGTTGAATGTCAGCACCTGTGCATGTGCATGTGCACTCGAGAGCACTCACCGTGCGCGGTCGACGCGTCCCAGAGCATGACACCGCCGAAGGACGAGAACTTCTGCTGCGCGCTCGAGACGTAGCTCGCGAGTGTGCTGACGGAGACGTAGCCCTCGCCGGCGGAGTCGGAGGAGCCGGGCGCGCCGATGTATACCTTCACGTCTGGGTTCGCGGACTGGGTCTTCGCCCAGGTGTCCCACGTCGCGAAGTTGTACTCCGACGGTTGGTCGAGCCCACAGTAGTTGTTGTCTGCGTCGTCGACCACGCGTCAGCGACATCACTGACGAAACACGTATGGAAAAGGCACGTACAGAATTGAACGTAGACGGCGTCGAAGGGCGCCTCGTTCAGCGCGGCGCCGATGTACGCGTCTGGGTACGGACATTGCGGGGCAGCAGTGATATAATAATACCTGGCGCAATCACCGTCACCCATCAGCGCACCATTCTGTGGCGAGATACAACACAGGCTTACTTGTTCTTGTTCGTGACATCTATCACAGTGGTCGTGTTCTTCGCGTTTTCGCCGTTCGTATGGCTGTTCGTGGCGTTGGCGTGTCCGTGGGTGGCATTAGCGTGCGCCGCCGTGGCGTTGAGCGCGAACGACGTCGCGTTCAGACCCGTCAGCCCCGCATTCGACCGGATGCGGTTCACGAACGCGGCGTAATGCGCGGGGGTGCCGCTCTCGATATCGAGGTCAAGTCTGTTCAGAAACGCAACGAGACACGCTGTCAGCATTTGGCCAACAGCCTTGGAATCAATTGGCGATACCAGCGCACACATGACCACCTAGATACTCTCTAGGCAGGTCCGGGCGCGGTGGTGATGGCCATGTGTGAAAAGGGTACGTACCCGTCGAGGACAGCGTCGCCAAAGGGGCGAATATCGCTCGAGCCGCCGAGGAACTGGTTCCAGATCTGGTCCGCGAAGGTTTGGGCCTGCGAGTCGGACGAGAACCCGACCTGACCCGTCGCGCCGCCAAGCGAGAGGGTGACGAGCTTGCCCGCGGCCTGGCACGTCTTGATGTCCTGAGTCATGCTCGTGCAGTTCGCGAGATCCGTGCCCGGGAAGGTCCCTTGGTCCCATTCATTGCAAGTCTGGAAGACGCAGGTGAGAATCGCGCCATGACGAAAACTGAGGACTGAGACGAACGTTCGCGAAGTCGATGACCGGCTCGCCTCCTGTACCACGGAAGATGTACAGGAAGGCGATCGGGAAGACATCTATGGTGCTGTCCTGGCAATATGAGGACAGCCGCTGCTGGTTGCCAGAAGAGTCTTGGCCCCAATAGCTGTGGCGGGAGCATCAAGCGAGGCTCACGAGGCTCCATAAGTGGAGCGCACTCACACAGCAAGCTATACACGGGATCGGTGTTAGTCATAATCCATAGGAAGCAAGGGGTGGGGAGAAGCTCCAACGTACATTGTCGTTCCTGGTGATGTCGAACGCAACGGCTCGCTCCACCACCCCGAGGGTGAGGATGAGGCATGCAAGGGAAAACATGCCGCGCATGGCCAGGTTCATGGACACCATCCTGCAAGTCGGGGCTGCGAAAGAAATGGGAGGGGATGAAGGATCGCCTGCAGAGACCTGGGCATGCTGGAGAGATGTCCTTTATACCGCTGGTCGCTGGTACTTCGCGGACCTGCCGGCAATCATCCCGTCCTTTCTCCGTCCCTGTAGGGCCGTTGACCGCGAGACGACCGCTGGCCAAAGGCAGTTCCCGGGCGTCGCGTTGGGCGGAACCCTGAATATCTGTCTTTGAAAATTCCTTATGTGAGAATAGACGGCCGGTCCATGTGTGCCATCAACGTACTGACAATGGAGCAGCACAGCAATGTTTGCCCCGCAACGATACACAGAAAATTTGCGTCGTCGACGGGAGCAGCACCGGTGGGAGTCCGGGGAACTTGAAAAGGCGGTCTATCTTGCCGGCCCTCCCATGGCGAGCGGCTGAGCGCGGTCGCGATGCCGTGATCAGATGACTGCCGATGCTTAAGTCCAGCATCCATCCTTGTGGGAGGTCGGTGGTCTTCATATGGCCTAGGAGTCACGATGAGCGAGTCTCGCATGCACGTACGGAAGATCGTTGCGAGAAGGCGGGACAGATGACAAGAATCGAGACATGAGGCGCCGTCGAAGGCACCCCAAGAAAGCACAGAGATTACTAGACAGCACCCAGAAGATACGACCGACGGTGCTGCGCACCGGCAACAAACAAATAGACATAAGGGAATGGGCCAGGCGCATCAATCGAGCAGTGAAATGCAGTTTTCCGAGAGATGTCCCTGGGGGCGGGACCGAAAGGCGCCGGAAAGCAACGTTCGAATGCAGCGTCTACCAATGAAACTCGGAGGTTGAGACAAAAGACAACCACTAGGAGCCAGGGTAGTCCAGCATCACAAGAGCGGTCGCACGGAGGGCGAGGAAGTGTAGCCCCGAAGACCGCAGTACTAGTTCTAACAGCTAGAAGTGGCAGATGGGGGCAGCATCGCTGATAGTTTTCCGGTGCTGTAGGCTGCTGTAGGTTGGTCGAAGTTCGTCCACGTCAGAGTGAGAACCTGCTTGAAGCGCTTAGATATCTGGGCCCAGGCGTCCCAGAATAACCTAGATGCCAATAGCAGCAGTGTCAGTCTCAAAGTCAACACGCACCGAACGATGTTTCCCGTGTGATAAGAGTTGAGCGGACTTACGAGAACTCCACCTGCACAAGGGTCGACATATGCTGACCGTGTGCAGGCTCTACATGGATGTACCGCGCGCGCTATTCGGCCACCCGAGGACGGGCCGACGAAGTTCAACGCTGCTTGAACCAGGCGGTCGCTCCGCCTCTTTGCAGGACGTTGACGCTTTCGGGTGAGGGTCAGCTGGTACGCAGGGTACGGATGGACCGCGAGTTGGACTCGAGGGGCAAGATAGAAGAACTTCTTGACCACACGTCACACATCCAGAGGATTGAATAGTAGGAAATTTCAGCTGAAGCATAGCACATATGGCAATACTCAGCCTAGAGCGCGCGAGTCGACGATGGCTTTGCTGTGGAAGGCCAATCGCTGTCGGGCCCTAGGTAGTTCCCCCCTCAAAGTTCTCGTCGTTATCTGGGTGTTATTGGTCGTTGTAAGACGATGCATTGGGATGCATTTCAGGTTCGTATCTGTCAATCCATACCAGCAGAACCTCAACGATTTGTTTGATCTGATTATACGGTTAGTTGAGGATCGCTGAGGTTGTGAATCTCAGAAACCATAACAGACGTCGACAGCAAAAGGATCCAGAGCCAACACAAGTGTATGAGAGGATGAATATCGCAAAGTCCAAACGACGCGATGATGGACGAGCTGGAAGAGCTAGCTATTAGAAGGAGCTGGTTGCGTTCGGCAAGGGCGTTGTGACGTCGTGGATCGAAACAGGCACGGGCGCTTGTGACTGACTACTCCTTGTTTCTCCTTGTCCTGCCGACTGGCTCACTTGTTTCTTTACTTCCTCCACCACATCCTTCCCGAACATCCGACCACCTGCATTTAGCCTCCCCGATACCTCTCCACAACATGGCTACCGCACAGCTACGGCCATCTGAGGGAACACGCACTATCACAGTGCAAGATAATCAGCCTCGCGAAGAGGAAGGACAAACCGAGCCCGCAGCACCCCCGGTCGGCACACTCCGCCTGCGCGGTGCCCCGAGGAGCAGGCCAAGGGTAGTGTGGCGTGAGGATGTGGTGGACAACGAAGGTGCAGGAAAGAAGAAGTCGAAGAGTGCGTGTTTTCCATCCGCGTGCCGTATGGATCGATTCTGACATGCGATCACCACATGCGTAGTTTGCTGCATATATCATAAACCTCGACACTTCGACGAGTCTTCTTCGGACGAGTCGTCTGACGATGATTCCGACTCATCGTCCGACAGCCGTGCGCCAAGGCGCTGTCGCGACCATGGCCACGACCACGACCACGGCGATCACTCGGACGATGCAGATCACGGAACCGCCACTAGGGATAGTCAAGGTGGCGGTGGTGTCGTTCACGAGCTCGAAAGCGATTCGGATGACACCAATGCGTACGAGCGCATACCTCGGAAGAAACCCAAGAACGGGAATGTGTCTGGCAACAAGTAGCTGTAGGTCGTATTTGTTTCTGGATGTACGCGCATCTGACATCTTACAGCAGATTGAGGTTGTATTTCCTTCGGTGGATCGCTTCGTGGGGCTGTTTCAATATGTGTACCATATAATCTTCTAAGCTATTGAAGCCTTTGGCACGCCCTGTCCTTCATTCCATGCCCAACCTACCCTTCACCGGTTCGAGCCCGAACGTTTCCCAGAACTCTCTGCTGTCCATCGCCCGTCCGATCAGCTCCGGGGTGCGCGGAAGGCCTCTAAGGCCCTCCTCGCGCATCAGCTCCTGGACCCAATGCGCCTGCTTCCCCTCCTCGCCCCACGCCGAAGCCAAATCCCACCAGTCATACACCCGGGCGTCCGTGAGCAACCAGCGCTGCCCGGAGGCGCGATCAAAATTTGCGTGCACCGCCAGCACCGCGCGCGCGACGTCCAGTCCGTGTATCATGTGGACGCTGCCCTGTCGGTACGTGCATCAGCTTATGCAGATCGAGTCAGACTGATGGCAGCCAGATGACACACTTTTTGTTTGAGAGCTTCTTTGGTCGGCGCGACGCGGGACACCCAGTTGCTGGGCTGTCTCGGGCCGCCCCAGAGGCCGCACAGGTCGAGTACTGTGGTAGGCACCTTGGGCGCGAGCGCGAGGAGCTCGCTCTCTGCCTTGGCACGGTCGTTTGTCTCGTCAAACTTCGAATGGCGGTCGGTCCAGACATGCCCCTCCGCTTTCAGAGTGGGGCCGCCCTAGACGTTCAGCAAGGCTGGTTAATGCGTATTCATCGCCCGCATATTCAACCATGGACGCACATCCCATATGCCCGTTGAGCCGAGCTGCACAAACGCGGTTTCTACACCATCGGGGTGTGTTTCACGGAACAGCTGCACAAGCCGCTCCGACGCACCCGCGAGCTTGATGGGAAACGTGATCAACACTGTCTTCGCGTTCGGAAGCGCGGCGAACGGCCGTGGGTCTGCGGAGTGCGGGTCGAACTCGAACGCGATTGTCCCATCGCGACCAGCGCGCGAGGTTGCTGCGTACGCGACACGGCGCTCTTTGCAAAGGGGAATGAGGAACGTCGACGTCCAGCCCGCGCCGAGGATAAGCAGGTCGACGGATGTACCCATCGTGTCGCGGTAGTGCTGTGCGATGGTGGTGGTGCGAAGCCAAGGAGCAATTGCGAGTGCTCGCGATCGGCCGGTTGAAGGTGGCTGCTTCAGACGCGTCCCATCGAGGGCCTGCACTCCCGGGAATTTGGGCCTGGATGAATAAGTAGATTGCATTGCGTGTATGGTAGTGGGTAATATGGGGTGTACTGCGAACATAGCGACATAGAAATACACATGTACATGCATGGGAAACAGGCAAGATGGCACTCAGCAAGCGTCCGTGCGTGCGAGAGAGATGCTCTCTATCATGAGACCTCCTCCATGTCGTCGTCGTCATCGTCATCCTCCCCATCATCCTCCATGGCGTCCTCTGCCTTGACGTCGTACCCGACGGGGACAGGCACGTTTTCTGCCTTGATCTGGACATTTGTTTAGTGAAAAAGGCACATGGCGCCCGAGGGAACCGTAGCACTCACCCCTTCGCCCTTGTAGTTCGCCAAGATCTCCCACGAGCCATTGAATTCGCCACTGCGATGCAGGAAGGCGATTTCGCTGAGCACCTCTTTGAGGTATGCCTCCGGCTGCTGCGTACGCTCGCGCAGGACCCGGATGGGCCACCGTTCGCGCTCCTGGAAAGCGCGGAAGAGCTCGTCGAGCAGCTGGTTGCGCGGCATACGCGCCATGCGCTCGAACTGCCCCTTTTGCGGCTTCGGCTTCGTTTTCTGCATATGGCGCCACCCGTAAGAAGTGCAGAGACACGCACACGGAGCAACATATACGCACGACGAGGTTGAAGCCCGCGTGGTTCTTCGCGCCGCTCGTGAGCATGTTGATCTCGCCCCGTCCGCCGGGATGCGCGTCCTCGATGTGCATCGTCTGCCGCTTGGGCGTGTTCGCGACCCTGCTCCGCTCCCTGAGCTGCCGCCGGTACTTCTCCGTGAGCGTGGGCCGCATGTTGCATTCATGTTTGACGGAGCCCGTCAAGATGGTCGTCCGTGCGCGGCTGCCCGTGCCGGGCTCCTTTTCACGCTCGGCGATGACGATCTGGTTCTCCACGTCCTGGTTCACCATGTCCATCTCGTACTGGTCCGGCTCGCCCGGGTTGGCCGGGTCCGGCGGCAGGGTGAGCACAATCCGTGGTCTGCGGCCCAGAGACGACTCGGCCTGGTGGTATATGCGGATGCTCGCGAGGTGGACGCCCTCCTCGTCGATCGCGGACCAACGCTCCATGAGGTGTCTGGGGATCTTTGCGCGGCAAGGAGCTGTAGGTGGGCGGGCTCTGCATGGAGCAGCAGTCATCGCGTGCGTACCTTGACGAGCCACACTTTTCCAAGCCCTGCGTCCATCATGAGGGGTTCGTCCGGGTCTGGCTGGTTGTCTTCGTCATTCCCGCCGTGGACAGCGTCGAACCGCTTGTTATCTTCGTCTACAACGGTGTCGTCCATTTTGGCTTGTTATAGCACTGAACAGGGAGTCCAAGCTATATCGAATAGGAACTACCCGCAAGATAATAAAGTGAAAGGAGCTAAGATCGTAACGACGTTAGAGACAAGTGGTGGACCGTGGTAGAGCCGCAGCAGCGGCGAAGCGCCGATTCGATCGGGAGCGCTTGCACAACCGACCCGCGAATCACGATGCCGAATCGAGGTGTGACCCGCCCGCGCGCCATGATATCGATCCTGCCATCTGGGCCGCGCCAGGCCGCGCCGTCCCGGGGAACGACGAACGAAACACTGCCGAGGGACAGCAGCAAGCAGCAGCCAAACAGTTCCTTCATCTAGCTATCCAGAACAAGAACTTGGTCCAACGGCTCACGGGTAACGTCAACAGCCCGATAGAGCCAGTCTCTGGAGCGACGGCGAAGATTCGATCATACTTACCACATATATGGGCGACCTCCTTTCTCTGAACGATGATGTCCTCCACTGCATATTCTCCCATCTCCACGGAAAAGATGCACTTAACATCTCAATGGCATCAAGGCGTACCTATGACCTCGCCATACCCCGCGTTGCAGCGTTGGCTATGTGTAGGGACCAACGCGAAGTGTTCTTATTGCACCGATAGTTGCTGTGTGGACCTACCCCGCGCGCGCAATACCTGAAAGCTCTCACAGTCTGGGATTCAACATATGGCCTCCCTGGAAAACCACTCATGCAGAACCCCGGAACATACGACTGGGAAAGTATCCCCCTCATCATTGACGTGCTAACGCACGCCCTAAACCTGCGGGAAATCGTGCTCCCTTTCATCTACCCATCGATCAAACTCGACAGGCGATTAGGAGAAGTCCTCTGCGCCCTGCAGCATCTGACAGCAGCCACTTTCGACACTGTGGACGAGACCGCGATCACGCTCATGCAACGTTCCCAGTGGGCGCGACGCGTGGAATGCCTCCACCTGCGCTTTCGTGCGGAAGGCGCTCAGCCATACTATCCGAGTCCTTTTCGTGATGAGTCGAAACATGTCGCGTACCCTTCGCTCCTGTGCACCCTCACCACCTTCACGTCTCTACACACCTTGTGCCTGAGCTTCCTCCGGATGGACCCCTCGTCTCCGACCATCCCAGACATCGCGCGCGGGCTGGCCCATTCGTACTATCTGCGTTCCCTTTGCATCCTGGACCTGTGGAAAGTCGAGCCTCCCGCTCTCGACATTGTGCCGCTCTGCCCACGCCTTTCCTCCCTAGTCTACTCGCTCCTCGTGGAGGCCGAAAATGAAACAGACAACCCACTGGCGGAAGGTACACCATGGCCGCCTCTCCGTCACCTCCGGGTGGGTACCCTGGAGGACGCGGCGCACGCACGGCACGTCCTCGGACGCGTACACCACCTGGCCATCTATTCTGACATCTACATCACCGAAAAGAACCCTAGCCAAGCGGCTATGCTCCTCACCGTGGTAGAGAAAACGGCGCCGGTCGGGATGCACTTCTCACTGACATTTGACAAGATGCGCTGCGACGCCGAGGCTCAGCTCTGGGCTGCGCTCGCCGCCCGCGCTCCCAAACTTCGGGTCCTCGAAGTCAAGCTGCAGTCCGGCGCGTACGCCATACCTGAATTCACAGAATGGCTGGTAAGTCCAATTTATCGTCGACCACACCGCTACACATACGCTAATAACACACCTGCGGGGCAGTACACGCTCCCATCCATTCTCAGCCCCCTCGCGCCCGTCCTTTGCTCGCTCCGCCTCCTTGTCTCTCGGAGCCGCGGCCGCTATTCGCCGCGCTGGCACCGCTGCCATGACAAGACTGTACTCGAAAGTAGCTCGCCCCACGACGAACTGGCGGCGGCGCTCCCCGCCCTGAACTGCCTCGAACTCTGGGAAGCTGGTCACAAGCGGGTCAAGCGTGACCACCATCGCGACACGCACTCTGCGGCCGGGGAGGACGACATCGCGGACACGGACTCGTACGTGGACTGGGCCTTGGACTGGGACTCAGCGGAGGACGAGGACGACGACATGAGGCACGTGCCCAAGGCCGAACGGGAGCCGCGCAGCGTGTACGGGCGGTGGGAGGACTGCCACGGGATGGCGGTGGACTACAAGGCCTTGTACCGGCGCTGGTGGCGCGTGCGACGTCGCTCGGAGGAGGACACGGGAGGCGCGCCAGCGTTGGAGAGCATCGGCCGGATGGAGGCGAAGCGGATGCACACTTATTTGCGGGACGCTGACAACGAGGGCGTGGAGCGTTTTGATGGTAAGCCGTTGGCTGCGGTGGACATTGTAGGCGTGCACTGAATGTAGTTCCAGATGTGTTCCCTTGAGGCCCGGCGCGCGAGACATTGGCGTGTGGCTGCCATCCCGTTCGGATTTGACGTTTCTTGGCTCTAGTCGCGGTTACCGCTACCATAAAAATATAGTGTATGAGCTTGTGAACTTGCAGATGGCTGTGAATATGTCGTGCAAACATTATATTACTAGCTAGTCCGCAGACTTCCTTAGACAGGTTGCGCACATTCAGATAGCTCATGCCATAATTGTATTCACTTAGACGTTAGAACTCCGACACATACAAAGCAACTCTGAGTACAAAGTAATTGAGCCCCGCTTGTATCCCAAGACTAAAGCGCTGCTGACTGAGCACTGTTCAACCCCACCTACCAATCGCTGCACGGAGGGGGCACCTTCACCGTACCATCCTTATTATAGAGCCAGTTTCTGGCTGCCGCATTCAAGATGGAAGGATCATACGTGACGGACCTCCTTTCACTAAATGCCGACGTCCTCCATTGCATATTCTCTTATCTCCACTGCAAAGATGCACTGAGCATTTCTCTCACAGCACGGCGCGCGCACGACCTAGCTATACATCGCGTTGCTGCGGTGGCCATATGTCGGGACCGCCATCAAGTGTCGCCATTGCACCGGTACATGCTGGGTGGTCCAGGATCTTCCCCGCGCGCACAATACCTGGAGAGCCTCATAGTCTGGGACTGTGCATACAATACCTCTGATCAACCACAGCTTGTCACAAATCTCAACCCTGTTGCACACGACTGGGCCAACATTCGCCTCATCATCGACGTGCTCGCACACGCCTCAAACCTGCGGGAGGTAGTGCTTCCTTTTCTGTACCCATCCATCGAACACGACAGCCGTCTAGGAGACGTCCTCCACGCGCTGCAACACTTGACAAAAGCTACCTTCGACACCGTGGACGAGACCACGATGGAAGCCATGCATCGCTTGTCGCGGCGTCTGGAATACCTCGAACTGCAATTTCTCGTGAAAGACGAACAACTACTCTTCCCCTTCCGCCCCGGATCCAACTTTATCACGTATCCTTCGCTCCTGCGCAACCTCGCGGCCTTCACGTCTCTACGCACCTTGCGCCTGAGCTTCCTCCGCATGAAGCATTCGTCTCCGTCCATCGCAGACATATCGCGTGGGCCGACTCCACCATACTGTCTGTCTTCCATTTGCACTCTAGAACTATGGAGAGTCGGGCCTTCCGCACTCGACATTGTGCAGCTCTGCCCACGTCTAACCTCCCTTTGCTACTCACTCCTCTCGTCGTCGTTGTCTCATGACGAGGACCCGGATGAAACAGACAGCCCGGCAACGGGTGCACAATGGCCGTCTCTCCGTCGCCTCCGGGTAGACACCCTCAAGGACGCGGCGCACGCGCGGCACATCCTCGGGCATGTGGACCATTTGTACATATCCTCCAACATCGACATCTCATCAGTGGCCTCAAACGAAGCAAATATGCTGCTCGCCGTGGTAGAGAGAACGGCTCCAGTCGGGATGCGTTTCTCGCTAGCCTTCGACAGCCGCACGAGCCGCGATGACGAGGCGCAGTTATGGGCTGATCTGGCCGCCTGCGCTCCTAAGCTGCGTGTTCTTGAAGTAATGCTGGTGTTCGGCGGCGCATACGCCCTGGATGCATTCTCAGGTTGGCTGGTAAGCTCACCCCATCTCATCCCGCCCCCGTCGCCGTGCACGCACTGATCGCATACATCCCGATCAGCACACGCTCCCAGATATCCTTAGCCCCCTGGGGCCTGCCCTCCGCTCGCTCCGCCTCACTGTCCGCCGGCAGCGCCGCCGCCATGTGTCTCTGCGTCGGAGTTTGTCGCGCTGGGACTCCCTCGATAAAATGGCCGCACTACAACGCATCCCACTAGATTGTGAACTTGTCGCGGCGTTCCCGGCCCTCAATTGCCTCGAACTGTGGGAGGCCGGACGGCGGCGGATCAAGCACGGCCCGCGCCGAGTCGGGGTGGACGATGTCGCGGACACGGACTCAATCTTTGGCTTGAGGTTGGACTTAGACTACCCTGAGAGCGTGTTTGAACCGTGGGACGACTGCCACGGGACAGTGGCTCGTTACCAAGCCCTGTTCCGGCGTTGGTGGCGTGTGCGGCGTAGCTCGGAGGATGTGGGTGGCGGGCCAGCGTTGGAGGGCATCGACCGGATGGAGGCGATGCACATGCACACTTATTTGCGGGACGCTGATGACGAGGGCGTGGCTCGTTTTGAGGGTAAGCCGTCGGCTGCGGTGGAGATGGCAGTGGCGTTCACTGAACGTAGTTCCAGATGTGTTCCCTTGAGGCCCGGCGCGCGAGACATATGCGGGCAGTCCCCATTCGGATTTGACGTTTCTTGGTTTAAGTGGCCACAGAGCGTGCGGACACTGTCTGCACGACAATGCATAGCCGCATTTTGTCCACCCTCCCCGTACCACCAGCTGCGGACCCTGCTGACCCAATTGGATCGAGTTCGCCTCGAATGATTGCACAATTTTGACTTCCGGTTCGTCCTTCGCAGTCTTTGAACGCCGTTATATCCAAGATGTCCGTTATCAAATTTGGGAAGATGGCAGCAGGTATTACAACAAATCACTATCTACGCGAAAGCTCTACATGTACAAAGGGTCACAAACACGCCTACGCCACCGACAACTCATACCTATTTATTACCGAGGGCCCTCGGGACCCAGCAGCGCGCCCGCAGTCTGGTCCCTGACGCCCTTGACGAACTGGAACGCGTCCGTGCCCCCCGTGCCCTTCGGCGCGCCCTCGGCCCCCTGCCCCGCGCCCGCAGCCCGGCGCGAGGGGATCAGAATGTACAGCGCAACGATCCGGACGTGCTCGTCCCGGAACTCCTTGAGCGCCGTGACCGCGACGTCGTACGCCGCGCGCAGCGCCGCGTCGTCCGACTGCGCGACGAGCTCGCGCAGCGGGCGCGGGTTCGCCTGCAGGTGGCGCAGGAACGCGCGGTGGTGGCGCGGCATGTACGACTGCATGCGCGTCAGGAAGGGCACCGTGGGCGGGCCCGGCGCGGAGCTGAACGCCGCGGTGGTCGGCGCGTCTGCGGCGCCAGGCGCGGGGGGGTGTTGTGGGGAGGCGGGCTTCCGCAAGCGGCCCGTGGCGAAATTTGTGTGTGAGTATCTGTCCACGCCGAGGAAGATGTCGAGCGCGTGGATGAGCGAGCTCTGCCCCGCGCTGGGGCCGGACAGCTCGGTGGGCGACTCGAGCGTGGGGTCGAGCTCGAGGCCGTCGAAGATCCACTTGCGCCCGGAGGTGTCGGAGTCCGCGCCTTTGAACCAGGGCCGGATCTCGTCGTAGAACACTTGGGGGTCGCACCCGTCGCGCACGCCGGCGAGCAGCGTCTGCAGGTCCCTGATGACGTCGGCGAGGGCCCGGAGGTACGTCGTGATACGGCGGATGGCGATGGTGTCCCTCACGAAGGCTTCGTCCATAATTGCACGCATGATGGAAAGCGCCTCCACGCCGCGGAGCTCGATCCGTGCTGACGAGAGGTAGAACTCCTCTTCATCGCGGGTGCCAGTGAATAGGGTAAGGCACCGGAGGTTGTTGAGCTGTTGCTTGGGAACGAACGGGGCGGGAGAAGCCGGTAGCGTCTTGAATGCCCAGTTATAAAGCACGTCATCTGAATACGTGAGAACGGGAGGCAGCTGCAGTTGTGCGCAGACTTGGAGGTGGGGAACGGTGATCATAGGGGGTATGTGGATATCGCGGATAGCTGCTGGGGTAGTTTGGACGTAAAAATGCATGATCCATGCCAAAACATGGTGGGCGCGACGAAGGAGAACCTCGGAAGACTTTAGGTCGGCCGTGGGCAAAATCGGGAGCTGTCGCGAAGTGTGAGCGGCCTGAGGCCTGACGGGCCGTACAAGAGAGCTTTATGCAAGCTGACCTCGCGGACCCGGTTGCGCCATCGTTCCGACTTCGCGTGCTCTTCGTCTGACACGCCTGGTTTCTCAGCGAGTTGTAGCTTACTCTCGATCGCGTCCTCTAGCACCTCTTCCCATGGCGCCCATGCGCTCGGGAGGCGGGCAAGCGGGGGTTCGGGAGGCATGAAACCAGTCCGAGTGTCGACGTCGTAATCATGCGCTGCGAGCGTAGACGTGTCTGGCGCGCCGTCGAGTATCGGGGCAAACACGTCCGGGCGCGGCAAGTTCAGGAAGTGGGTGGGTGGTAGGTTCGCCATTTTAAAAACGCGCGCGGAGGCCTCGCAGACGGCGCTGGGCGGATCTCAGCAGTCAGGAGGGCAGGGGAGGCAGTGATCGAATGTGGTCCGATGCGAAGAGGTGCGGGGGCGGAACGCGGATGGCGGTTTGGCTTATAGACTATTCGCAGAAAGCCGGAGTCGGAGATGGTCGCGATGAGGGACTGTGTTGACGCGGAAAAGTTCTGACTGACCCTCATCGCGTTCTGGGCCGCGGTGGCTGAGTTGTGGCTGAGGACCGCTGACATAACTCGCTAGGTCCGCATCCTCGCCTAATCGGGCCTCTCCCGACACCGCACCCTTGATCGCCTGCCGTCGGCCCCGCCTCTCAGCTAAACGCTCGATAGTAGCCTCACTGAAGACCTTCAACGTTTGCAACTTTTGCGGCTTGAAACTAAGAGAGGGCCAAATTCTGCACAGCGCCTCGCGGGGTACACGCTGAGAGCCCGGTGACACGGGGTGAGTCTGAGATGCGACTGGTTGTGAAATGGGCTTACAGACGCTGCCGCTAAGAGCGGTGGGCAATGGCACGGATCTTCGCGCCTCCCAAGATGCGTCATGAGAATGATCTTTTTGGTTCGAGAGGCCTTGAGACACCCTGCGTATTGGTGGGAGCGTGACGTGTGTGTTCCGGTTGACGTACATTCAGTACGATCATATGGCGGTCCGAGACTTGGGAGTACCGGCGTAAGGACCCTTCTACACTACACCCAGCAGGTGTGTATAACCTGCTCAGTCTCGTCGTGTAGCCTTTGTGGTTGACTTGTAGCGGCTGAGAGGACGCCCGACTACGACGACGTGTAACCACACGAAGAGAGGCTCCGCTTTTGCGATATCATATTACTCGTTCCATACGTGAGGCTCCTCGCCTACGCTTAACAAACTTGTTAGCGGGCGCACGTACACACCAGGTGACCGACCACGCGTACGTACCACTGCTTGGCGGGCATACAGCATAACGGAGGTGGGCGGCTCGACGTGTGCTGCGGTGACCAGCAATGGTCGGAGCGCTTTACGTGCGATGTGAGCTCCTACCTTCTTGTACCACGAATTACCTTTGAAGGATGTTTTGGACACCACGCTCGATCCTTAGACAGCGCGCAGCCCAGCAGCTCCAATTGGCCAAAAAGTGCGATCCTGAGGCGACATCCGAGGTTTGCTTCGTAGATGAAAGATGTCGAGAGGCACAGCGTGTCAAGAGTTCAACGTGCAGATGTTCGAGTTGAGCGATCGAAGAGCAGTATTTGATCATGGGCATTCGAAGAGTAGGGTGATCATGGACACTGGAAGCCGCTGGAAGCCGCTGGTCACCCTGGATGCGCCACCCCAAACTCTAGCCCGATGCAGGCCTGGTACGCCGGAAACTGGGCATGACGCTGAGCCGCATATTACTGCGGGCTTCTGCTGATATAGTAAGCCTTCATTCAATACGGGTCGACCGGGACCATCATTGGGCGGTGTGTGCATTTACGGAACAGCATACCTTACAAGAAGATTGTGGTGGCATGGCACCGCCTGCAGGCGTAGAAGATGCGTCCCGTCAAGAGATGAACGATGGGCGAACCTCGGGGAAGACACAGCATGTCGATGTGCGGTTCCAAATGAGCCAGCGACGAATGTTAGGTTCAATGATAGACAACCACGTCGCAGAAGATCAGCGTAGGCGATGCATACTGAATGGTTTCCCTGCACTGGACAGGATTGATTGGCAAACACGTGTTGAAGAAGACAAGTAAGAGGGAACACAGTCTTGCGGAGTTTACACGGAAGTCGTTCGATGGTTGCGACCTTAGGATGCAAACTTACTGCATCCCGGCCTCGAGGTGGTTTGTCTCTCTGATGAACAGCTGTATGTGGTTCTTTAGGGCGGCCAGCAGGAGGTCTAACAGCTTCGGAACACAATCGCCGAGTCATGCCTTTACCAAAGGCTCCATGTGCGAGGCTTCCTTAGGACTCGGTGGGGCTCAGACCTAGACCGCCGCACAGGGACGCGAAGATTGAACGGCGCGTCGAAGTCGACCAAAGCGGTACCCAAGTACCGCAGCCCTGACAGATGCCGCTCCGAGGGATCACAGACGGATGTTGGAGGGGGTGGGACGGAGGGGAGCTTCGAGAAGTCCGTGGTTGCCAGCGCGAGGAGGAGACAAAAAGTGGTGCGGACCGAGCTTTTTGTTGTGCGGGACAGGACGGGGCGCAGGCTGTCGATGGATCTTTTGTGAACGGCGAGAGATTAGTTTCGAGAACGCAGACAAGACAATAAAGGGCGCGGTGCGTCAGCGCGAGGCCCGACGCGTGAGTGCGCAGACAAAAAGACAAGACTGCATCGGCAATCTACCCCGCCCAGACAGGAAGGTGGCACGCGCAGGCGCCCGCTCAATCACAATTGGCCACAAGCGCTGCGACTTTGCTCAGGACCGCGTTCCACATACCTCCTTTCCCAATATTCATTCTAGCCATGCAGCCCGGTATAAAAACTCAGGGGGAGCGATGGTCGAGTCATCACGATTCACCGTCGATTTCGCCTACCCCTTTCGCCTACCCTCCTCCTCCAAATGGCCGCCGTGTACGCCCAGCCCGCCGCCGCTAACTACTTCACCGCTCCGGCCCATGCGCCCCCTAAGCAACGCGGATACCGCGTCTGCGACCAGTGCGGAGCCGTAGAGCAACCACATCTCGGCCGTTTCAGGCTCTGTGGTGGCTGCGTAAGTCTAAACAACCCCTCGCATCTCGATCGCGCCCCTAACACACTCGTTCTCGACAATTAGATGACCACCCAGTATTGTGTAAGTAGCCATACAATCTCGACGCGAGTGCACCGTGGCTCACCTGTATACAGTCACAAGATTGTCAAAAGGCCCACTGGTCTTCTCACAAGCCGATCTGCCAACACACTGCCTCGCAAATCTCCTCCGCGAAGCAGCAGCCAGGGCTGGGCGGGATCGACGAGGGCGTCGTGAAGAGCCTCCGGAAGTTCGTGTCCGCACACTCCTCCCTCCTCAGCTGGGCGGGCTTCCAGGCGCTCCAGCTCAAACGCGTCCCCTCCAACGTCCGCCAAAACGCCCTCCTGATCGAACTCAACTACCGCCACTCCGCATCAGACGCGCTCCGTCGGTGAGTGGCTGCGAACCGTGTACGCCTGTCGCGAGCAGCCACTGACGTGCACCATCATCGCGCATCGCAGATTCTCGGTCAAGGCGACACACGTCGTGCCGCGGACGTACGTGACCGATAACGACCCGCTCGTGGGGCAGGACATCCTGCGCCGCGAGGAGCGCTGCCGCAAGAGCGGGGGCATTGGCTGCGCGGTCATCATCATCCAGTGCGGTGATGTCAGCCAGGTGATGCCGGTCGAGGTCGACTCGCCATCCCGCATCTCGTGGGACATGCGCGAGGACTGGCTGCAGACGCTCCAGTGCTTTGTCGAGGCTGGTCGTACCGACTTCAAGCCTATCTCCACGACGTCCAGGGGGTGAGTAGAACTTCCTCTCACCGTATGGTTCCAGGTACTGACGAGTCGTTCTTTGCAGCATCGTCTACGGATGAGTCTCTCGCCCTTTCTTGCGGACTCTCAGACGTCGATCGTCTCTCGCGCGTCGCACTGGTGCCGTCGCGCCCCCGGACACATCTCTTCTCCGCGCGCATCGTCCCCACACCTTCCTCCTCCCCGCTCTGTTCGATCTCGCGCTCTCCCTTCTCCGGTCGCTTTCGTACTTTCGTAATCCGGTCCTTCAGCGCTCGCTTCCCCCCTCCCAGAGGTTCGCTTCGCTTCATACACCTAAGTTATACCCCGCATCTTCGACTTGTATATCACATGTATTACCACCGCCTGCTACGACGACGACGATGTCTTGAATAATGATCACGGTAGACTACTCAAACTTCACGCGTGCAATTCCTTGATTGTTGCATTGAGAGATCACCAGTAGGGCTATCAGGGCTTGGTGGAGAAGCATCCGCCAACTCAGTGACGCCGGACTGATGAGATGCAGTTCGTGATCGAACACGGTCATGACATATTCAACAGAACACCCTGTCGTTCCGGATGTCGCGGACGAGTTCCCCGGCACCTCCCCGGTGTTCAACAGTGCAAATCATCAGCGCTACGTAGGCCGATTGGCTTTCGGTAGAGTCCTGAACACCGAACAACTTGAAGCTCTGACAGATGTTCGACAACCATATCATTCTAGTTGACGTGATATGCAGGTACAACAAATTCCCGTGGGGGTATGATGATTTTGATACTTGATACAAGAATGTCTGTTCATACTTCCGTCGTTCCGTCCCCGGCCCATCATACATGTCGCACTGCGCTTCTCAAGCGTGGACCTTCTCTTGGTAGCCCGGCAGGATCTGTGCGGTCTCGTACTTGGGGTCGCCCCGGACGATGTTCTTGGTGCGCTGCCACTTCTGCTTCGCGAACGTCCACTCTGTGAATGTTTCATCAGCCGTCTGGAGCGTACTGCGAGCAGTGGGCGGCACGCACCTTCCATGGTAGGGACGGGGTTTCCGCTCCTCTCGAACTCGTTCTGAGTGAAGCCTTCACGCTCGAGAACGGGGGACTTGATCGTCGCGAGCTTGACGTCGTTGTTGGGCCTGAAACACAAGATGAGCAAAAGACATGAAAGTGATCAAGGTGCGCCTGTACCTCGAGAAGTACAAGAGCCCGAGACGGTCAACGTGTTCCTGGTCCTTGGGGGGCGAAACGACGCTATGTCACGTCGTGTCAGCTGCCAACACGTCGCATATTGCGTGGAGCGACGTACCGGTGAATAGTGCTCCGGACATAGCCCCCGGTGAGGAACGTGAGCGCGTCGCACGCGTTCACGGTGAGGGTGCCGTCCTGCGGCTTGACCCACTTCCACTCGCCCGTGGCGTGGCCCTTGATCTGCAGCGCCGCGACCGGCTGCCGGAAGAGCAGCGTCCACGAGCCGAGGTCGGTGTGGCCCTGTACCCACTGGCTGCCGATCTTCTTGTTCTCCTCCGGAGTGTACTTGGAGTACTTCATGTAGCGCAGGTGGTCCTGTGGGGGTGTATTCGTTAGGAATGATATGGGGACGGAGATGGGGAGGCTCGTACCTCGCTCTTGATGTCGTACTTGTGGATGTTGGTGAAGAAGTCTTCGGGCAGCTCGAGCGCGATGGCGAGGATGACGTGTAGGGGGTCAAGTACCTCTGTGTGGAGAGACTGCGACGATCGGTCAGTATCCTGAATGTGTCATTATCAAAAGCATATGCTTACGCGGGCGAACTCCTCGATTTCGGGGAGGAACGCCTGTACGACAGGAGGGTGCGCGTGGTTGAAGTCGCCGTTGAATTCTAGATCGAAGTCAGTCCCAAGCGCAGCGTACGCGGGAAAGGATAGTGCTCACTGGGGATGTTGTAAATCTCAATACGGTCCTTCAAGCCAGAGGCGGCGTCGAGGCTGAGGCGAATGTTAGCGGAAGGAAAGATCGGTATGGGCGACGACGTACATGCGGCGACCAGCGGGGACGTATCCATTGAAGGCACCATTGTCTGTATAGAGGTTAAATATGCTGTTGTGCGACAACATGGACGGTTACTTACCGAGTCCCTCCGGGACGTACTTCAGCTTCTCCTCGAGGGGAAGGTTATAGAACTGGTTGCCTAGGGAGAACTGACGGTTGACCCGCTCCTGAGAGATGTTGAAGTTCTTGACGTAAAAGAACCCGTGGTGGCGGACAGCCTCAATGAGCTCCTTCGCGAGCTGCTTGTTGCCCTCGGGCGTCCCGTAGAGACTGAAGTCGAGCGTTACAAGATCCGCCCAATCGAGATCCTCCTGTGTGCGTGGATGACGATCATGAAACACGGTTCCGAGGCGAAATGATGTGCGGATCGGCGAACCTTGGTCTCGGGAACGTAATTGAAGGAACCGAGTTCTGGGATAGGAACAGGCATAATGGACCGATAAAGCTGGGGACGGGCGTGTGGACTGTGTGTGTGGAGACGGAGGGCGTTCTGAGCATGCTCGACTCGAGCACCTCTTTTCAAGCCTCTCAGCCGTCATCGCAGAGGCACCGCCAGAGGCACACCTCTGGTGAGGATGGGAACCGGTCACACCATCGCCTGGCTGTATGGTGGCAGCCTAGCGAAGTAGAACGAATCGACCTGTGACCTCCACTAACTTTTGATGGCCTGTTCGGCGTCCGTGGGACCTTATCTGTAGATAACACGGTCAGCGAATACGATTCACAGCAATATGGAGTGTCTCGCGCCCACCGATGGAAACTTGGCCGCTGAGCCTCGGTCTTCCTGTTGGGATTAACCACTAGCCGACGTGCACCTGGGCGATTGTCGGAGATGTACCGCAGCCTGCTGACAAAAAATACAAGGCTGACAGATGAAGAATCTGGGATATACGACATCTCATCGCCATGATGAGCTCGAAGAGCAGGCCGAAGGTGACTTTCGTCGGACCTGGTACCTTGTCTTGGAGTCAAACCCTTCCCGTCGGATGGCCGACGCCCTCTACAGCATCTAGAGCTAGTCTTGTTGCGTCGGAATGTGGGCATGACGAACGCGTGTGTAACCACCATGAATGTTTGCGCGGGACAAAGGCCGGTCAAGGGACGGAGGCCAAGAACTCGATCATGACACGAATACTGAACGCATGCACACATCAGGCGCTCACAGCCACCCGGGTGGGAACATGGGCGCTTCTCTACTTGAACTTGTACACCCGTGACGAACCTCACAGAAGAGACTGCCTGATAGCTGTTCTATTAGCGGCTTAAACCCGCTTGGAATGGAGGTAAGTGTGCTGGTTATGTTGTGCCTTACCGCCTACGGTGCAGATTGGAGCTCATCAGTAGGCGAGCAGCTCGACGTAGCGCTTCTGAATTGTGCGATCTTGCGTGCTGCAACCTTAAATGTCCTTGATGGTCATACTTCACCATCCTGAGTCGCTGCCCCGCAGCATGGTGTAATGCATCGGCCGCCCTGATCTGGTGAACAGCAGCAATACGCTCCGCCTAACTGGATGTGACAATGTCGAAGTTGCGATACGCGGAGCAGCGTCCATACATAGGCTCGCAGTGCGCTCTGCTGAAATCCGGGCTCTTCCCTGAGCTCGTCTTTCAGCGTATTCCCTCTGTCTATCCTCTGCGAACATGGGTCGGCGTACTGGCGGTACCGTGCAATCGCGTCCGTGGACAAGTTACATCTGGTGCGGACGATCAGACACCCTCTTCGCGCGCTTCCCTGACTCTCTTATGGCGTACGCAGGGATACCTGGGATAAGCCCGAGCCCGAGCGTCGTTTCCTCTTCAAGCTCGACGCCTGCTTGCTTACCTATGCAGCGCTGTCGTACTTCAGCAAATGAGTACCATCATGTTTCATTTTGCGAATTCCTGACTTACAGTATCGTATCTACGTACCTGGACCAGCAGAACATCACGGTAAGCAATTAATCTCTGATTCACCTCACACTTGACTGAAGCCCTCGAATTCAGAATGCATATGTGTCTGGCATGCAAGAGGAGTAAGTCGTCCCACGGCGTCCTACTTGACGTAGTGCTGACTCCTCATAATCAGCCTAGGATTGTAAGAGAAGATGGAACCTCATTCGAGGTTGTGCTAACCAGCGTTCAGGCATGGGAACCAACTCAATTACATCACGACGGCGTGGACATGTGGATATGTTCTGGGGCAGATTCCGTCGAAGTGAGTCGCATATACATTCCATATGAGCCACATGTTCTAACAACAATCTAGTATGCTCATCACTCGGATACGACCGTCAATATGGGTATGCATGGGATTCTTGCGAGCTTTGTCAGGTCGCCTCTCATATTTGGCTTCGTGCCCTAGATTCCAACCATGGAGGTGATCTGGAGTTTGCTCACAATGGTCCTCGCGAGCGCGAAAAACTTCGAGACACTTGTCGCAGTGCGGTTCCTCGTCGGTGCGTACTACCGCATATTTCGGCAGTGCTTTGCTCACCAACAAATAGGTCTCGCTGAGTCGACATTCTATCCTGCTATCCAGTATGTTATCGGTAGCTGGTATAAGGGCGACGAGCTAGGCAAGCGCGCTTGCATATTCCATGTAATTGTGGTGAAGTCTGTCCGCTTGTCATTCTGTGCTGAGTTGGCCGCGATAGACTGCAAGTGCTCTCGGACCAATGTTCAGCGGCTTCCTTCAGACGGTACGCAAAATGAATCTGTGATCGAGCTGAATGCTGATAGTGAGGACAAAGGGCGCTTACAATGGCCTGAACGGCGTACATGGCCTGGCGGGCTGGAAATGTGCGTATACAATCTCCTGAATCCCCTTCAATTGTGCTCAAGTTGCGTAGGGCTCTTCATCATCGACGGCATAATCACGATCCCCATCGCTCTGCTTGGGTACCTCATTATGCCGGGTATGTGCTCGTCTTCGATGAGTTTTGTAACATCCTGATGGCTCAACGACGTGAAGATCTCCCTTCGAATACGAAGCCGTCGATATTCTATACCCAAGAACAGATCGAAATAGGCCAGAGACGCATGGCTGAGATCGGCAGGAAGCCCCCGGCCCCATTCACGCGCAAGAAGGTATGAGCTTCCCGTATTCGGGAAGATATCATGTACTCAGACTAGATCTATTTTACCAGATTTTCGGCTTCTTCACGACCTGGCACATCTACACATTAGTACCTCGTACGTCCTCTGCGTTTATAAGATATTATCGACAGCCCTTACTGATAATGACTTCTAAGTCTACATCCTGGTGCGTTGTCTTCTGTCTCCACCACAAGGGTCCAGCATCTTACTCACGAATCTCGTCTTCAGTTCAACAACGGTAGTGGAACTATGAACTCTATGATCTTCTGGTACGTCCTTTGAGTAATCTACGCGCCAGCGCAACCGCATTGACGCTCCGTTCAGGCTCAAGAGCTTCAACACACCTGGTCACCAGGTTTACACCGTCGGACAGATCAACACCTACCCTCTTGGCATCCAAGCGGTACAGGTGGTAACGAGTGAGTGCGCTAGTATCTGAAAGCTGCGACAACACACTGAATCTTGAGCGTCTCGAAAGCACTCATCTATGCTTGGTGGTCGGATATTGTGCGTGCCAGATGGCCGCCCATGCTGTTCGCTGGGGTATGTGCAAGTACTTGAGTGCAGGTCAAGGCGCTGACCACAAAATATAGACGTGGAGCATGATTACTGCCATAGTCCTTGCCTCGACGCCTCTATATACACACATCTCACGGTACGCCTACGTCGGTTGTCTTGTTTAATTACTCATGCTTATACTCGACCAGACGCTGGGTATTCTACTATTTCGTATGTCATTTCATGTACGGCCCCCCTGTTTTGCGTTGCTTACCGCAGTATATGCAGACTGGATGCCAAGGAGGCCTATCTGGCCTCATCCTTGCATGGGCCAATGAGTTGACAGGTCACGACAACGAGAGTACGTTCATTTGTTCTATTGTAATGTCCAGAGCTCACCTGTTCCGCCAGAGCGTTCGTTCGTCGTTGCAAGCTGTAACATGTTTGCATACGTGATGCAGGCATGGTTACCTATGTACGTTTATCTTCTTGGTGCACAGGCCAGGCCCTAACATCCACATGTGTTTAGCGTCATTTTCCCGCAGGTAGAACAGCCTCGGTACGTCTTACGCACAGCTCTCTGAGAATATACAGCATTAACCATATGTTCTCCAGTGTGTTCAAGGGGAACGTCGCCTCCGCCTGCATCAACTTCGCGATGAGTGCGTCTCCTCTTGCTCTCGTCGACTGGAATGGATGTCAACTTACATTCTCACTTAGTGTGTTTCGCGATGGCGACATTCTACCTCTCGCGCCGTGACCAGCGTCGGGCGAGCAAGCTGCGAGCGAGTACACCCGGAAGCGACGTTTCGGACGATATCATCCTCGAGGACGAGCTTGACTTGGACCTCAAGAAGACGCCAATCGTTGCGTCTCCGACCATCGCGGATGGGCCGCCGAAGGTCCCGACGCTGGAGCACAGACACCCAACGCACGCTGCTTAAGGATAGGAAATAGCAGTCAGTGGTAGTTTCTGCCGACGTGCCGACGTGGGAAAAGGGATGGACTATGTCTTGCATGTGCTATGTCGAATGTACACTCTAACGACCATTGCGACGCGCTCGAATAACAAGGATTGGATTTACATTGTGATATAAAACCCCGCGACTGGGTGGAATAACTCAACTGTCGGGAATATAGATATGATCGAAAAGCATTTTGCAGGAAGATAGAGCAACCCATTATGCACTTCAAGTACTTCTCTTCAGAAGCACAAGCTTCTCGCCCCTCCGCATCTCCAGCAAGTTCCCCATAGCACTGATCCCCTCGCTTAGACCGACCCCAAACGCCTTCTTCACGCTACCCGTATTCACCGCCCACCCGTCGAACCCATCTACAATGGCGATTGCGGTCCAGTGCTTCATCGTCGCGGACGTGAGCTCCGGGATCTCAGCTATAAGGTGTGTGACGTGAGGCGCGACGGTGAGCGCGTCGACTGTGAGGTGCTCTGTCTTGTCGTATACCCAGTCTACCGGACGGCCATAAGCGGACGGAGGCGGAAGCCCGGGTAGGGAGGGGGGTGCGTGAGAGTGCAGGAAGAGTGACGCGCCAGTCTGAGCGGCGAGGTTCGAGATGTGAACGTGCACTGAACAGGGGGTAATGTATCAGGGACGGCTTCGAAAGAGACAGTGGAATGGAACGTACCGCCATGTTCCTCGGAGAGAATCTGGTTGAACGCGTAGAGAGCGGCGCCACCGGGATAGTTGGCGCATGCTGAGCGCGCGAGGAGGAAGGTCACGATGCCGTTCGTGACGATTATCGTAGCGACTGAGAGGAAGCTCAGCCGTCCGAAGAGTGTGCTCTTCTTCCTGGTTATCCTGTATGGGCTTGTGTCAGCATGGTAGGGGAGGCAATGCCGACGAAACGTACAGCCAGTTAGCGCCTCTCGCAGCTGCGATGTTGAAGGCGGGCACGGCGTAGATGATGAACCGCCATTCCTTGTGTCCAACTCCGCTGAGGAGTACGATGAATGCGATGTATGGGACCAGAAGGCCTCGTATCCTATTGTCGATGAGAAAACCTAGGGCGGACAACGGAGCAGCAGAGAGCAAAAGCTTCGGTAGATGTGAGGTGAAATAAGTGTGGAAAGGGGAAACCTGAGAGGTGGGTCCGTCAACATCTGAGTAGCGTCAAGAAAACCTGCTCCAAGATACTACTTACCCCCCATTCTGCGCTCTTGCCTTGCACGATGTTGAAGTAGATCCCATGTAGCTCGGGCCACAGAGGCCATTTCTGCCAGAAGTACGAGTCAACAAGCACCGTAAGTGCTATGCGGGGCAAGTTCAGAATGTGTCAACATAGAGCAGAGGACCAACTAACCGATAGAAAGTGAGCCCGTGATGATGCCAACCGTCAAAATGCTCCCTATAGATGCATATTTGCGGATGACAGCCAGTACCACCAGAGGTCCAAGGAGAAGAGCTAGCTCAGAGCGGAAGACGGCGGTAGCAAAGGTCAACAGCGCAATCGCACGGCGCACGTTTCCCACCAACGGCCGGGTAGCATTGGGAGCCCGGTCAATCAGGAGGGACAGAGCGACGTTAGCTGAGCCGTTTCAGTACAACCGACCAATATCGCCTTCGTCATAAGGGACCCACCGGGAAACAGAGCAAACATGTTGGGCAGGGTGCGACTCATCCAGAACAGCAGGTGGAATTGTGTGCATGTAAGAAGGACATACAGCACACTGGTAGGACCTCCAAACCGTCGCGAGATTGCGCGACGGAGCATGCAGAGTCCTGCCGCGTTCACAGTTGCAAGCGCGAGTCGTACTTGAACAAGATAAGATGCATGAAGATGCGAATGGCGCAAAAAGACGAACCGAGGACCTGTATGTCGACCTTGTCCGTAACATGGCCGAAGTACAGCCCTATCCAAATGAACACTTTCGACAGCGCGGCCAGAAGTACACTGCCGACGAATGTGCGGGGTACAGCGCCGGGAAAAACAAAATGGTCATACTTCGAGAATCAGTCCTGTTATACTCGTTCAATATAGTCATGGAGCACCTTCAGGAGGTTTTCGCGTCCGACGCCGTACATAAGTACATCGTGGGTGGCATGGAGGTTGAAGCTCTCTTCGACCTTGGTGTATGGCGCCAGCGAGGCATACGTCCAGCTGACAAGCAACAGAATTGCGTCCAGAGATGTGCTCATGATTGCGGCGAATCAAGCTAATCAAGACCAAGTAGTGCCCATACGGTAGCTAGCTACGCCAGAGACGTTGTTCACGGAAGAGAACAACCGAACAAAGACCTGCAAGTGACGTCGAATCGGAACCCCTAGACTCCGATATTCTCGGAAAGCTTTCGTGCTTGGCACTCATGGGCGCCTGTCAGCTGAGGGGAAATCGGGGACTCAAGAACTGTCCGCCAGGGATATCCCACTACGCTAGACACTGTCCAATGCGATGTAATACAAAGGGCCGCTATCGATACAATATAATAAGATGTAGGAGGATTTCCAAAACTCCGCTACACATGTTCTACATCACTTGGGGACTTGTCGTCCGAGCCTGTGTCGGAATGCGAAGGCTCTGCAAGTGGGGGGAGCTCCTCTTCCGACTTGTGAGGGAATTCGAGAGGCATGGAGAGAGACTGAAGTGTCCATCTAGAGCTCGTCGGGTGGTCGAAATGAAGCGTAGGCAGGTGCCCCATCGCTCTTGTCTCCTGCTCGACTGTCCTCAGATTTGCAATGAACCGAGTAATAAGGATTGGGGTAAGTCTATAGAAAGCACAACACGTTACGTTGTATGGTTACTTTATTGTAGGATAGGTAACTTACGCTCTAGCACTGTCGGCGTTGACCTGGGTAAAGGCTGGAAGCTGGAGCAATTGCCGGTCAGCCAAACTTATATAACGAGAGCGGAAAGGGCCCGTACGATTCCGATTGGGATCTGAGGACGAGTGCACATGGAGATGTAAGGAAGTTATGTCGGATGTATCTACCGGCGTTGCTTACAGTAGCGGATATGATGTTGATTACGGCGAGTATCGCCAGCACCCTGAGCAGGTTATCAGCTTGTTGTGTAAGCTCTACGACTCTCGTCACTCACGCAAAGTACAACGAGCCTTCAATACGTCATGTCAGTGGAAGGCCCTTGCAAAACAAGACTATGGTACTCACCATCATGCAACAGCAGCGACGTAAGCCGCGTTGACATGCCCATTTCCCGTTGATCACGGTACAGCGAAAGAGTCTTGCCAACCGTCAAGAGGAGGCAAAGTAGCTCGTATACGATGCCTGTCACGGAGCAGATTATGGGGACTGAAAAGTGTTTCAGAGTACGCACATCAGGCACAATTCAATAGGACTACCGACAATATTTTGTTCTGAAACGCCTGCATCAGTGCACAGCTACGTGGTTGGATGATAATGAGAAGCGCACGTAAGAGAACCTATCGAGTCTGCGTCGTTGGGAAGATAGCTCATGCACGCGACTAGGGGGCGTGGACCGGGGAGAGACTCAAAACCGAATGCTAGCATCTACGGATAGTTTTTGATTAGTAAAACCTGGCTGTTTGATATATCAAGATATAAACACGGACCGGCGTGACACTAGAGGGGTTTATGAGGCCTAATGCGAACAGGAATATCCCAAGGTACCAGTTACGCGACCATAACGCGGAGATGCGAAGTGCGACGAATGCTACATCGAGAGAAATTAGGGTCAGCACTTTCGCCTTGGGTCGTGTAGCAGTAGTGAGTAACGCAAGACCAACCTGAGATTACTGCGAAGTAAATCACATTGAATATAAGAATTGCATCTTGCACGCCTTGGCAACTAACGAGATACGGCGTGTAAGAACATAAGGACAGCGTTTCTTTGTATAACGAGATGCACATACCTCTCATGCGTCATCCCCGGTCCCGAAGGAGGTCCCCGAAAGAAGACATGAAAAACGCTCATCGTGTTGACAATAAGCACGCCGTAACGTATCGCAAGGTAAAATCCGGTCGCTGGGCTCCATTTTCTACGCCAGACGAGCTCTATCTCGCTGGTGAGGGTCAAGCAGTAGTCGTAATATAGTAGACCTGAGGGCGCCTCGGTTAATTGAAGGTCAGAAACATGGTAATGCACGAGAGGGTACGAACATGTAGTGGATAGCAGAGAATACTCTGGTTCAATGATTTGAAAGCCAGTGATACTAGCAGCAGCGATGTCAGACGGGATATATATCAACATCGAGACTGAACATTCCGGGATCCACTTACCTCCAGTCAATGTTTTGGGTCTCCATGTTTGGGTCGCCTGAAGCTGGCAACGAGCGAGGAGAAGGGCAGAGAGCATGATATCTATACCGTTTGACACACAGCGTGTCCAATTTGAGTTTGGTACACGGCGGAGGCGAGCCTTCGCCGTACCTGCGCGACGCATTCATGCATAAGCGCCTGGCTCGCGGCCCAGCAAGCCAGCAAAACAACGGCCGTTGAGAATGTGCGAGGTTTGCCGTTGGCCTATACTCTGTATAGAAGTGGGTGCCGTTATAGTCTCACGGAACTTTGATTGTCCGAGGTGGTGTTGTACACAGACGATGGGCGCATAAAGAACCACGGCGCTCAACAACTTGTAGGACAGTATATGGCAGTATGAGCGTTGCAGTGTGAGACCGTGTTGGAGGCGTACCATTGACGGTGCCCTCCCCCGTTTCATGATTGCGAATCGCGATGACCTTCTTGTAGTCGGTAGAATTCCGGTGTAGCCGACGGATTTTCAAAACGATACACAGGTGGGGCAAAGGCGTCGGGCGGTGTCCGGCGGACCCGGGCGCAGCGGAAGCGCTGCAGTTCGTGAGGAGTCTTCGGACCCGGTCATTGTTCAGAATCGACAGCACTCCTTGATCCAACGACGCAGACGGCGGTGTATTACTGTCTCCGAGGCTCGACACCAAAGGGAGCATCTCTTCCAAGCACGTCGTCTCTCGGGCTGGGGTGCGGGGATTCTTCATCTCCGAATGGGTCTCCAGTCGTGCCGCCGACTGACGTGAACAAACGAGATGTCCGGGTTTGGCGGAACGGTACACCACTTGACGCAAAGCACGTATCATCGTCCATTTCCACTTGTCGTAAATGCGCAATGAACCGTGTAGTGAGTATTGGTGTCAATCTACATCCGTTGTCAGCGCATAAGGAGATAATCGACGGCGCTTGAACGTACGCCCTTCCGAAAACCGTGTTGACGGCCGCATTAGACGGTATGCCGGGCACCTGTGGATTATCTCAGTTACCATCCGAGATCTTTGCATACGGTTCCGGGCCTTACCAACGCGGCGATGATATTCGCAGTCGATAGTGCGGTCATTACACTGAGGTGAACATGACGTGAGCCTATATCCTGGATTGGATACCGTGTAGTGGACTCCGTACAGAAAATATTGCGAACCTACATGACAAGGTCAACCGAGTCCAGACTCCAACGGATGTACGGTTTGTGTAACCTACCGTCACGTAATAGCAGGGATGTCAAAGTGGCTGGGTTTCGATATTTCCGTTGCAGATCATAAATTCTGTACGTCTTCCAAACGGTTAGGAGGAGACACAGAATCTCATACAGGATGCTGGTTGCGGATGCTATGATAGGCACTGTTACGCGAAGTCAGTTATGGATGGGTTAGGTCAAGACAGCTGTATATGAAAAAGTGACAGTACATTTCTGTGTTCTGTCGAAGTAACAATGAGCTGTGAGAAGTCAAGACATTGTATAAAAGATAGAAGAATACGCACACCCATAGGGCTGTCTGTACTTCGACATCCGGTATGTACGCTTCACATCCCCACACGGGCCAGGGGAGGAGCACTGCTTTGAGACGCATTACAAACAGCTGTCCATAAGATCATTTGTGTGAGGACCAGCGAGAACGTGGGGATACAAAAGACTTACAAAGGTTATGGCATTAGGGTTCATGAGTCCCAGTAGGAAAACGAATATGGCTAGCGGCCAATTACGGTCCCAGATTGCATAGATACGTGCCGCGACAAAGGCTTAGAAAATGGTCGAGAGTAAGGTCACTTGTCACCGTACTGCCCGTCAATAATCTCACCAGACACTGTGGCAAAATTGAAGAAGTTGACGAAGACATCAGCGTTGTAGAAGAGTTCGCAGCTGCCATGTTCCAGCGTAAGCGCGAACCGTGCACTCAATTGTTGTAGCTGCTTGAAATCCCGCGCTTTCCTACCTTCGCACCGTGTTCGTAAAAACTGAGCCCTCCGTGAAGCGTACACTAAAGAGGGCGATGAGAGTTATGTTGATGAGGGATCCATAACGCGTCAAGATGTAGAACGTGTTGGCGAGAGTCAAGCGCCGCGTCCAGACGATCCGCACTTCGGAAGGGATGGTGATGATGTAATCATAATAGAATAGGCCTGCGGATCAATCGAGGTTAATCAGCTTCAATTAACGGCTTCTATCGCATCAACCACCACCTACAGATGCTTGCGAGTAGAGTGTAGTTGCCTTCGGTGACAGTAGTATTGGCAGGCAGCAAAACGCTAGATACGTTGGAGGGTGATCTGTGTTGCTCAACATGATGAGCGTATAGATATTCACTCACCTCCAATCAACGCTACCAATGGCAGGCATCCCGTCGCTCTCGGATACTTATGCGTTACTAGAAATGCAGTTGCAGTGGCAGTGGCCTCACTACTCGTGGCGACAGGTTGCTCGTCATTCCAAAACACCGCTACCTTTGAATATATACTGCGAGCTATTCGTAATACAAGTAGCACTGGTGCTAATAGCAAGACGGAACCGTGGTCATCGGACTCACTGGCAGAGCCTGGCGCAGTTAACACGTCGCGATTACTGCGGGCGGACGCGTTTCGACGTGCTCTTGTGAGAAACAGAACAGCGCATCGCTGTCGCCTCAGTCAGCGTAAACATCGTGCAGACGCCTAGGGCGCGGCGTGCTATCCCATGCCATCATCATTCCGCGGCCCAGGGTACCTCCCGAGTCAATCGCGGAGGTCCGCTGGTCTGTAGTAGTACAACGTTGTCGAACGTGAAATATTGAGGCGGTCGTGGATGGAACTATTCAAACAACAGGCGAAGAAAATGGAGTGCAGGAGTGTCCGAGGGAGGATGGTGCTCGCCTTCCTCACCGCCGCCAGAACATCCAAACGCCAATAATGTCCTAGTGGCGCGCAAAGGAGTTAAATGCTGATGCCTAGGGCACAGTTAAAGCTGACTCACCCTCTGTGTCCCGAAAACCAGGAAAGCAATGAGTGGCACTGTCGTCGACATTAGTTAGAGCTGCGACATGAGTCGGGCGCAGAAAGATCACATACTGAGGGCTATGATTGTGTTTCCAGCGAAGAATGATATGTTCGACAGGAACAGGAACGCGCAGCTGCAACGGGGGTGAGTACTCGTTGCTATAGACATCGCATCACCCCGCACGTCAAGGGATGTACGTACCCAATGCCAACCACGCAGACGAAGCTGAAGATCGCCACCCGCACTATCAGCGAGAACGGGATCGCCCCAGGATGATCAGATCCGCGGAGGGCGCGCCAATTCTTGTACAACACCGTCCCGATGTACACTGTAACACGTCAACGTCAGGACCTTCTTGGCTCGAGTATAACAGCAGATGTTTTACCATCGAGGACGACCATAGCAAGCAGAATAGCTGCGACGACAATAGCGGTGGCGTTTCCGCTGTACATAGTTTTAGCTTCTGGTCAACAAGATGTATACAAGCCTATCGCTCACGGTGCTCCTGCTTTGATTGTGCAGTACACGAGGGCGCCGGCCCGCTGAACTTTGCTAGGATTTTGGGTCCCAATCTGCATGCATACGGTGAGACGGGCCCCGGCGATGGAAATCACGACTCACGACAAGCATCGTAATGATGAACCCAAGCCATGCTACGTACGGCGCCAGGAGCAGCTACGGGCTTCCATTCAGCACAAAGAGACGTTGCTTCAAGAAAGAGCTGCTGCAACTTACGAAGCCGTTTTGCCACATACTCGCCTTCCTAGTTTGTTTCGAAGGCCTCAGAGCGTTGGAGAGCGTGAACCATAGTTGCAATACGAGGGAGAACGTGGACATCGCGACACTGTGGATGCACATTAGCACTTCCAGCTTCAAGGTCCGGCGTATCGTGAAACTCGACTGACAGCACGGGTGCTGCATAGATGAGGACTGCTTGGGAGAGGCAAAGCGGGTACGACGGTGGCTCTGGTCTCAATTGCTGCCCGCTGAATGCACTGTGGTAGCGTGTCAGCATTGTGACTACAAGATCTCGGGGACGTGCGGTGCTCACAGCAGCGTGTACGAGACACAGTAGATCAACCAAGAAATGCAAAAGTTCAACCAGGTGAAGTGCCTGTACACTTTCGGTGCCAAGACTGCGGTGATCAGAACCGCGAATAGCCCGGCTGCACCAGCGAACTGAAAGGCCAGGAAGACTTTGAGCTCAGCATGCTCCTGGTCCTGGGTCGGGGGCGTAGGTTGACTCCCTAAGACGCGCCAACAAGGAAAGTAGGTGTTAGTGTTGGTTACGGTGATGTACGCGAGGTACTGAGGACGCACTTGGAAGCATATACATCGTTGGGGCTCACTCTTGCACCAGACGGGACACAGACAACGTTAGACGTAAGAAGCAGCGTAAACTCGAGCAAGCTCCAGAACCAGACCAGCCGGAGATGAGAAATCGAAGTATGAAGGAGGAAGAAGGAAAGGAAGGGCGAGCGGACCTATGCGCTGCCGTGGGCCGCGGGGAGAAGACGAAGGGGATGGGAGGAAGACGAGTCCGGCCGGGGCGTCGGACGCGGCGTCCTGGGACCCAAGCTGATGCGATGTCGCCCGTCGATGGGCTCGGACATGATACCAACAGCATCGACTGATTCGTTGGAAGCACTGCGGGCAATGCACACGTTAATGCGGTGTTCGGTGATTCATGATGATGTAGTATGATGATGCGGGGCGCCGAAACTAGCAACATTTATCCAGGGGCGCCCACCCCGCGCGCCAGCGTATGTGTTGTTCTCTCCCCCTGTGTAACTGTTTTGCTTCGGTTTCACCGGGGCTTCGCCAAGTGCAGCACTGGCACGTTTGCAAGGATCTGTTTCTCGCGACCAATTCACCAGGGGTCAGTCAGACTTACGGGTTTTATGTAAGATCGGTCGGGCTAGAACTTCAAGGGATGGAAGCGCGTGGTTTGCATGAGCATGCAACAGGCTGATGGTTTTGGAAGAAGCTCACAGTTCTCTGTCTCTCTGGGTGGCAGATGCTGTCGCGAGGGAGATTAGATTAAAGTGAGTTGTTTAGAGCTTTCCGAAAGTTGTCCGCATGTCATCGTGTATGCATCAAGCGACTGCCCGAGTTCTGAGTCTAGCCACTCCATGAAGTTCCGAAACATCTGCGCCAGAAGTATCGATTGTGCAACGAGTTAGTATCTAATATAAGCTATCCAGACTAGAGAATGAGATACAATACATATCACGGTATCGACGACTCTCGCCGTGGTCGAGGTCAGTCGGTAGTTTCTGCTGCAGTTCCTTTACGCCTGGGTAGTATGCACCTGCAGAGATCCACAGTCGGGAAGAGAAGGCTATAGTGTGATTGCTGTTCAGCAGCTCAGGTGAGTTCCGTGGGACGGAGGTGAGGAGTGTACTGCCACGATCCCTGTAAAATCAAGATGGTTGTCAGTAGAAGTGCCATCGCCTGTAAGGCTCGACCGCATACTATACTTACAGGCTCGCTCGTCTCTCGGCCACCCCAGAGCTTCCTACCTTGCGTTCTGGTCCAATCGGAAGACGACCAGCGGGACCAACCCCCATATTTCCCGCATCCCCACCATCATGATTCTCATCGTCATAATCGCCGCCGCGAGCTGCCCGCCTGCTGCAGCCTCCAGCGCCCGGGTACTGACCCAAACATGGGGCGAGCTACCGACCGCCATGACGTAGAGGGGCGAGACGATGAGTGCGAGCTTGATAGTGTTGGCGCTGTCCCGCATGAGCGAATGCACAAGGTCGCCGTACCGCGCAGGTGGCGTGTCAGGACGTACACCCGGGGGCGGGGTGCCGCCCTTGCGAATGTCGGTGTCGAAGATATACTGGAAGCACAGAACTGCAAGGGTTGTCGGCAAGTAGCAGATGAATGCGCATACACCACCAATGAGCATAGCAGCAACGAACGCCGGGTACATTGTGTACATTGGCTGCGCGGAGACGAGCGCGAAGCGGGTGCTCGCATGGGACGCTAAGGTGCATAGTGCTATGAAAGCTGCGATGAGCGTGCCCATGGTGAGAAGCGAGGAGGATAGGCTGAATGGAGAGCGCTGTGGTAGGGCGGGGGCGGGAATTCCATCATCGTTTCGTATGTCTTCATGCATCGGCTCCACCCCAGGAGGCCCACCTGCAGGCATGCTTTGGAAGTTACTACGTACAATGATGATGAGTGGAACGTAGCATTCGTTTGCGCCTCAACGGGACGTACGCAGCCGTGCCAGGAGTAGCGGGTAGCTGTTGCGAGTGTCTCTGTTGGGAGTGTACTGCATGTGCATACAATACAAACGCATATGGCGGCTGTTAGCACCCACCTCAGTGTATGCTCAGTCGATGGCAAAACGTTCGCATGTGCATCCGACAGCGCTGGAATCGTTTGAGAGAGCGGAACGAGCAAGCGTGAACCCAAGAGACGGAGTCGACGTCGTGTCGGATGACGTGCCAGTCCACAATAGACGCCGGCGCTTTGCATTAATGTTCGGTCGAGCGCATTGCGTGCGCAGGCGGAATTCGCCGAGTGATACAACATGCGTCGATAGAGAGTGAAAGCAGCGAAAACATAGCATAAGCGAGTGCATGGAGATGCTCATACTACAATTTTGCGGCGGATGGCAGCAATATCATGACACCTCCTACACAGCGAGCCGCCGCCGCCGACGACGCTCGCAGACCGTCCAAACGTGCCCGTCGACGCGCCTGCCTAACGTGACCGACGTCCCGAGTGATCGTCGTCGACGTTTACTCTCGGGGAGCACCACGGCCGACACCAGCGAATTGTGGCCGGAACTCGCCGGGCGCACCCTCCTTCTTCCTGTAGTCGTCGCGATCTCCGCGGGGGGCACGGTAGGCACCCTCGCCACCAGGACCACGAACCTGCGCCGGGCGGTTGGGGCGAACAGCCTTTTTGTGCGTGGAGGGGACGATCTCGCTGGGGAGGTTGAGCCTGAAAGCGTGTGGAACAATTCTCCTCTGGTTAGATACTGAGTGCTACTGAAGCCAGGAGTACGTACCATTCACGGAGGAAGTCAACACCCTCGGGGGTGAGAACGTAGTAGTAATACTGCCAGCAGAACTGGGTCTTCACTAGGCCCTTGGAGGTAAGGCTCTGCATGGCCTTGATGACCTGGAGGTTGGGGACATCAAGCTCATCGTGCTTAGGTGCGTTGTAGTCCTTCTTGGCGACCAGCACGCCCTCTATAAGCAGTACGATGTGAATCGCATTTCGGTCAGATCTTTCGAGCAGGAGGGGTAGAAGAGGCGTACAAACCCTTGAAGAGGGACTCGTAGATGACGCGCCGGGATTCCTTCGTGATGATCATGCTGGGCGGACTAAGGCTTGTGGTCGGAAGCTGCGTGGACAAGAGCGTTATGGTGATCTATTCGACAACCGCAATGCAATGATGCAACTCACTGCGAGGCGTAGTCGCACTTACTCCGGCTGGAGAGCAAGATATTAGCTCCGTATGCGAGCAAAGGTTCCCCAGTCCCAAGTTCCGTCATCCAACGCCTCTCGCGACCATCCAGCCTCATCCGACGCTTCGTTGTCTCCCAATCTTCTTCCAAACCGTCGCAACGGGTCAAATCAACGGTTCGGGACACTCACATTGGCTTGTAGGGGCGGCGGGGCCTTGAGATCTGTCTTGAAGTCCGTGCAGGAGCGATACGGTGGGTCTTACGGCTGGGCAGGTTTTCGGCGGAATGGGCGCTCTACTAAGCACGTGGCTCAGAAGGACCCCGGAAGCGCTGTCCCGGGGTCGTGACGTCTGCACGCGTCGAACGCGTTCATGGGCGCCTACGCGGCCTGAACTTGTCATCGACGTCCGTCTCGACCTTAGTGCGCTGCTCGCACAACCATGTCCCGTCTCCCGCAGCCGTCCTCGAGGTCCGGCGCAAGGTCTCCTCTGAAAACCTCCTCCTCCCCAGCTCCCTCTCCCACCCCTCGAGCTACTCTCACACCTCTCGCAAAGCCTCGTGTTAGAACCAAGTCTGCAGCCCCGACCCCAAGTCCGCGTTCTCAGACACCGCTTCGGTCACAACCGAGCTTAAAGACTCTTAGACCGCCCAAGTCACCAACCAAGTCTCCCGCTCGCAGAGCAACGCCACTACCAGCAGAGGAAGATGTTCCGCCATCGCCGAAGCCACAGCTCAGCATACGGGAGCAAATCGCGCTAAGACGCGCAGAGGCTAAGAAGGCTGCAACCAAGGCTCCCAGTATAGGATTTCCGGATGCCCCGTACGCCGGATTAGAAAATGCCTCGCCTGATACGTTTGGCCAAACACCCGTGGTGGATGTTGATCTCGGAAGATGGTCAGTGAAAGAGACCATCGAACGCGGGCGGAGCTCTGGTGAGTGATTTTGTCTCTATTCGTACAGGCATGTCAAGCAGTGGTTCTCCACACTCTGTACAGCGACCCGGGAGGTACGTAGTTGTTCAAGTATGTTCGTGGAGAGCTATGACCCAGTCTCGAGGGTATTTCCATGCAATGAGTGACTGTATGCGCTGGAATTTACTTCTGCTTGACATGTCTGGACGAAGCTCCCGTATCTCTTGTAGCCGACGTGCGATACCTATCATTCAAGCGCGTTTCATAAGGTGCAATCAACCTTTCGTCTCGCGATCTTCCCTGTCTGCCATCCGCTCTCTTCGAGATACACCTCGGTATCAAGCCAGAGCCATTAAAATCGGTGCCCATTGAACCGCCGATCACTACCGCGACCGCGACCGACACTGCAGCAACTCGGCGCCAGGGTGGGCAGAACGCGCCTTCTTGGTACGAAGCTCAGGACCTTGAGGTGCTGAAGGCATGGTCAAACGAAATCCTAGAACTACAGCCAGAGATTTCAATGTTTGGTTCACTGAAGATCATCGACGTAGGTCCAACAGCAATTCCACTGATCAGACAATCGCTCACGCGTTCATCATACAGTTGCATAATAACAAGTTGACTACTCTGCCCGACAGTTTTGCGGATCTTACCGCTCTGACAACCCTTGACTTAAGCCACAATCAGCTTTCCACCCTCCCAACCAACTTCTGGGTTCTGCCACATCTTACGACCCTCAATCTCTCCCATAATGCCCTGACTGCGCTTCCGTTCGGCGCGCCCTTGGCTAGCGAAGGCGCGAATCCTCTAGGCCGAACACGCGATGCGCGTGGAGACTGGTTTTCTCAGAGCATCACCCGCGCGACCGAACCTCTACCACGCTTGACCGTGCTGGAAGCCTCGCACAATCAACTCTCTGCGCTCTCTGTTGAACACTCAGGGAATGGCCCTGGACTACCTGCACAGCTTACGAGGCTCGATCTGTCTGAGAACCCTCTCGGCAGGAGCGAATCTCTGCTCCGCGCTCTGGGTCGACTGGCAAGGCTTAAAGAGATCCGCATGCAGCGTGCCGACATCGGCGACGAGAGCTTCCCTGTAACGCTCTTCGCTGCATCATCCGGGCCTTTGTTCCCTGCTCTGAAAGTCCTCGACCTCGAAGAAACGTACGTATCACGCCCGGTGATCGAGGCCGCTTTCACGGTGGCCTTGCTGAAGCAGACACTCGAATTCGATTCCACCGCCCAGGAGCCTCCGGAAGGTGTGCTTCGTTTGATCGTCGGGAAGCGGGTGATCAAGGAGGCCTGGGAGATAGAGGCAGAACGACGAACGAAGCTTCGGCGAGCCGCTGCAGGACCCGTCGATACCTGGAGTCTGAGTCCTGCGAAGCCAGACACGAAGCCAGACACGAAGCCTGTGGTAGCCAAGGAGTCATGGGAGGTTGCAGCCGATCAGAGGCTTCTTAGTGAGGGTGCGAAGCGGCGAGCACGGGCGATGGCAGCTGCGGCTGCCCAGTCTTCCTCGGCGTCGAGTGATGTGACCACATCCTCAAGCGTACCAAAAGGACCATCTCACCTTCCGAAGAAGCCTGTTGTTGTGGAGAAGGAGCAGTGGGAGATTGAGGCCGAGCAGGGACTTCTAAGCGCAGGGGCACGTAGACGTGCTCGGGCAGCCGCTGTTGCTGCCATCGCCGAGTCGACCGCTGTTGCAAAGTCTTCACCACCGGCCGACGCACCATCTCCCGCCCACAACCCGACCACGGTCGCTTCGGCCCTCGCCAGCCCCCAGTACTACTCCGCATCAGCTCAAACTCTCACTCTCCCGCCATCTGCCCCACCTACCAAAGCAGCACACTCGCGTTCCTTCTCCCTTGCCGCTCCCGCCTGGAACAAAGGCCCCCGGAATGGCGTATCTGAACTCGCCCTCGCCATCCCCGCTCCAACACTGCCCCTCGCAGCCATCGCGGCTCAACCACTCGCACAGACCCTCAAGGTGCTCGTTCTCACCGGCCGGCGGAGCGACCCATCGTTCAGCCTGCCCAGCGCAGTCGAAGCCGGACTGAGCCTGCCTTGGCTGGAGGAGCTGACCCTCGATAACTGCAACCTCAGCGACATGGTGCCGGTTTCTCGCGAGGGCGGTAGTGGCAGTGGGGACGACTTCACGCAGCGGACGAGCGAGCCGCTGCTGCCACTTCTCGCGCGACTCTTCCCGAGCGTGCGCACGCTCGACCTGTCGTACAACGCCCTGACGTCGGAGGCGTTCACCGAAGAGGCCCTTTCCACGCTCATCTTCTCCGATCCCCCGGCGCCCTCCGCGGAGGATGACGACGACGATGCATCGCGGGCGGTGGTGAAGAAAGGCCTGCGCCACCTCCGCCTGCGCGGAAACCGCCTTGGCGAGCTCGATGGGTTCCGGCAGCTCGCGGAGCGGTTCAAGGGGAACAGGCTGGTGCCCGAGTGGAAGTTGGAGGAGTTGGACTTGCGGGACAACGAGATCGGGAAGCTGCCCCCGGAGTTGGGCATGCTCCCGCTGGACGTGTTCTTGGTCGACGGTAACACGTGAGTTTCGCTTTTACTTTTTGGTTCGCAGGATGTTGAATCAATCTGCTTAGGTTCCGTATCCCCGCGCGGCGGGTTTGGGAGAGGGAGGGCACGAAGGGACTGTTGAGTTGGCTCAGGGGGCGGATGGAGTGAGGTTTCCCGGTAGTCTCGTGGATATGGAAATGAACACATCGGAATTCGTCGTCTGTCCCTCCGGCTCGAGTAAGCGTCAGCTGAAACCCCATTTGATTCAAAAGGTGAGTACATAGCGTCGCTCGAACGCATACAAGATCAGCATAATGGTACACCTATGCATAACCAGCATCGACATCGACCGATGTATAAATACCGGTATGACCAGCCCATCTGCTCTATGCCAATAACGATAACTTCTTGACTTAGATTCCCTGTCGCTCTGGTCTTCACGCGGCAGTAGGCACGCTCGCCGCAGATGCGGGCGCGGCTGCGCCATGCGGGGTGGCCACGGCTGCAGCGAAGCTGGTGCATGCACCATCGTCGGTCCAGTCGCCCGCGGCACCTGCGAATAGCACATTATCAGTGTCGGTAGCACATTCAGTGCATGAGGATGGGATAGCTTACCGCCGGGGGTGTCGGCGAAGCTCCACCACTTCGCGGTCCAGAGGTGGCCGTTGAAGATCACAGTCTGGCCTCCGTTGTACTGCGCGCATCACCGCTCAGGACTTTCTCCACTCCGGTCCACATGGGATGCACTCACCGCGACGTTGCTGACCCACGCGGCGACACCTGCGCAGCTGCCTGACTGCGCGGTCGTAGTCGGCACTGCTGTCGTGCTGTGCGAGGTTGGACTGGTAGGGGGCGCAGTGGTCGGCGCCGACGACTGTGAGCTCGTCGAGACCGTGACCGGGGCGGAAGACGAGCTACCGCCGCTGCCCTGCCTCATCGCGTTCTTGATCGCCGCGTCGTACCGGTTGTTGGCTGCATGTATGCTGAGTTACATGGCTTACAGAACATCATGGGGGGACGTACCGAATGCCTGAGATGCGTCCCAGAGCATGATGCCACCGAAGGACGAGAACTGGCTACGCGTCTCGAGCGCGATGTTCGCCAGCGTCGACGCGTCGACGTAGCCAGAGCCTGCTGCTGTGGGCGATGCGGGGGCACCGATGTAGATCTTCACGTTCTTGTTCACGGCCGTGTTCTTCGCCCAGGTGTCCCTGTGTCCATATGAGCATCCTCAACATGTTGAATGTGAACTGGATTGCAATACCATTCATCGAAGTCCCAAGCATTGGGGTTGTTGAAGTTAGTCAAGCCACAGAAGTTGTTGTCTACAGGCTCGATTCAGTACTTGTTCCCATGCAGACTCGGATAACTAGCACTTACAGAACTGAACGTAGACCGCGTCGAAAGCAACAGCGTTCAGAACACTTCAGTCACGACACGTTAGCACCAAGTCATGCCATCAGAAGGCGAACATTCACTCACGTCCCGAGGAAAGCGTCAGGGAAGGGGCACTGTGGTGCCGCAGTAACATAGTACTGCTTGTTGGCCCCACTGGCATGGGACCTGATCTGGTTTACAAAGGCGGCAAAGTGCGTCGTTCCCCCGCCCTCGATATCCAAGTCGATACTATCAACACAATAGTCAGCCTCGCTATTGTCTCGTCATTCTGATGGCGGTCTATAAATCCTTACCCATCAAGAACCGCGCCGCCGAATGGGCGAACGGACCCCGAACCACCGAGGAAGGTGTTCCAGATCGTGTCACCAAACGCGGCAGCCTGGGCATCAGAAGTGAAGCTGGCAGCGCCAGTCGCACCTCCGAGGGAGATAGTGACAATCTTGCCCTTCGACTGGCAAAACTCGATGTCGGACGCGAGGAAGCTACAGTCGGGCATGTTCGTGCCTGGGAAGACAGGGTCGTCTACGTTGCTGCAGATCTGCACCCAGGCTGCGTCGGCAATACAATCGGCGGTGCGTGTACTGTGCACTTACGTTGGAGAGGTCAATTGAAGGCTCATTTCCAGCATCGAAGAAGACGTTCAGGAACGCGATGGGGAACGCGTCAATGGAATCATCCTGCAAAGTGTTGATGGTCAGCGTGCATGCAAACGGGCCCGAACAGGGTGTCTTACCTGGCAGTAAGTCGACAAAGTCTTCTGGAAGTTCGCTGTGTCGCTGTGCGTCGCGCCATACGAATTCTGTCCCCAGTAGCTGTACAGGCACAGGTATCAGTACGGTGCTTTTACACAATCTCCATACATGTGGTACCCACACCGCGAGCTAATGAGATCGTCAATCAGAACAAGGCACACCCTAAGAGAATGTATAGCAACGTACATTGTCGGATCTGGAGTTGTCGAACGCAGTGACTTGGAGGGCGCCGAGGGAGAGGACAGAGAGGGCAGAGGTGAGCAAGAAGGAAGCCATCTTCGAATGCTTGATCGAGTACGGTCGGGGAGGCCTTGGGCTCTGGACCTCGGGGGTCGATTAAGATGCCCTTTTATCTACCGCGTCGTGCCAGAAGAGCAGCGAGATCCTGATGCATTCCGCACCGGGAGAGCACCGCGTGTAATGTCGCCGTGCAGGAACGCGCGCGGCCAACACATGAAGCCGTCTCTGTGATCCCGAGAACATTGTCTCTGTTGACCTAACGGGGCCGCATGGAAGGGCGGTCGTTGGATTGATAGAACGCCATCTTCCTCTGCCGTAGTATGTTCGGCATATTCGGTGACAGGCCTATATCGGGTGATGGTCAGCCATATCGAGAGAGCAGATCATAGGAAGAGGATAGAGGAAGATGCGCACCATGCGGCGTGGCGGAGTGTGAGCATACGTGCCCACAAACCCGTGTTGGAGGCGAGTGTTGAGACAAGGCAGTGGACCGTCACGTTCATCGAGGCAGCACACGATATCGCGAAGCTACCCCGGCGCGGAATCATAAGAAGCATCCCGGAGGGCCGGGGGGCAGATACGCATTGCATGTGCTGGATAGTGCTGCGCGGCTAGTTTTCGAAGTCAAGAAGAGAGGCACATGGTCTCACTAGCTCTCCCAGCTTAGTCGCCGACGGTGCCGTTCCATGGCGACTGCCACGCGCCAATCGATGAAACACATTCGAACGGGGCGGAATTCATGTCTGGAGCGGACGATAAGTGGCAGGACTGTGCGTGGATGCGCATACTGTGGGCTGGACGTACCAAGATGAATCGCGGCCCGTGCTGTGTGCTATTGATGGGAAGAATGCAGGCCGCAACGTTGAGCTGTTATCACCCCGAGACAAGTCGAGCATATGGAATGCTCCCTTCCTCGTTCTCAGCAAGATAAAACTGGAAATGATCAGCTGTTCCGTCCAATGACAAGGGCTAATTGTATCCGCCAACGAATTGGGCTTTGGGGTACGAGGTGGTCGTCAAGCAAGAAGCCTAAACTCGAAGCGCCGGAAGCACTTCCACACAGCACACCCACACCGCCATGACCGGCTCATTCTTCCATAGCACTCCTCGTGAGCCTGCTCTGTGAGTATTATCACATCGGCGTCGCGTTCCGTTGAGAAACGCGCCTACAAACCTCATGGCACGCACAAATTCACCAAGCGTTCTCCTATCTGCTCGAATATCATATGCTCATGTCAGGAGTCAAAGGCTGCACGAATTTACATGCAGGGTTCAACATCGACTGCCCAAGACTGCGGTCTACTACTTAAGGTTACATCTAGAAGTTCAACAATTCAGTAGAGTTCGAACTGTTGACGGCTGCTTTCTCCGCGCCGAATCGAAAAAGATCCGGAGCTGCTCAACGTTGATGCAGAAGTCACTGGTCAGCAAGCCCCGTTGTCCGTCCAGACGCCTGCAAGACCTGTGCCGTAGCGGTCAGCCCTGGAAAGCTGTATCTACCGCATGGTCGAGAACGCACCTCCAGGCACATCGTTGTAGCTCCACCATTTCGCCGTCCAGAGATGGCCGCTGCAGTCGGAGCGTGAGATATAAGCACATGAGCGGCGGAGGTCGATGCACTCACTTGTACGACACTTGGTTACCGCCGACATACTACAGCGGCGTTTTGTCAGTGTGCAGTCGACTCAGGGGTGCGAAGATGACACGTACGGCGACGTCAGTCTTCCAAGCGATGGCGCTTGAGCACACGTTGCCGGTGGGAGTGGACGCGCCTGTGGAAGACGTCCGGGTGCTCGTGTGAGACGTCGGAGTCGAAGAAGTAGAGGTACGCGAAGTGCTGGTTGTGCGAGATGTAGTCGAGGACCGAAGCGTGGTGGAGGACCGAGACGCGGTGGAAGACCGTGTGGTACTGGACGACGACCTCGAGGTAGAGGTCGAGCTCCGCGAAGTCGTACTGGAGCTGTGCGACGTGGTAGAGCTGCGCGAAGTCGACGTAGGGGCGCTCGAGGTCCGTGTAGACGAGCTGGAGCTAGATGCCCGGGTCGACGAAGTCGAGGCGCGGGAGCTTGTACTAGAGCTCCGAGAAGTGGCGCTCGTGGCGGACGTGCTCGAGGCACGCGAGGAGGTGCTCGTCTTTGTCACGGTAACAGTCGAGCTCGAGCTGGACCCCCCTACGCGGAGCGCGTTCTTGATTTGCAAATCATAGCGGTTGTTGCCTGAACACGCGTATACGGGTTAGAAGGCGCTGAGCGGTGCCGGGGCGTTGAATACGTACCGTAAGCCTGCGATGCGTCCCAAAGCATCACACCGCCAAAGGACGAGTACTGGCTGCGGGTCGCTAGCGCAATGTTGACAAGCGTTGTAGCATCGACGTATCCTGCACCCGCAGCAGTTGAAGACGCGGGGGCCCCGATGTAGACTTTGACGTTCGGGTTAACCGAAACAGTCTTTGCCCAAGTATCCCTGAATCAAATGTCAGACCGACGGGTAAAGTGTTCAGAGTACGGGAACAGACCAAGAAGAATAATCCCATGCGTAGATGTTGTTGTAGTTCTGCAAACCGCACCAGTTATTATCTAACATTTGCAGTCAATTACATCGTCTCGGTTGAGGAAATCATTATCGACTCACAGAACTGCACGTAGACGGCATCAAACGAGGCTTGGTTCAAGACCCTATATGCAGGTGAGTTCATATTCGTATGAGGCAAGTTATATTGACTCACGTCCCGAGGTATGCGTCGGGATACGGGCACTGCGGGGCGGCAGTAACATAGTACCGCTTCGAAGCGCCGCTAGCCAGCTGCCTAATACGATTGACGAAGGAGTCAAAGTAGGCGGTCGAGCCTCCCTCGATGTCCAGGTCGATACTACACTCGATGGTCAGTCAGTCCGCCACGCCCGAAACTTAACAAGCAGGACTTACCCATCGAGGACGGCATCGCCGAACGGGCGCATGCTGCTCGTTCCGCCGAGGAACAAGTTCCAGATCGTGTCTCCGAACGCGGTGGCCTGCGCGGCCGACGAGAAGCTGGCTGCTCCGGTCGCACCGCCGAGGGAGATGGTGACAATCTTGCCGCGCGACTGGCAGTACTCGATATCGGACGCGAGGAACTGACACTGCGCGAGTGAGGTCCCCGGGAAGACTCCGTTCCCATCAGGGCTACATATCTGCGGGACACGAAAGTTAAGGGTGCTTCCCGTTATGGGGAGGGAGAAATACGAGCTGACTTACGTTGGCGATATTGATGGCAGGCTCGCCACCTGTGCTGGAGAACACATTCAGGAAGGCGATGGGGAGGGCATCGATACCATCATCCTACGGGCGCAGATGAGTTCAGAGCTGTCCGCCATCACAGTCATCAACTCACTTGACAGTAGTACCCGATACTGTGCTGCCAGTTGGCAACGTCATTGGTATGAGTCGCGCCGTAGGAGTTTTGGCCCCAATAGCTATGCATGTTGATGAGATACTGCAAGTGAGTTGACTTGGGAGATGTAACTCACACAGCGAGCTACGAACGGGTAGTTTCAACGAGGGCACTAAACAGAGGTATTAAGATACGGCACATACGTTGTCCGACCTCGAGTTATCGAACGCATGCACCTGGAGCGCGCTGAGGGAGAGCGCGGAGACAATCGACGCAAGCCAGAGGGGCGACATTTGGAACTACCGGGCGGAGAGCACCTCGTCTACGCGAGTCCTCTTCTGCGTTTTTATGCACCCAGTGTCGAGCATCGTACCTCGAACGTGACCACCGCTCGCTCAGCACAGTGGAATGCAGAGTTGCAGGTACCCGCACACAGCGGGACGAGGACGCCATCCGCTAGCCGCCATCTGCTGAGAGACAGCATAACGGGGGTGGCCTAGAACGAACAGACTACGGGCAGCATTGAGGGTAGCTTGCCGTGCTCCACTCGAAATGTATGGTGTACCGCAAGTTGTCGCATACAAAGTACTGCGCTCTGGTGAAATAGAATGGATATGCAAACGAGTGATCTAAGCTCACCGGCTCGAATGACAACCTATGTATGGCTGTTTCTGCGAGGCTACTTAGAAAACTGACACGAGAGCTGGACAAAACGACCGGGAGTTAGCGTGAGCTATTGTATATGCATGTACCGTTGGTTGACCTTGACAGACCTATTTCTTCGTGATCCGCCGAGGAACCCGCCGCCTACGCCGCTGCCCTGTGGCGATTCTCGTTGTATCCGCGCGCAGTCAGGTACATGGTTCCTGGACGTCGGCGGAAGCGGAGGTGCGCGACTTGGCATAATAACAGCTATCTGGTGGTGCTGAAGGAACGAAAAGTCAATGCTCCATGATGAGTCGTTTTACTAACGGCCGTGTGCACGTCGATACTTACCACACGATGGTCGCTGGTATGGTGGCACTGCATACTTACTGAGAATTTTAGAACGGGAACCGCAGTCGTCATAGCGCATATATCGAATAAGGAGTAGATGGCTAGAGCACGGCTGAGCTCCATTCTTGGGCGGCCATCGAAAATTGTAAAGGATCCTGATGTGTATGTCTGGCGAATTGTCGGCGATCGCTGTGCTGCACTCGTACAACTGCTAGCAGCCCTACGTTGCTCTTGATGACATAGTGATACTGTCTGATAACGGTGTCGGCGTTGATCATGAGCACGCCTGTGAACCGCCGTGGTCATATACGTGAGCACTGCGCAAAACTCTTCCAACTCATTATACCCGAATAAAAACAGTGTAAGAGGCTCACCTGATGGCATTACTCACCGAATCGGTGCACTATCCAAAGACCACAAATTGTGAAGTTGCCCGGGCGATTAACATGCAAGGCCAAATATCGCGGTGGAGTTAACTCAGGCGCTTGAGGCCACCTTAACGCCTTCCTACGCTGGTATCATTCGGAATTCAGGCAGTCGAGACCATACAAGACGCGTCCTTCTTCCGAAGAATCCTCGGACGTTACAGCCTGTATAGGAGCCGGCCAGTCAGCTGATTAACACGAAGCTGCGAGCGAAGGTCTGCGCTCACTTCATCTGTCGTCGAAAATCGTAGAAATGCGGAACGCATTTGGTGGATGTACGTACGACGGCGACATAGACGGAGGTTGACTGGCGGAAACGCTCCCGCGTGTGCATCTCAAGTCAAAGATATACTATTTGGGGTGACAGCTTGAGCCCAGCGAGGGAAAACGACGCTGAACTTGGCACGCGATCAAGGAATAGATGCAAGAGCAATTCGGAATTCACCACTTGCCCCGACCCCACGGGTTGTATGCGACCCCACGCATGTTCCACTTCCCGCTGCGCTGCTGCACCTCGTCATGACGGTTTGTCGCCCGGCTGTACACGACGCCTGACACCGGGACGTGTTCGAGGAGGGCTTCCCATAGCGTCCAGCTCCATTTACCCTCCTGGTATGTGATGCGTGCGTCGTGCCAGGTTGCGCCGTCGTCCGTCGATACCTCGACGTTGGCGACTTGGACGTCACCAGATCCAATGGCGTAGCCCTTCACGGAAATAGCGTCGGGCTCCTTGCGAGTGACAGACCCCACAACGGAGTTGAGCGGCAGGGTGGTGAGGGACGGAAACTTAGACCACATAGGGCGCGCCTTCTCTTTAGTGTCGATCTAGTCACCGTCAGACATATTCCACCGTGATCAATACAATGAGTGCAGATAATCGACGTACCTCCTCTGGCAGCACCTTATAATCGAGTTGCTGGTAGAAGTTCGGGGATTCGTCTTGCGAGAGGTAGATTGTGTCTACCCATTTAACCCACCGAGCCCCGAGATAACCGGGGACGACTACTCGCATAGGACCCCCATGGTCTGGCGAGAGGGGCTGCCCGTCCATCTATGCCGATTCTCTGTCATCCTTCGAATGCTGTCTCAAGCTAATAGGAGCGTACCTCGTACGCAAGCAGAACGTCCTCCTCAGGGCTCATGGCCTTCGTAATAGGGATGGAGCCCCCGTAATCCTTGTCGTCTTGACACGGCGTAACATGGGAGGCGAAGCAAACGTGCCATCCGCTCAGAGCCTGAACATCGATGCCGACAGCCTGTAGTACGTCGCGGAGCGGGACCCCGGCCCATCGGTTATTGGAGATAACGCCGTCGTTCCAGAGCACGCCGTGGACCTTTTTGACTTGGTCCATCTCCTTCCGCCTGTTGCCCGCGCACTTCAAAGTGATTAGTACCGGCGCAAATGCGGAGATAAGACCAGGGATATACCTGCAGAGCGGCGACTACTTCGGCGCGTGGAAAGGCCTCGCGCATCTCCTTAGCAGTGAAGACGCGCGATCCTTGAAGAGTTTGTACGCTGATGGCGAAAGTATCTTCGTCATATTCGAGCACGGGGCCGTGATTGCGACAGTATACAAGGTCCTCGGGGGTGATAGGAAATTCGACGAGTGCGGCAGCAGTGGGTTCGGCGTTGTATGGCTGATCGGCACGTACAACGAGCAAGGAGGAGTGAGAGACTTCATGAGTATAATCCATGGTGGATGCGTTCTCGGGGTCGAGGTTGGTGGTAAGCGAGTTATATACACGTCAAAGACAAGGTCTGGAAGTCGACGCAGCCTCATGTTAGAGGCCTGTACGGCAGCGAAAGGCAGCGAGGTGTGTCCACAGTTACATAACTAGTGGCGACAGGCGGCACCAGGTGATCGAACCCCTCAGATTCACGAAGGTAAGACCGATTAGCTTTCCCCCCGGCGACCTAGGACCTATAGGATGTTTGCATGCATTTGATAGTATCGAGCCTCAGGTACCAAGCTTTCAAGCCCTAGACCCAGGGCAAAGAGAGCAAGCATGGTTCCTCCACCACCGCCATTGTGACCAGCTCCGACTCAAGTCGACGTAATGCAAGCCTGAGCATTTTATCTATGCACATAGAAGATAATGACTGGGGTCTGAGGTCCATGACTTGAAGGCATGCATTGACAGGGTTCATAGCAGTGCATCATAACCGAATCCCAGCAGACCGCGAGAGCCTAGAGACATGAGCGTAAGAAGGCTCGCGAAGGACATGTCGGATGCAGAGATGGCCAAATAATACTTGTCGAAAAGCAAAAAATGTTATCAGGTAATTAATGTTTTCCAGTTTGAGGGCGATAACTCTTATCTCGTGCTTTCGCCTCAGGCCCCTTGCCGTCTGCATGCGAAATCGCGTCGGCAGGAGGCTCAGGGCCTCCTCCTACATAGTCCGCACCCTATACATCTAACACATACCCTTGTCGGCATCTCTTTCATACCCACTACCACATCTGCAAGCGTATACACCTCAACCAGGATGATCGGCAGACTGGTTCATCTTACATTGGACGCCGCATTGGTATCCACGGTGCTAGCAGGCGTGAGGCGGTCGAGTGGATTCACGTATGTCTTTCCTCGTTTGCATCCCTCGCACGAGTTTCCACTAACACCTGCTGCAGCATAGAGACAGAGAAGATCTCTGACCCCACATTCCGTTCCGTCGCGGACAAATACCTCGGGTTCGGGGAGACCATATTCGACATGATCCAGGGCACCGCGGTGAATAGCGACTACTTCAAGCGGGACGCCCGGAAATGAAGGTGGCTAGATGGGGTTTTGCGGTGGCATAGTCTGACTCGGTTGAGTTATATTCCGCTATGTATGTGGCTATGTTATTCTCGATCAATCTCTCCTCTGTGCACCGTGCGGTCGTTTCAGAAGGTGGGCCATGGATGGTTTCCTACGAGAACTCGATCCTCGTAAACACGCCATTGCGCGTTCCCTCGGCACGCTGAAAGCTCTCCATGTGATTTTGGGGCTGTACGATATCTAGTCAGTGTCACGCACCAGGAGCGTCAGAAGCTGCTCATTGGATCATACCACCTAGAGAATATCACCATCTGCTATATATTGACAGACAAACTCAGATGGACTCACTGCGCAACCATCGACCGCCACAACACTTGCCACAGCCTTCCACCTCGATTACTATGCATGCCTTTGAGCCTCAGGCCGACATCAAGTTCGTTCAAGTTGCAACTGGCTCCAAAATCTACGCCGAGCAGTGGCGTGCTGCCCCTACAGACCGACCAGCGACACAGACCATTGTCTGCGTTCATGGTTTAGGGGGAACCTCTAGTGTCTTTTATCCCCTCGTCAAACCGCTCCTCTCACTTCTCCCCGACGCCTGTATCTTCACGTCGACCGCGCAGGTTGTGGCCTTTCCCCTCCTTCGGACCATGGAGACGAGCCTCTGTCAATGCTGCATATGCTTGAGGAACTAGACGCGCTTCTCACTGTCGAGTTGCCTGCAGGCCCCATCGTCCTCGTTGCGCACAGCGCCGGAACCATCCTCGCCGCTCGATGGCTCCTCTCGTCGTTCCTCGCCCATCAGCGTGTCACACATGTGGTGTTCATCGGCGGACCTCTCGACGTCCCTACGCCCCCATCGCAATCCCAGATGCGCTTGCGTATGGCGGACACACTCGAAAAGGAGGGCCCCTCCGTTACAACGGACGGCTCGCTGCTCTTTCTCCTGGGAAAGACATCCATGGCTTCGCGCCCGCTTGCGGTAGCCCTCATCCGTGCCATCACACTTGCACAAGACCGCGCGGCGTATGGAGCTGCTATTCGCGCGTTCGACAAGGAACTTTCTCCGGATAGCGGGAAGATTGATTGGGGGACGCTTCAGGCGCGATATAAGGCGTTGACAATTATTGGCGACGAGGACCTCTTCGTTGCGGCGAGCGACGTCCCGCGTTACCTGGACCAATCTGTCGTGCGAACGATAATTGGCGTCGGCCAGTAAGCATTCGGTTTCTCTACATAGGCTCGTTGGCTGATTGTGGTGTGACGTCAGCTCTCCGACAGTAGAGGCTCCTGAGGAGACAGCTCAAATAATTGCATCGTTCATGACAGGAGCTTGAGATCTACAGTACTATGCCAGTCCGTACGGGCGTAATAGTAGAGGCTCTAAGCTGTAGTATCGCCACTGCTGCTACAAGTGTTAGTGACCAGTAATGAAGTAATGATACTAATACTCCGGCTAGTACCGTTGAGCAAACTGCTGATGAAAAAGTATTATTACGTAATACAATACTGCGCGCTTCAGCCTGCTTTAGCTGCGCCGGGGCTGTTGCGAGTGAACTTGGCTCTCTTTCCTCCTCGACCCGAAGATGGGTATACTACTTTCTCTACCACTCGCTGGCGTGTTCGGTACTGTGGCTTCGTCATGTCTTGCTGGGCTCGCTTTCTGCTTTACGTCGACTGCAGGCAAGTCTACCGGGGCTAGATAACCTCAGAAGTTTGGCTCATGCGCTGCGTAGCCTCCATGTTCTGCAAGTCATGTAACTGCAATTCCTCCATTGCGACTCGTGTGGGCTTCGCGGTACGTCATAAACACATGAGCTAGAACTATCACCAACTTCTGTTCGTAGATGATATTCTGCTTGAACTCGATGCTTGCATGGCTCATGAAGTCACCAATAATCATTGACCAAATCGAGAAGTTGAGCCACGGCTACCTCAAGATGGACTGTGAAGGGGACAAATGTTACGGTGTTCTAGCAGTACGTTTGCCACTATATCTCATGCAAGCTGGCTGTGAACATCGGGATAGGTCCACCGAATCTGCTTTGCTCTAGCTCTATTCCACTTCTTCCTCGGCGCATCCCTCATCGGTGTACAGGATACCAAGGACAAACGTGCTGCCCTCCAGAATGGGTGAGTGACACTTGAATATACTACTTTCTCCTACTCAAGCATAGCAGATGGTGGGGTCCGAAGGTCCTCTTCTGGCTTGTCCTGGTCGTCGTATCCTTCTTCATTCCGAACGGCTTCTTCATGTTCTGGGGGAACTATATCGCTCTCATTGGTGCCTCCATATTCATCCTCCTCGGCCTCGTCCTCCTCGTCGACTTCGCACACTCTTGGTCTGAGACCTGCCTCGAGAACTGGGAACAGTCCAACTCCAATCTCTGGCAATGGGTCCTCATAGGCTCGACCGCGGGCATGTACGTCGCAACAATCGCGCTCACCGCGGTCTTGTACACCTTCTTCGCAGGATCTGGTTGCACACTGAACCGCTTCTTCATCTCGTTCAACCTCGCGCTCTGTGTCATTGTCACGCTCATGTGTGTCCACCCGACGGTGCAGGAATACAACCCACGCTCCGGGCTTGCGCAGTCGAGCATGGTCGCCGTATACTGCACGTACCTCATCATGTCTGCGGTCGGCAACCACGAACACGAGACCTGCAACCCACTTCGCCGCGGATCAGGCACGCAGTACACCACACTCGTTCTGGGCGCGATCTTCACGTTCTTGGCGATTGCGTACTCGACCAGTAGGGCGGCGACGCAAAGCAGGGCGCTGGTTGGGAAGGACAGGAAGGGTCTCATTCAGCTTCCTTCCGATGGTGAGCACCATGCGGAACTTGGGATCGTCAACACGCAGCCTGGTAGGACAGAGTCTCCGCGCTACCAGGCGCTCCTGGCTGCTGTCGAAGCTGGGTAAGTGTCTCAATGACAGGTGGTGTGTATCGACTCATCGATTACTACGTAGCGCGATCCCTGCGTCTGCCTTGGACGAGGAAATGGAAGACGATGACGAAGAGGAAGTCTCTGGCGAGTCTCGCGACGACGAGCGCTCCGGCACTCGCTATAACGTACGCCTTTCCCTAATACTAACAATTCGTAGCTCACCTTTGACGTTTCATACCTTTGACAGTACGCTTGGTTCCATGTCATTTTCGCCATCGGTGCCATGTATGTCGCGATGCTGCTCACTGACTGGTACGTTGGATTTCCACCTCGTTGTGCAATGACATACTCACGGACTTCTACCACCAGGAATGTCGTGAAGTCAGACCCGAACCCGAACCACGATCAAGACGTGTATATCGGGCGCTCCGAGGTCGCCATGTGGATGCGCGTCGTCTCGAGCTGGATTTGCATGCTCCTGTATAGCTGGAGTCTGCTCGCCCCTGTTGCCATGCCCGACAGGTGAGATTAGGCCACCGGGACACTTTTATCATGCGTGCTGACGTTTGATACTCCATAGGTTCAGTGAATACTATTGAAGGCTGCAACGCGCAGTTGGATATCTATCATATACAGCATTGTACGATCGGGAGATGGCATTCGAAATCTACGGACTATGTTTTCAACTCTACTTCAGTTGGTGGGATACATGCTCACTGTATCGGCAATGGCCCCGAGTCATACAAAGACGACACGGCTTAGTGCCGGTCACTTCGACCATCTAGTGAACTCCGTCTACATCCCGGCAACTGGACGCCCGGTGGCCGTACCCTCACCCACGGCGATTTTGGTAGCAACATTGTCCAGCGATATCAGGCTACGCGCTGACGAGAAGCCCTTGTCTAATCTTGAATCTTGCCCACGTCTTGGAGCGCTGTAGCAAATAGTGAGCTGTGTCGCTCGCTTCTGCACACATCCTTGGGACCTACTGATATCCTCGATCGAAGAACCTCTACAACATGAGTGGTAGCCGCCTCATCTCCGGAATCTTCTGCGGGACGCTGCGACAACCAAAGTGTGGCGTCTGCCATAAAGGTGAAGGATGGGCCGAGTGCAGGCTTGCGCATCGTGTTGAAGACAGCCTCTGTATTTCGCGGTAGGACCTTCGTAGATGAGTTGATGACCTACATGATAGTACAGTTCAGGTCAACCATGCGCGAGTCGACCATGTCACTGACAATGATTGTGAGAGAAAAGGATTCCGCGTATGCTCGTAGTTGGCGCATGAATGTAGTCATGATTGCATGCCCTGGTCGTCGAATACAAAGTCAGTGAGCTTTATCCGCACAGACGAATAGATTGCGAACGTACCTTGCGAAGACGTAGCGCTCAACATTGGTCCCAAGAGAGGTGTGATGGAGTCGATGACAACGCAGCGTGTGATAGGCACTTCGGTATCCGAATTCCTGGACGAGAGAGATTGACGCAGGCTCTCAAGAACGTCGTGGACCGCCTCGATATCGAATGCGAGGGACACCTGTAATCGTTCGAGTACTGTATGCGCATCCTGATCGACCTAGTTGGTATCTAACAACTGGCACTCGTACGTATGAAATGAGCTCACCGGGGTGATCATCTCCTCGAGCATCAGGTTTACTCTTTCTGGTGAGAAATCTCCGCCGCTGTCGATCCAGAGAGCGCTCGAGTCGCGTACTTGCGTAAGGTGTCGAAGAACGAGTTGAAGTGCAAGCGCCTGTAAGGTTCCGTTTAGATGTTCTGACTACTGTGAAATTCAGAGAATATGTACCGTCTTTCCTGAGGCTCTATCTCCGGAAACTTCAACAACGCGCGGCGGACAAAAGCCATTGAGTAACGCGTCAACCTCCGGGACACCCAGAAGCATATCATCAGCAAAAATGTCCTCTTGACACTTGTTTTCATGTTCAAGCAGAATATCTCCTCCTGTGAAACTAGCTGAAGCTAGTTCTGCTACTTTGTCGATAGCCATTCGGAATTCCAGAAGGCTGAGCCCGAGTTCTTGAGGGAGCCGCATGAATATCTTGGTCGGGTCTTCAGAGAGCAGCAGGTCTGTGTCAGTTCTGATAGAGATGCTCGCAAGTGCTGTCACAAGTCCTTCTGGTATCTGGGGCGAGAAATGTTGAAGCCGCATGTTGGAATGGCGGTGAGTGGGTAGTGGTGGTTACTTAGAGCGTTAGAGTCTTGGACTTGTTGAAGCTGCAAGGACCTTCCAAAATGGGACAAACTGTAAAATGAGCACCGCCACATTCGCGTAGCAGCGCCTCGGACTTGCATAGATCCCTTCGTCGACGATTACCTTTTGAGACGCGAATCTTCCAGTATAACGCTCAAGCCATGACAAATAACATACGGGCGACACACAAAGCTCAGACTACTATCCTGCGACGGGAAGTGCAACGGTTTTCAGTCTACCGGCTGCCATTCCTCCATCCCTGCGTATTATATTATCAAAATTGACATGCTGATGTGTACATGCCTGCTATATACGTCTATGTACTTTATTATACAGGATAATGTGTGGATGAAGTCTCGGAGCACTTCCGGTGAGACGACCCAAGTCGCGACATGTAATGCAACGCTCCGTCACTCGCAGTCACGACTGACAATGTGAAACTCCGACTTAGCGACCAGATGCCGAGCGCTCGGCGCCGCCCATTGCGCATTTCCCACGGCGGGCATTAGACCTTTGCGGATAGACCAAAATGGGTCCAAAAGTCGAGACAAGAGGTTAACTCCTCGACCGCTTTTGTGTGCTTTTTGCACCGGCGAACAGGTTTGGTTACGTCCGGCTTTTGTCTGATTTTGATCACGTCAGATAGCTAACAATTTCCCCCGTTTTTGTCCGGGAGGGGTTTCGATTGTTAGTAAACTACTAATTCCATTTTGTCCGGGATGCAAACAAAGGTTAACAAACGCTCTCCTTTTTCGATGGATTTTTGCCAGTATACTTGTTAGACGCTCCCAAAGAAAAACCTGCACACACCTTTCGGCTGGCTTTTGAAACCGATCAGCGCTTTTTCCACTGATCCCATTTGTGCACTGGACAAAAGCGGGTTTCAACGCATCCTGTTGTCTGCCTTTCAGCGCAATTTTCGGCCGTCGTTTGTTAAAATATGAACGATGGTCGAAAAGGAAGGAAAATGGAGAAACCAGATTAACTTTCACAGGACACAAAATGGTATTCCAAAGGCGCCAAAACTTTTCCTCTTGTCTCGACTTTTGTACCCATTTTAGCCTATCCGCAATCGCCCAATGCCCGCCGTGTCCTGTCGCTCGACGCTCGGCGCTACCTGCAGCGCTCTATCGACGGAGTATGAAATGTCACTTCTCAAGGCCACCGGGTCTGCAACATTTCTCGGAACAGGGAGCTGCTCTCCAGAAAGAAAATCGGGCTGGTAGATAGCATTAAGGGTACATACATAATGTCCCATGCTCTTACCGGGCACTTCCAGATGTCAGTTCATGTCAGGATCTACGCATCAGTGTGCGGGAGGTGACATGATTTCGCATACTTTGGCCTCTCCAGACGACTTTTACTCAACTCCCCACTCGAATTCTCGTCCGTACCACTTGAAAACACATATATGTGCTATTAATACAAAGTCAAACTACATGCCCAGCTTTGAAGGGACAGAGAGGACCGGAAGGGTGCGCAATGGCCGATTAGCATTACCTGTCGCAATTTGCACTTCCTGTCGCAGGATAGTAGTCTGACACTCGATGTCTTGCTCTCGAAATCGTTCGCCTGGAAGGCCCGAAACTTCACACGCTTGACAACGAAACTCACTTGGTTGTTGACCTGACAGCATTCAGGCTTTCTGGGGGCTTATGGCTGTGAGGATCTCTCTTTTCCGTGTTCCATACGATCAGCGCAGTACTGCGAACAGCGCATTCACTGGGGCAGGCACTGTTGCAGCACAGGATTTGACGGGAGCACGAGATCGTCCGTATCTTCGCAGCAAACGTGGGCTCGGCTTTGACTACGGCTTCCCTGGATGACCATGTTCACTGCTGCGCTCATTATAATGCAGCTTTATATGCGCCAAGCAGTTCTGTGTCAGTTCGTCAAGGCCTCAGACTCACTACTGTCCGCGACAAAGGCCATCAGGACTTCAGCCTCGCAAACGGTTGGCTGCTCAAAGTGCTCCATAACCCGCATATAATGGCAGCTGGAGGCGCAATCACGGATTGGAGGTCAGTATACCAATGCGTCAATGTGGGTGATACTCATGTACTTCGACGACATCTTCAGCGTTCTGCTCCCCGCCAATAGTACCATCACCGAAGGCAACTATACGCTGCTTTCAAGTATCTGTGTGTCGTTCGCTCTAGCTCTCCTTTACTCTGGTCTAACAATAACAAGGCCTATTTTATTACGATTACATCATCACCATTCCTTCCGAAGTGCGAGTCATTTGGAAACCGCGTTTGAGCCTCGCTAGCTCTTTCTACCTTTTGACGCGTTACGGATTTCTTGTCAACATCACCCTTATCGCTCTATTTAGTGTACGGTCTGCACAGGACGCCGGCTTCACGAACACGCTGCATAGGTAAGAGCCCCGCCACACTGTTGCTCTTAAGGTGCTGATGCCGGTCATCCAGTTGTCGATTATTCTACAGCGTCGATGCATTCATAAATTTCTTCAATTTCGTCGTAATATCTGGTGCGTAGAGCAAATTAAAAGTTGCGCTGTGTCTCGTGGCCTGAGGTATGCTCCCGGACTTCCTCGACCAGCTTTTGTAGCTGCACGCATCTACGCGATCTGGGATCGTAACTGGGTCTTGGCAATAACCACCTTCCTTCTGGGTCTCGTCAACCCCAACTCCGTGACCGTCGTAAGTATATCGCTTTGACTCATCGTGTGGGCCTCGCTCACCCATCGGCCTTCGAATGGCAGCTTTTCGCACTGCGTCTTAAAGCCGTACTTGCACCCTGGCCCGTGTGGGGTTGCGAAGCATATATACCGGACGACGAAATTCAAATCACCGTGTGGGCGTACGTATAACCATTACGACCACTAATCTTGGCATCATGTGCTCACAAATTTTACAGGACACAGAGGTGTAAGTAGACTTGTAGCTGACTTCGTGGTTATGGTGCCAACCTTGCCCGGCAGTGCCTATAATAGCGTCGGCCATCAGCATTCTCTACGAGGTGCTATGTCTACTGCTAACCATCTGGAAGACGCACGCGATTCATCGTCTGCAACGGGAATCCGGCAAATCGGTCTCTTTAACATCTTTACTATTACGAGACGGTCTGTGACTCAAGTTGAATCGCCCTTTCCATACCGCCGTTGAACTAAGCGACTTTGTTCTCCAGGTTCCCAATATTTCTTGTACGTTTGCCACTCATGACAACGGCGGAGAAATATACGCTCACATCTTGTTGAACAGAGTGATGACGGCGCTGTCGACGGCCAACATAATAGCCGCTGTGGTAAGCAGCCTCTAATAATAATCATGGACAGTCTCTATAGTGGCGTACAGGTGCCTGGCATTCCTTCCAATGTTGCCGTGAACACGGTGTTTGGAAGAGCGTACGTTCCATCATGAGCAACCAGCTGGCTGATGTATGCTTACCCAGGCTGCAGGTTAACGCCGATACTCACGACGCGTTTCATTGCGCATCTACGACAAGTAGACCTGGGCGACTCGACAGACTCTCCCTCAAGCGCTGTATGGCGCCGTGAACCGTCTCGTCTATTCACGTCCGTCGGTGGTCCCACGGAAGATCTGTGCAGAGATGAAGAATTATTCGCACGCACCCTCTCGAGCACCGTATCAGAAGCAGAGGCACTCCCCCAAGAGCAGTATAGGATCCAACCGTAGACCTCCGCTGGACCAGCAAGGAGCATTGATGATGCTTACTGCCACCCAAGGCATTCATCCCGCAGCACCGCCTGGGATCGCCCGACACTTCCCCCATAGCGACCGTCGTTCGCTGTTGCACCCGTGTTTTCACAGCTCGTTTCCAGTAGTGTTCATCGAGCATCGCTCCGCGGGCTTACACACAACGAGATCAGGCCTACAACATCTTCGGCGCTGCGACCAATACCCCGAAGGGCGGCTTATCCTCTCCGAGTGGTCCGACAAGCCGGCGATACACACGCTCGCTCGCTGTCTCCTACCTCCTTTTATCTTGCATATTATCCATCCCCGGCTGGCCCGGCTTGGAGAGTCGTATTTTCTGGGCTCTGTGTGAGAGCAGACCTTGGAGAGTGGGGCGTTGACAGCGCATAAATATGTTTGAAGGTGTGTCTGGCCGCCACTTTTTCTACAGGCTTACGCATAGTGCTTAGCACGTCGACAGACTTGCGATCGAGGCCGGAGCGCTGTGGGTAACGACTATGTGCGCATCCTGCGCTTGAGAACTAATATCGGCGTGCAGCGGGAACGCCACGAATTCTATATTCGTCCCCGATACCCTGCTTGTCACGATGAGACCGTTGGTACAGCCTACCTCCGATATATAGTACACGGTAAGCATCTAACATCAGCATGTTGCAGTGTGCATGGGATAATACTTTGTGTGGTCGGAGCGCTCTGTCAAGATTTCCGGCTTTGTCTGCGCGGCCGGCACTGGGCGCGTTCACCGCCAAACACATAGGACGATGCAATGTAGAGAGCAACGGCTGTTAAGCGTGTATGGGGTGCACTTGGCGGCTGTGCGTTCATGATCGTGCATGTCAAACATGTCGCTTTCCACTGACAACAGAAGGCATGCATCATCGCGCTCAGTATGTGCTGGATTCCCCTGATGCCATAGCGCATGCGAACATAATCAGCGTGGCAGTGACACCAAGGCTAATTGCTCTGATTGTCTTTGTGACAGAACATGTGAGTCAGATACGAAGCCTGTGCGCATGAGAGTTGACACTTGAGTCTATCGACGCCTCCAGGTCGTGTTCAGCGCCAGGATATTAGCGGGACACTCGGTGGATAGTATGCTCTCCATCGACGAGCGTGTGATCTGTGTTCGCTCGACGACAAGTTTCTGGCAGTGCATACCCTATTGCAATGCGACACAAGCAAGCTGCACGCACGCTGGCAGCCCAGTATACGTAGACTCGGATTCTGCTTGCATCGAGGGTGCGTATGCGTATTCTTGTTGACGATACGCAGTGTCGCTGAACGCCGAACAACTTTTATAGCTACCGGAAGACGCGGGGGTCCAGGGATCACGACGTAGAGTTGATAACTTGATGCTGCTCCCCCGTAGAATCGAGTCAAACTCCTCGGACACATGGCATTGCCGTCATAGGCGGCGGTACCGCGTCTCGTGTTAACCTGCCGTATATCGAGGTGCCGTGCGTCGTCACCGTCTCGGCTCGCAGTCCTACTTATCCAAAGTCGTGGCTAGATGGTGATCGCTTGCGCTTACGTTTACTCCAGTCGTAATCTGGTACAGGTATCCATGAGTGTTGGGAACCTGTAAGAGGTATAAACAGCTGATGTTGCAAGGGTAAGCTCCACCCATGCTTATCTATAGTACCAGGCCTCCATGCGCCGGTGCAAGGATCGTAAGACAACCCGTCGCTCTCGCACGCCCTACTTAGTCTCCCACACGATCGCAGGAGACGCTGCAGTACGTACGACAGTGAGCGCGCGCGTACGCAGCACATGGGATGGCGTTACATCTTACCCGCAACACTCCGAGCCTCCATAACCTGTGCCCTCTCGGGGGTCGCTGTGCATGCGCAGCAAGGCGGGCTTCTTCGTGCCGTTAGTATATATGGTACGTCTTTGTATTCTATGTGTCATCTGTCCTGTCCTCCCCCGGTCGAATATGTCTTCCATGCGATATGACTGACACAAATGATATCAATTGGAGGTACGATATATGCTGGCCTTTTTATGTATGTCACGAAAGCTCATTCACTACAGCCAGTTACTTCCTATCAACGGCGGCCTTATTGAAGGGAACTACACATTGCTTGCATCGACCTGTACGTTGCATATCTTTCGGCTCTGTATGTCGACCTGTACTCATTTCGACCTCTTAAGTTCTATTTTATTATGACTACTTGATCACTTTACCTACTGAAGTCCGAGTGTTCTGGACTTCGCGATGGAACCTCGCAAGTGTGTACTTCTTCCTAATCCGCTACGGATTTTTCCTCGACATCACGATCCTTGCACTTGGAAACATCCGTTTCACCCCGAACGCGGGGCTTCATGAATCGGCGAGAACGTGAGTACACCTCGAGATTCTACAAGTAGCCACGCATTAATGCCCCGTCGACTCCGAAAGCTGCGGCCTTCTTCTTGACATTGGAATCGCGTTCAGTTTCCTCAACTTTGTCGTCGTCGCAGGTGAGTTCTGGGCTCCCGCAGCCAAGGGCGGCCAGTGCGATTCGGAACTGATGATTTACAGCCTTCGTGGCCACCCGCATGTACGCAATCTGGGGGTGCAGCAAACGAGTAGGAGTTCTCGTATTTCTCTTGGGACTAATCAATCCGAACGCTATCACCCCGGTATGTACTAGTACGACTGCATCACTATCAATGTGCATGATACTGATGCGCTTCCCGGCCCATTTCAAGATGCTTGTATTTGGCATGACTCGGGTTGTAATGTCACCCTGGCCTGTGTGGGGATGCGAAAGCTTCATACAAGACTACAATGACAAGTATATAGCGTTCTCGTAAGCGCATGCTCTTTGAGTTTGTCGTATCATGCTTCGATACTAACGTCGAGCTTGTAGAGCGAAAAATCGTGAGTCAGCTGTCCTCGCCAAGTCGACGAAATAATGCGATGCTAAAGCCATCTTACCGCAGTTCCTATCATAGTGTCTTCGATCGGCATCGTGTATGAACTTCTATGTTTACTGATGACTGTATACAAGACTATCAGCGTGTATCGCCTACGTCGGAGGTCCGGACATCCTGGAGCAGCCCTAACGACACTACTCTTGCGCGACGGTACGTGACTGTCCAGCATGCATCATATGGAGGTGCTGATATTGCCTTTGTAGGCTCTCTGTACTTCATGTGTGTCCGTTTCCCCCGATACGTAGTTCCTTAAAGGTGATTAATTAAAGTTCGCAGAGTAATGGCCGTGCTGTCTCTCGTGAACATCGTAGCTGCGGCTGTGAGTCCATCTCGCACACTCGTCTACGAATACTCACGGTCTAGACAGATTCCTAGCGTTCCTTCCAATGTACAACTAAACGCAGTATTCGGTAGAGCGTATGATGCTTTCATTCTTCCCCAACTCCATCTATCTCTGATGCTATGATCGCAGCTTGACACCAATCCTCACCACACGTTTCATCGCCCATCTACAAGAGATTAACAACGAAGACACGGTCGATCACAGTACCATACACTTTACAACACACCCTCATCGAACCCGGGTTTTCACGTCGATTGGAGGCCCTATTTCTTTCTTGGAGGACGACGACGTACCGCGGCCCGCGCGTCGTGAACGGCAGATGTTCGTGGAGGACACGGAGTCAGACAGACAAATCAACCAGGACGTTCACAGTATATTATGATATGTATGAATCCCACATTACAGCTCGCTTTTTGTAATCCAATTCTACCACCTATAATATTATACATTGAAGATGGCGAGGGCCGACGACGAGCTGGTGAATCGTGATATGTGCGGACTTGCCAAAGTCGATAGCAATCAGGCAGATAAATATGACGAAAGCGGTAATACAGTAGCCTTTTAGGGTGATTACGTGAGAAAGTAATATAGGACGGCCCAAAGCGTCGACGAGTCTCATGCATCATCTGCGCTCGTCCTTTGTTTTTGACGGCGTCGAGCTCTTGGGCATCGGCGAGCTCCCCCCAAACCCAAACCTCGAGGACAACGCTCCGTACGCCGCCTGGAAGTCTTTTCCCTCGCTCGCGGTCGGCGTCCCCGCGTTCATGTTCGTCGACCGCTTCTCCTTCCGCTGCTCCTTCTTCTTCGGCTGTGGCGCTATGCGCATGGGTGGCTGTACCGGAGCGGGTCCCCCCCAGCCGTACTGCGACTGCAGCTGACCGAACGCGGCAGAATAGTCTTTTGTCGATGATGCTGGACGTCTGAGTGGCGTGGATGAGGATGCACTCGACGTCGTGGCCACAGAGACGAGAGATGGTGATGTCAGGTAGGAAGATGAACCGTTCGACATGGCTGATGAATGTGAGGTAGGTGCGCGCAATATGGACAGCGTCGTGCTGTGTAGTACGGGGATGCTGCGAAGAGGAGGATGCACTGTGTTGGAATGCGTTATACTGAACCATCTGCCCCTTTCAGCCTTTATACCGCAGCGACCCCGCCCCGCACAAAGAATTTCTTGATCAGCCCACCCCACAGCCCCAGGTACCGCGCCCTCGAATCTGACTCCTCTGTCCCCGTGTACCCGTGAACATGTGTGCCGTAGGACTGATCGCACTGCACAACCAATAAGCGCAGCCAGGGCGCAGTCGTGCCAGCCCACCGTTGCGACTAGGGTTGATGAGCATTGATGTGAATGATTCAGCAGCTGTCCGAGTCATTTCATCGAGCACCCTCCGATCTTTGGCCAGGTCTCGACGCTCGTGCGATGTACGGGGCATTGAGTCGGACATGGATCCCCTCCCCAGACAATCGGCCCCGGCCTCTGACTGCACGAATTGAGGCGCAAACGCCGGCTCCGAGGAAGTCGGACTAGGAGTCAAATAACGGCTACCTCCTTGACTTCTGTGGTGTTTTACGCGCACACCCGTTCATGAACCTACCAGCTATGCTTCAATCATCCACGCACCGCTCCTCCGGATGTATCGCTTCGAGCTCATATTCCGCTCTTCTCTCCGGTTCATATATTTGAACGCCACCGTGGCCGGCATTCCCGTTGGCGTCGGCGGCGTCTCGTATGTTGCCCAGGGTAGAGGGTAGAGGGTAGACGGCGTCATCCAAGAGAGTTGAGTACGGCATTATTACACTCCCAAGTCACCGTCATCAGCGACCGCAGGCTGATGATATCTGGAATGCTACGCCGATGTTAAACCAAGGTCAGCTGGCATTTCAATATGCTACACGTCTTGCCCATTACCCAGGGTGGAGGGGAACGTCAATCCGTTGGGTAGCATACGGGCCCGACGAGTAACCGTGCATATTGGACACAGTATACGTATGTGCGCATGCACATGACATTAACTATTTGTACTGCAGGATTTCTACACGCGTACGGTATATGGACGCCGAAGCAGGTACGTCTCATTTAACATCACTAGATACTCTAAGCGCGTCGTATGCGAAGGACAGGTCAAACAGACAGGCCACTGCACGCCATCGCGAACAAAACCGCGACTTTGCATCGTTCAACCCCGGGACCGGCGGCGAGACGTTGTGTGAGTACCGCCCCCTCTTCGCGGGTTCATTGAGCTCCTCGGAGAGTCTCGATGGCGAGCAACATGTTTCATTCCAGAACGGCGGGAACCAGCTGCACTGTTGGATCACCACCCACGTGTATCTACTTGTCTCTGCAGAACACGATCCCGATGAACCTACAGGGGTATGCGACCACCGCGCCCACAAGGGCGGCGCGTACTGCACGCGCGGGGTTGATGCTTTCCGGGTTTCTGAAGAGTACCAGCGCGAGTGACCCTGCGACGGCGGTGACCACTGCCTCGAGGAGGACCCATGGGATATCGTATGCGACGTCCGTGAGCAAACCCAGCTTCTTTCTCCACTCGAAGAATGTGTTCGGCCCGCGCTTTAGGGATTTGATGTTTATCGGGATGCACAGCACCCCACCGACGAGCCCGATGAGCTGTGGAGCCCCATCGGAGACGACGAATGGGGTTGTTGTGGGAAGAGAATGCGGAGCAGGCGGATTCCCGCGCGGAAATCCAGGACCTGCGCGTATGGCGGAAAGATGAACACGAAGCAGAGGATCGCGGCTATGCCGCGCGGGCGCTGCGCGAGTTTCTGGGGAAGGTGCGTGGGGTGTCTGTGGAGAGGTATCTTGTCATCACTGCGAAATCTGCGTCGAGCTGCAGCTGGTTGACGGATGGCCGCGTCGTGGTCGCCGCGAGTGGCGCTTTCTCATCCTCATCTTGAGGAGAAATGTACGGGAATAGGGTAGAAGAAACCCTCTTGACCTCCGATGCAAGGAGGGATGTGGTGATTGGCACGGAGAATGTGAATGCTTGAGGCGATTCCGTGGGGTGCGGTCCCGCCCGTGTGAGTCGCAGTCAGCATCATGATGACCGAAACGTTGAGAAGGGGCAAGTTCTCACTCAGTGAAATTGAGGACGCGAGTATGTCTTCCAGGACATAGCTTTCTGGTATGCGTTCAATTCTTATAGGAGCACCTATTGTCTTCCAAACTTCTTCTGCCGGCGCTGGTCTGTGTAATAACTCGGTGCGCTATGGTCATTTCCTCAGTTGTTGTACAGCATCCTTTGCACCGCCGGGCTCTCGTGAGTCGGAGTCGTGACAACGTCTGTCTTATAGACGGCACAATCCGCTGAATCTGATCAACGGGGTTAACATGAAAGCAGTGTTCAGAAAGGCTAGATCCGCGGGACTATGACCTACCTACCTTGTACATGTTCTGCACTGCGTGAGAACACATGTGAACATTTCTAAGGAGAGTCCATTGCATCGCACGCGTGAGATTGATAGCGAAAAGGAGCCCGCATCTTCACAAATCTGGTCGATTCTTGCGTATATTTCCAAGCCAAATCATACCGCAGTCGGCGGCCAGCCATGATCGACGTGACCAGTCCGCACATTATTCAACTCCATCGGAAGATCATTGATGTGCAAGCAAAGTCGAAGGCGAAGTCCAGGTCGCAGTTCCAACCCTACCAAGTAGTTCGCAAAACATCGTAACAGCATACTACATGCAAAGCGTTGTGGAGGCTAGCGCTCGCGGAATACTCCGTATCCTTTAAGTAAGGTAAGTGACGTCGAGGGCGCCTACTGAAGCACTACTAGTACTCCTACCTTCGGCAGCCTTTCCACACCAAAGGAACTGTCGATCTCAGGCTTGACAGTAAACACGAGCGAGGATCTCGTCAGTACCACAGAGAAGATGCATCTGCTTGACTTGCCGGACGACGTACTCATCTTGATCTGCTCGCATCTTCACGGCAGGGATGCTCTCAATGTCGCGCTCACATCGAAGCAGCTCGTCGACCTCGCGCTTCCCCGCGTGGCCGCGGTTATTACTTGCTGGAAACCGTCGATGCTGCGCAAGCTACACGCATACATGGTCAATGGACCAGCGCAGCGTGCGCGCCACATACAGGTGCTATCGATCGACACACACACCTTCGGCGGCTACGACCCGGAGGAAGCCAATACCTCCGATGACGGCGAGCAGCCCGGGGACGATCTTTACTATGCCGCGAACTTCTCCCAGGCAAATATCATCGGGGGGCTGCTCATGCATGCGCAAAACATTCAAGAGCTCTGTCTAGAGCGTTTCCAGCCGTGTTTGCGTCGGGACCCTCGTATCGGGGTCGCACTCGCTTCCATGCCGCGCTTGACCAAACTGCGGCTCTCGACTCTGGGCGATTACACGCTCGAGGTTCTGCGCTCTTGCAGCTTTGACTTGAGGCACCTGACGCTGTCCTACTTCATTGAGGAGGACTACCCTCTCGAGGGTGAGACCAGGACGCTGCCCGCTCTCCTGTCTACTCTCGCGCTGTATAGAAACCTGCACATTGTCAAACTATGGAACTTCACGCCTCACACATGCTTTAGCGAAGACTTTATCCCTCCGCAGCTCCCCTCCATCACCTACCTGCGCCTTTCAGAATCCACGCCACCCGCATTGAACATGGTAGAGCTATGTCCAAACCTGAACACGCTCATCTACTCCGAGGATCCACAAGCATTCGACTTTGCGGATGAACTGAACCTCCGCCATCTTTCCGGAAAACCCTGGCCCGACCTCCGCCGTCTCATGCTTGGGGAGCACGACGAAATCCCCAGCGTGCGACGCCGACTCGCCCGCGTCGAGCAGCTTCATATTGGCGGCGTGCTGTCGAACTCCGAAGCGGACGCGCCAGACGTCGCGCGGTTCTTCGCCCTCCTGCGCCAGACGTCCCCCGTCGAGCTCTACCTCTCCGTCCGCGTTCGCCACTCGCCCATACTGTTCTTGAGCCACATCCCGCCGCTCGCACCGAGGCTGCGCGTGCTCGAGCTCAAGGTCAGCATCCCGTCTCCGTCGCTCGACTACGACGGCTGGCTGGTGAGTGCAAATTCTATAACAGTACACGCCGAGGCCGAGCCGAATGCTCATGCGGTTCTCCCGCAGGACAACATCCCGCAGGCGCTATCCGACCTGCCCATCCCGTGTCTGCGGCTGTTCTTCCCGCAGCTCGGGTATCCTGCCGTGCCGCGCTTTTTCCCCGCCGGGCTCGAGTACGACGACGCGGAGGACAAGGCGCGTGGCGCGGAGGCGCGCGAGATGGAGAGGCGGCGCGCGGCGGCGATGCACGCGCTCCCGCAGCGCATCGCGGACGCGATGCCCTCGCTGCGCTACCTCGCCTTGCTCGACGAGGGCCCCAACCAGAACAACCTCGCGCTGCAGAAGGGCGAGGAGGGGGCCCGCGGGTCTGCACAGGCCGAGGTCCCGGTCGAGACGGAGGTGGCGGGCGCGGTCAGGAGCGAGCCGGGGGAGGATGCGCCCGTGTATGAGTGGGACGAGCTGAGGCAGACGGATTGGATCCGGAGTCATCGGTGGTGGCGCATTGTGGACGGCGCGGAGGGTGGTTCGAGGAAGCTTGAGGCAATCTCGATCCAGGAGGGTAAACGGCTGGAGCAGCAGATCATCGAGGGTGCGGGGCAGCAGGACGCCACGACGGAAGAACTCTCAGGTGCGGAAATATCATTCAATCGCCGTTCTGTACTTGTGCTGACTTCTTTCTCAGGGAGTCTACATGCACTCTCTATGTAGCTGTACAACACTCCAGAGCCCAGTCCCAAATTTTGATGATTGGACACTTGCAAGCAGCAACCAAGAAACATCGAGTCTGAAAATTGATCGCATCCGCCTCAAGGGAAGAACTCTGAAGCTGTGTTGAGCACCAGCAACGGCCACGCCACGTTAACTGCAATGACCAGCCGCTTACCGTCAAAACGCGCCACGCTCACGTCGTCAGTGTCCCGCAAATAAGCGTGCATGCGCATCGCCTCCATCCGATCGATGTTCTCCAACGCTGGCCCCCCTCCAACCTCCTGCTCCGAGCCACGTCGAACGCGCCACCAACGCCGGTACAAGGCTCTGTAGTATACCGCCCTCCCGTGCCAGTTCTCCCACCGCCCATACACTGGCACCTCATCGTCATCCTCGACCAATCTCAGGCGCAAAATGTGATCAGAGTACGAGCCCGTGTCCGCGACGTCGTGCGCATTGGCCCCGCAGTACGAGTCGCCGCGGCGATCGATCTTTTTGCGCGTTTCTCCGGCTTCCCAGAGCTCGAGGCAATTGAGCGCGCGGAGCGCCGCGACGAGTTGCCCGTGGGGTGAGCTGTGTTCTAGTACGGCCTTTTCATCGATGGGGTCCACGTACGGGGGTCTTGAGTGGTACGGGTTTAAGAACTTGCGCAGCGACTGAGGATGACGGCGGCGCTGCCGGTAGACAATGAGGCGGAGCGAGCGGAGGGCAGGCCCGAGGGGGCTGAAGATGTCTGGTAGCGCATGCTGCCCCATATGTGTGTGATCAGTAGGTGCACGGTGACGGTGACGGCATCAGACGGGATGAGCTTACCAGCCATGTTGAGAATGGATCCACGGCGTATTCGCCGCCGTATGCCAGCTTGACTTCGAGGACGCGCAGCTTGGGAGCGCGGGCGGCGAGCCGGGCCCAAAGCTGCGCCTCGCCATCGTGCCCCGCCGTGCAGTGGAAGGTCAACGCAAAGCGCATCCCAACAGGACTAGTTCTCTCTACCACGGCGAGGAGCATCGCTTCTTCGTGTGTATGCGTTGGGCGGATGTCTATGTCGGAGCAGATGTGCAGATAGTCCACATGTCCGAGGATGTGCCGCGCGTGCGCCGCGTCCTTGAGGGTGTCTACCCGGAGGCAACGGAGAGACGGCCATCGTGCACCTGTCGCCGGGTTGTCTGCTTCATCCGAGTCCTCGCCATCGTCCGACGATGAGATGAGTGAATAGCAAAGAGAAGTCAGACGTGGGCAGAGCTGCACGATGTCGAGCGCGCGTGGCTCGACTGTCCACAGATCTAGATTGCAAAGGGAGGACAGGTAGTAGTACGAATCAGTCGGCTCACGCAATATGTCTGGAATGGACGGAGACGAAGGCCTCGTTCGGAGGAGCCTCAGGCACAAGGTGTGTAGAGCCGTGAAGGCCGCGAGGTTGCGCAGGAGCGAAGGATACGTGATAGGGTTGGACTCGGCGCGGAAAGGGAAGTACGGTTGTGCACCTTTTATGTGAAATTTCAGCTGGAGGCATTCCAGACGCCGCGACCAGCGATGCATGACCGCCATTGTGGTCTCCTCGACGGCTTCAAAAGTGGCCGTTGTCAAGTGTTGCATCGCGCAGAGGACATCCCCCAGACGGCTGTCGCGCTCGAGTGATGGATACAGAAAAGGAAGGACTACCTCCCGCAGGTTTGGGGCGTGCGCGAGCACGTCGACGATGAGGCGGAGTTGGGCCCAGTCGTGTTCGCGACATTCTATGAAAGCTGTTTCCTCAGGGGGATTATATGCATAGACCCAGACTATGAGCTTCTCCAGGTATTGGGCGCGCGGGGGAGAGCCATACAGCATGTACCGGCGCAGTGACAACACCTCCTTGCGTTTCCGACATACGGCCACTGCGGCAACGCGGCGTATTGCTAGGTCGTGCGCGCGGTGTGCTGTTAGAGAAACGTTCAGCGCATCTTCACCGTACAGGTGAGAGAATATGCAGTGGAGGACGTCGTCGTCCAACGAAAGGAGGCCCGTCACGTATGTTCCGCACATCTTCAATCAACCCGGGCAGTGCGAGTCGATGAGGTGTGGATTGAAGCTTCGAAGACCAGCACTCAGTACTTAGTCTAAGGATAGAAGTGCATCAGCGGGAATCAAATATGATGTTATCGGAGTAAGTCGGTCCTTGTCGGAGCTTCATTTTCTAATTGAAAATTCGAGCACCCTCCGACCTCGGTCTTGCACGATTTTTGCAGACATCTTCTTTCCTCTACCCCCGTATTGCTCACTGACACTACCTAGGTAAATGCTGCTTAAGCGTCGGCATAGGCCTTGTGTGGAGTACTCGGAGCTACACGGCCGGACTCCTGCACTATACAGGCTGGAATCCCAACTCTACAGCTTGAACGTTGTACTAAGTTGACGCCGTCTTCCTGCCCCGGGGTCATGCCAGCTACGTGCCGGGGACAAACTGTGCATCTAAGCTCGCTCTTGCACTCGAACGGACTCTGGGTCTCGACGCTCGCATCTTGAAGCCCCGATCTTCAAGGGAAAAAAACAGCTAGCTGCCCATCGAGCTTCCCACTGCCTCGAGCAATAGACCACCTGGTCTTACAGGCATCGACGCATCACCTCTGGTCACGCCTTGCTGCTCTCCGAGGAGTTTCCAATCATTCGCATTCTTATACGCTATAGCACTGGCTCGGCGGCATCCTTGCGATCTTGTTCAGCTCCACGACAAGGTACAACGCGGAATCATTCGGTGGGTATACCTCTGGGTACCGGTACTTCAGGGTACTCACTTCTGCTCCCTTGATTATATCACTCACGTCGCCGGTACCGCGACAACGCACTGCCGGCTCAGACCCGGGTGTTGTCGCCACTGTCGCCCCACGAGCGACGGATCCCGAGGTCGGCCGAGCATCAGAGCTCATGAATGTTCAGATCCAGATAAATCGAAAGTCAAGAATACTGCAGTTCACTTCAGCCGAACCACCGAACGTCATTAATGTCGTTAATCAAGACACTGGGGTCGATGGCCAAGAGACGTTATCGCGGCTGGTGCGGTGTGAGGACAGGGGGGAGCGCGGCGTGAGGAGGTGGAGGACGCGGACGGGTTTAAGCGGGGATAGGTCTCCACGGTGCTGGATCGCGTGCCCCTGGGGAGCTCCAATCGGTACGGGCGCGGTGTTCGCTCGCGGTGGCCCATCGGGCGCGTTGGACTGCAACGTCAACAGCGCCGAGGGGCTCGAGTCCATCGCGGCGAGCATCCAGACGTCGTGTCCACGATATGCAGCGCGGCTCTGACAAACGCACGCATCATCGTACGTTACCAGCATGCGCAAGTTGAAGCACGCAAGGACAGCCACAGCGGGCGGGGCAGGAAGAGAGCGGGGCGGGATCCATATATGGAGCGTGGGCAGCCATATAAGGAGCGAAGGAGTGGGAGGAGCGGCATGTTGCGGGGCAGACGGTTCTTCTCCACGGCCGATGACGGGGCTGTCGCTCCGGGCGCGATGGATGGGGAAGTCGGGCTGGTTATAGACACAGCGGAGACGATCCTCCTGACATCGCCCGCCTTCCCCCTTGCTCGATTCCCTGTCCCTTGCCGCCGAGTACCTATAACTGCCCATCCGCCCATCCGACTCTCCTTCTCCCACAATGGCCCCGTACGACTCCTCTGAGTACGTCCTCCTTCCGCCCCCTCCACCTCTCCGTGCTTACCTTTCTCCAACAGCCTGTTCGCGTCGATGCCCACCACGCCCGCCGTAGACAACGACTCTCTCTTCGATTCGTACATAGACTCCAGCGCGTACATCGACCCCTCCTTCGTACGTTCTCCCTCCTCCGTGTACGATCATGTATTCATTATTCACAGTGCTCGAATTTCTCTTGCTGCGGGCAGACTATACCTGATCTCCACCACCTGCTCGACCATTTTGAGGAGGAGCACGTCCTGCCCTTTCCCCAGGACAACCGCCCTCTTTATTCCAGCCCAGTATACGCCCGCCCTGCTGGTCCTCACGCGAGCTACATCCTAAGCTACCCTCAGCCAGACCCGCCCCTCCACTCTAGCCCGCTCCACATCTCGTCCGCTCACGGGCCCCTCCGTGCTCTTCCCGATCTCGCTCACGTCCCCGAGCTTGTACGCTCCCCCATCTCCACCTCTTCCCCTTCCGCACCGCCCTCTTGCTTCTCGTCTCCTGACCTCGCAGAACCTCTTTGTCTCCCACCTGCGCTATTCACCGTCCAGCCTGCCCGGACCCGTTCCCCTCCCGCTCGCTCACACCGGCGCCCCCGCTTCGCCGCAAAGCCTCTCGGGGACAATGACTTCGATAACCATCTCACGCCCAGCGTCGCCCGTTCTGGTATCGGCCCCCATCACTCCGCCAAGTCTCACCCACGCCCGGACCCTATAGCCCGCAGTCGCCCCCTCCCAAAAACCCCCGCCCACGCCGCAGCCCACACCTCCGGGGGGCGCAGGCGTGATGGGCGCGAGAAGATGTTCAAGTGTCCGGTGAGTACGGTCAATTGCATCTGCATCCGCTGTGATGCCCGTTCCGCGCGCGTTTTGCCACCGTTCGCGAGCCTGTGGGCGTTCGTTTGCCACCCTTTCGCGTATAGTGCGGCGCGATCTGGAATTTGCCCCGTGGCGCGCGCGGGGCTTTCGTGCCTTCTACTCGAGCTGTTTGAGCGCATGCTGACGTACGGTCTTGCTTTCTTTCATAACCGTTACCAAACCGATTTGTCTTCCACTTCCATAACGCCTATATCCCCTGCGCCTATCCCTTGACGATTCTCCGGTTCGGATCGTTTGGCACCGCTCTTCCCCGCATCGATCTCCGTTCACGTCTCCCGCAACTCAATCACCCCGCTCCATCATGTACGGGCTCCTACAGCATGCGGGCTGCATGAAGGTTCGTGCCGCACATCTGCCGGTCTGACACGCCATTCTAACCATCTGTCCCTTACACGCAGTCGTACCTCAACCCAAACGGGCTCAAGTATCACCTTGAGAAGGGCACATGCACGAACGCCGACATGTGCCCACGCGCGTCGCTCTCCGCCGCAGCCACCGCTGCCGCCCTCGCGCTCCCTTCCGACCAGTCGAGACCAGCCTCCCCAGAGCCTCCCGCGTCCGAGGCCGGCTCGCCCGCGCCAGAACTGGACGCGGAAGACGACGAAGACCTCGTCGAGGACCGGACTTGAACGTCTTGCCCCGCATCCGTCACACACTACTGGTTATTAGCACCTCGCCTCCCGAACGTCTTTGTAGGTAAAAGGTCATCCGGTCAAAGTAGGCCCTTGTTCGCCCCAGAGCGCGCTCGCGACACACACACGGCTATCCCCGTCCCTTCGCTGCTTCACCCCATGCCCGCGCCGCAGAATGCCGCGCGCCCGCCGGCCGTGCCTCGTCCGCCCGCTCTGTGTGCGCCATCGCGAAGGCCATATGGGGCTCGCGTGTGTCTGCGCTTCCCCTCCGGAGCGGGACGCGAGTAGCAGGGTCTGCTCGCGTCAAGGGAGCTCTGCTCCCGCGCACCATCGCTGGGCGTCCGGCGTCGCGCCGGTGTCCAACGCGGTATTGTGACGCGGCGGGGCGTCTACGCTCCGTATCCACTCCGTCTTCCCTTGTTCTCGTGGTTGCGTTCGTGGGGCGAGCGCTAGGCCTGGCGTGTATAGTGTATATGTGTATCCAATATTGTACAGAATCGGCCCCCGTGTAGCAATAAACCGTCTTAGATGCTTTCAATTCACAGAGCGCCCGGCTGGAGCCGGCGAGGGCCATCCGTCCACCCGTCGATGCGCGGGCCAGGGAAGCTGGAGGCGTGTGCACTGTGCGGCGTCGTGTCTTGACATCGAGCGCGGGTCTCTGATACTATTACGCCGAGAGGCGCGTTACGACACGCGCGAGACGCACTGGCAGGCGGGCGGGCGGGCTCCCCCTGTGCCGCGCACGCAGGACGATGGACATGTCTGTCCCGAGCCTGAGTCCGGGTACGGGGAGCGGCGGAGGCGAGGAGGCGAGGAGGGTCGCGGTGAGGTGGTGTAAGGAAATGCCGGTTTCGGGAGGGCGTCGGTGGAGGGTCTCGAGGAGGCGCAGTGCAGGGTCGGCGGGCGAGGGGCGGGAGCGTCCGCGGAGCGCGCATGCGGGTGCGGGCGATGCCGTTGGTTGCCAGGTTGAGGTTGTTTGGCGTGGTCTAGATTGAGGGGGGCTTGAGGGACGTGTATGGTGATGGGGAGTACCGGTTGGGCGGTGTACGGTGTGTGGGATGCGTATGTGTTGAGGGGTACGTTCGAGTTCGAGTCGCGGAAAGTGAGATAGCTGACCAGACGGACAGGTGGTGTGCTCATTTGATCTCGAGGGCAACGATTTGGATCAACTTGCGTTCTTACGCAAGAAAGTCGAGTGTGACTGGCCTGCAACAGGATACGGCTGGATAGTGTGTATATTCCTCTGCTGGGTGGCACGCGATCCGTTGGACCGATGGCGACGCCGTTTGTACGTACGTACGCCCAGGGTCCGCCAGTAGCAGTACTAGTCGACACAGGCCGAGCAAGGCCTTTTCGCATCCCAGAGAACAGTCTCGAGTGCCTGATCCAGCGTAGCGAGCGTATCCGAAGGTTGTGTCCAAAGTAACGCAATCATCGTATGGCTCCGGGACCGCGCTGCGTACAGGCCAACCAGTCCGGCGCCGTGCGTCGCGCGCGCAGTGCCGTACGGCCTGTCGCGGGACTCCGAGTCAGTGGATGGTAATGGTACTTGCGCGCACGCCAGCTGGCCGACGAGGCCGCGCATCGGGCATAGGTTAAAGCCTGGATGACTGCCGTGGCTCGAGCCTCCCTGAGACTCTCGGCATTGGGCGTCGGGGTTGCGCGCGCGACGACGCCTCCGTGTCTGGGCCCGAGCGGCGCTGGGTGCCGCATGGATGTGCGGTTGCTATATGTGTTTGCGGAGCCGCTGCGAGCGTGATGCATATGGGAGGACGGTTGGGTGGGAGAAAGACTTACCTTGTGGGGTAACGTCACGGAGCGGCGTGTGCGCGCGTGCGAACCTCGTGTACGTGCGAGGAGCGCGGGTGCAGCGCGGAGGCTGATCTGGGTCTAGCCTAAACCGCGAGCTTGTTGGGGTTGACATGTTGGCAGCAGCAATTGAAAGGCCCAAGACGTACGATCGAAGGGGGTGTACATATGGGGCCTCGGTGTACGCTATCCAGGACTAGGGCTGGAGGTAGGCTCGTAAACCAGCCTCTAGTTCTTGCGGAAGATACTCGTTCCTTAGGCTGGAGGCGCATATGGTTTGATGGCCGTGCTCTTCAGCTCGATCCTGCATGGGGCGGGCCGCCGTGCGAGCGTACATGTTGTTCGGGCTCTGTAAGATGAGCATGCCTCGCCAGGGATACGCCGGGGTCGGCGACGCGCGGACGGACGGGTTCAAGACGTCGTGATTCGTCGAGGAGTCGGAGTCTCGAGACGGAACGGGATCCATACGGCCTCCGAGTCGCACTCCAGAGTCTGACGTCTAAAGTTAGTCCCCACCGTGCGCAGCTGATCTGTCGCCGCGTCAGGTGTAGCAGTAGCAAAGCGCAGACCCGCGGTGCCATGAGAATCTGAGACCTGCTTGGAACTGTGCGGGGCCCGTACGTGTGGCCGATTTGGACGCGGACGACGGAGGGGCGTGCGGGGGCGGGATGTCAGCGGACGCCTCGCGGTCCGGGCGTGTCGGAATGAAGTTCAAGCTGGGGTTTGAGACGTGCTGTGCCTGGGTTAGTGGACACGCACTGAGCGGCGTGTTAACGTTAAGATGACGAGGTGCGCGTGTTCGTACATGTCGAGCACGGTTTACTTCCGGGCCTGTGTAGCCTATACGCGATGCAGATATCGATCGCACCGGCGGGATGTTGGTAGTGCCTGAAAGCCACAGAGAACCCCATTGATGAAGGAACGCGTCTTGGAACACGCCGTCTTTCGAGAAACGAGCTGAGAAGGTCCAGCGGAATGCCATGCTTCGAAGAATGAGTGGAACACGACGAAGCACGACGGACTAAGGTCCCCGACGCCCCGGAATCGCGCATCGGGTTTCTGTCAAAGCTTCATCGTTCTGTATCGATATTCAGGTCGGCGCGCGGCTTATTAGGGCTTGTTCCCGTTAGAACTTCGAAGCGCGATGACGCAACAGTTCCTGGGGCACGACGCTGCTGGGTGAACGCAACGGACGCACCGCTACGTCCACAGAGGTTCTTCCGAGGATACTAGTGCTCAAAGTTCCGGCTCACCTGTCGATATCTTCGGGGTGCTCACTGCACGGAAAGCCGCTTGGGAAGCTTGGGAAGGCGCGGCGCAGTGCGAGCGAGGTACTGCCGACGAGGTCCCATTCTTAGCACGCATGCGACGCACATGGGCTTTTGCATGTGCACTGTGCAGGGCTGCGGTGTTCATAGTGTTCATGCGCAGTGTCATACACTGTACAGGCACCTCCGCGCGGCCTGGCGAATTTGTAGGCGTTCAGTATAATCTTCTCCCGGCTCCCGCGCGTTGCTACACAGTGCACTGGCCGTGCGCATGGTGATACCGTGAAGCTGTCTCAGGGTGCGCGTGCCGCGAACGTTCAGCCTGTCGCCGCGCCTCCCGCGCCAACGTCACTGATCGTTCCTCCGGGCTGCTGATTCTTGCAGGGTGCACGAACGTACCCCCGGTGACGGACCTGGCTGTGGGCGTTCATCAGCTGTGACGTTCCATTGTAACGTGAAGGTGAAGGCGGATTTTAGGCGAGCGTGAAGGGGAAGCCTAAGGTGCTGGTGAAGGTGACCTGGTGACGAGGGCGAAGGCGAAGCCTCCACGCCGTCGGGCGGGCTGCAACAGCCGCAGCGGTACGCGGCTACGCGGCGGGCGGCCGCCATGCAGTGGCCAGTCGCCTCCCGTCGACTGTCGCGGGGTCTAATTTCGTCGATCATCGAGCAGGCGCACACCGAGGCCGCGCCTCGCGACGCGCGGGTGCCGGTGAAAGGTGGGCTCAGGCTGGTGCAGCCTCCAGAGCCCCGGACCTGGCGGTGGGCCAGTGACCGTGACGGTGCGGCACAGGCAGAGTCTTGGCTGGTCTCGGGCTTCACATGCACAGTTAGCGTTCGCACTAAGCTCAGGGCCTTGGACGTCGGCTGGCCGGAGGCAGGAGTCCGCCGCTGTCTCAGTCTCATTGTCGGTGCCACTGGTGACTGGGCGACTGAGCGACTGGGCGACTGGGCGACTGTGCAGTGTCTCGGGAGGCCGAGGAATTAGCCTGGCCGGGCCGCTGGCGGGCAGGAACTGGGCATGGGCACTGGGCAGGAGGAGGAAGAGGAATTGAAGAGGAGCGCGCCCGCCGCCCGGGCGGGCCATGGCGACGGACAACGGTGGACCCACAACGCTCGGCTCGGGCTGGGCCTGGTCCGCGCCGCCGCGGGCGCTGTGGTGCGCGGGCTGTGATTCGTGCTTCCTGATTCGTGATTCGCTCCGTTGCGCGTCGCCCGTGGGCCGTGGCTGGGAGCGTGGGGTGGAACGTGGGTGTTAGCCGTGGAGGCGAGGCGAGGCGTGCGCGTGCTCAGGACGACTGTCACTGCATGCGCGCGCAGTGATGATGCATGATGATGGATGGATGGTGTGCCGTGCCGTGCCATAGCCACTGGAGCTTATCCCGAGTCTATCGACTATCCCGCATAGGAGTGGCCCGCTGTGAGGCTGTCGGCCTCGATGTGAGCGTCGGCGGCGGACTTGGACTCTATGAGGCGGCGTCATGGATGTCACGGCGATGCATGCGCGGACGGGCTGGGAGTGGGTATCGCGCATCACGCATCACGCATCCATTCATGTGTTTAAGTTGTGTTATCGTCCGTCGCTTGCGAGCGGGAGTCGGCAGTCGGGGAGAGCGGGTGCCGGAGGTCGAGGCTTCGCTGCGTGTGCGTGTGTCCGAGTCCGAATCCGAGACGCGAGCTTAGCATCATCGACATCAATATTGTCGCCTTTCGAGTTTCCCCTGGGGCCTGCAGGGATGCTGCGTGGTGTTTTGTGAGCGGCGCAGTTCGCTGGATTGTGGGCTATTGTGGGAGAATCAGCGATTCGGGCGTGCAGGTGTGTATATGCCAATGGACGACCGTGCCCGCCGTACGGCTCAGAAGCAACGAGCAGCCTGAGCTCGACGTCGACAAGGTCGGCTTCGGGTTCGTGATCGGGGACCTGCAGATATTTACCAATTCAGACCAGCCGGTCGCGTCGGGGGGCCCCACACTGACAGCGCCCGCCAGCCTCGCAAACTCGCGAGCGGCGCGTCGCGACGGCGCGCGAAGCGGGGCGCGCGGATTGGCGGGGGTGGTGGTGACGATGATGCTTTCGAACTTCGAAGGCGGGGCTGGGAGAAGGGAGGGATAGGGAAGCATGCGCATCTGAGCATGCGAAGTGATTAAATTTAGGCTTCTTCCAGGCTTCGCGGAAGCTTCAGATCGTGAGCCCGGGAGATGTCGATGTCGTTGTCGGGGGCGAAGATTGGGGTGCTGCATCGACGATGCGATTGAGTGGGTGGGGGCTCGGGTGGGTATTGGTGTCCGTATAAGTGTTGGGGCGGACGCGGATGCAGATGATGCACACCATTGTAAGTTCACCCAGGTTTACCCTCGTCTTCATGCAGATCGTGCAAGCTGGACTCGTTGAGCACTCGAATGCTTGTGTGCCTCGCGGGGAGAGACGGCCACCTCGCGAATCGGCGCGCGAGGGACTTGCCCGCCGTTGTATTGAGCTTCATGCATGCGCACACACTCACAGCACACCTCATTCTGCGCCGCGAAAGTGCGCGGACATCGACGCTGCAGCGTATACGTACCCGTCCTGCCGGGCGATCACATCACACGCCTTGCGCTTGCCCGTCAGTCGAAGTCAGTTGACAGCTCTTCCCACCGCGTCCGGAAGGGCTGAGGCGACGGCACGACACGATGTCTGCGTGAACGCTCACATGCCCTGCGCGTGCGGGAACGTGGCGCGGGGCCCCGTTTGAGACTAAGACTCTGGGCTGGCGATGGCGATGGGATGGATGGGCTGGTGCTGCTGTAGTGCTATCCGGGCTGATCACAGATGTCAGTCGATGGACACATGTGAGCATTAATGTTGTCGAGAGAGCGCAGCAGGCTGGTGCACGATGGGGATGGGGGCGATTCGATGGCGCGCTATCATAATCGACGGATCGATATGTCGATTAGCCACACGCTGCTAGCCGGGTGGTGAGTGGTGCGCTCTTGCCAAAGGCAGACTGACTCCAGCGGCGTGTGGGCGCGGTGAGACAGCGACTCAGCGACTCAGCGATGCGCAGACTCGGAGAGAGACACGGAAAAGGAGGACCGAGGCGGCAGGGAGGGGGAGCGCGGGGGGCCCGGGGGCGGGGGCGGGGCTGCCTAAAGCGGGGAAATCACGCACGTAAGGGGACGGGCGCATCGCGCTGTGGGCGAGACTCGAGCGCGTGGCCGGGCGACGGCGTACGCGAGGGGACGCGAGGACACGCGAGGGCAACCGCTAGCGGCCGCGGCGCTCCGTGCGCTCCTCCGCACCGTGCGTGACCCTTCTGACGTCGCGGTCGGGCTTGCGAGTGGCCAGTGGGGGCGGTTGCGGGGCGGTGGTGGTTGAAGTTCGTTGCGGCCTTTGTATTTTCCTGGCGGTTGCTGGTGCGCGTCATATCAGAGGAAAAGAGGAGGAACAGCGGGGCAGAGAGTTGGTAGACCGCAGTTGCTGTGCCGCGCGGAGGCATTGATTGGTGGGAGGCGGGGTAGAAGTGTTTAACAAGCACAGTCGGGCGCGCTGGGCTCTTTGTAAGTTGTGATCGCACATTGAATGGAGGGCGTGAAAGCGTGAAATTTGGGCTGCAGGCTCGGGAGAGTTGCGATTTGAGGGGAGGATATACAAAGATAGCACGTTCTGTGACGCGCTGGGCAACGAGGCGGGGGCAGGATCGGATCACACAGCGTTTGTTGGAAGGCTCGGGCAGCGAGTGCCAGGGCGTGTGCATGAACATACGATGGTGGTGGACTCGCGATGGGCGATGGTGGTGGGATGAGGCCTGGCGGTCATGGGAGAGGGAGCGGGGCATGTGACGGCGGGGCGAGCCGGGAGAGGGCGGGAGCGCTTTCGGGCTGGCGGCGCTGGGTGACGATGGCCCAAAGAGGCAACGACGGAGGCCGGTCCGTCCAGGGACAGGCGCCCGCTGCATCGGGCGAGTGATCTTGTCCGCGTCCGCCATTGGCCGTGGCCTGCTGCCCTCTCCCTCCTCCTCCCTCCGCCTCGACGCCCCTCTCCGACGCCCTCTCTCCCTCTCCCCTCCCCCCGCCGCCGTCCGCGTCCCCCTCCGTCCTAGGGGCTGCCCCGCACGCCCTCTCTTCTCCCCCCGCGTTCCGCCTCCGGCTTTATCTGCGCCGGCCTTCCCCTTCTGGGCCAAGCTCGCACCAGCCCCTCTCCACCTCGCTTTTTCTCTGCTGTACTCCATCTCGTCTGCTTCACCTTTTCAACTCAAGCTCTCTTTTCTCTGCTGTACTACTACGCTATCTCTCTCCGGTCTCATCCCACAATGCTCTCCTCCTTTCCCTCCCCGATCTTATCCGTCGCAGCGGATGTTGTCAGGGATCTCGATGGCGAAGACACCCTCTGCAGTCTCTGGGCTCGTGCGTACCCCCGCTGCTTTCTTTTTTCTTCCCAGCTCACCCGCGCCCACAAAGTCTTCACAAAGTGCAAAGAGTCCCTCAAGGACGGCCGCCGCCTCGAGAACATCTCCTGGCGTCTCTGGTACCGCGAAATGGCCTCCGCACAGTCATCCCCTGCCTCTTCTCCCGGTTCCCTCTCCCCCTCCCTGTCCGACAGAAGGAGTCCCTCTCCAATCACCCCCATCTCCGAGGACGGCCTCACTGCGCAGCAATGTCTGTACCCTCCCTTTCTGTGCCAAAATAGCGGTCCGTTGCTGATAATAACCCGCCCATCTAGCGAATCTCTGCCGTCCACCTCTTACACCCACAAGTGACATCGCGCAGGCACACTCCTGGCACGGAATCCCCCCCGCGCCAACCCACTTGTCCGGCGCCCGCCGATTGAGCACTATCAGCACCGTGAGCGCCCCGATGGAACGTCACAAGTCCCACAGTTCCATCGGAGTGGGCAAAATGATCCTCGACATCCTCCCTCGCAAAGTAGACGTCGACGCCGAGAAGAAACTCTCGCGCTCGCCGGCTATGCCCAGCATCGTCCAACCCCGCCCCATGGTCGCCTCCGTTCCGAAGATGCACCTGCTGTCCTCCGCCCCGGGTCAATCTCTCGGAACATCCTTCCCTAACGTCGTGGTCATCGTGCCAACCCCACATCCGACGCCGCCGGCTACCCCTGGTGTTTCCCACCCACCATCTCTGGCCGCTACCGCCCAGACGTCGAGCCATCTTCTACCGCCTCCTCCGGCACGATCCCTCGTGTCAGCGTCCATCGCGCCGCCCCCGGCTTCGACGCAGCCTGCCGTTCCGCATAGTACCGCACCGTCGCCGCAGCAGCCGCCCGCCGCTTCCTCGTCCACCGCGAAGCGGCCCTCGCCCCCGGCAGGGAAGGCCGCAGCAAAGTCCAAGGCATACAATGAGGAGACGCTCAAGGCGTCCGACCGCCGCTTCTTCCTGCAAGACGCTGGCTCGCCGGACATGGACTTCCCCGAGCGCGCGCCTTCGAACGCGAGCACGTCCGCCACCGCGGACGTCAAGCTTCAGAGTCCGAGCAGCGGCACGTCTAGCCATATCAAGTCGGAGGTCGCCGGGCCTACAGCCACTGCCACCACCACTAGCACGACCGCCGCGAAGCGCCCACGGGTGCAGGTGCGGAAGAGCAAGGAACGGCACGCGCCCGTGCGGCCGGTCCTGCAGCGGCTGCATTCGCACGGGTCCAGGCAGCAGACGGCGCAGCGCAAGGCAGCGGGCGGCGGCGCGCCTGCCGAGCCCAAGAAGGCGGCATTCAACATCGGCTCGACATCGTCGAACGGATCTCGGGCGGGCGCGTCGTCGTCGACGCGCGCCCTAAGCCAGAACGGTGACGCATCAAGCCGGACGCGGCCGTTGAGCCCCGCGGCGCCTGCCGCTCCCGCCCCCGCGCCTGCTCCCGCGAAGCATTCACAGCTGCCCCCGCCCCTGACTCAGGCGCACGCAAAGCAGAAGCAGAAACAGGCCCCGGCGCAGGCACAGGCGGCGCCGACGAAGGCCGTCGCGGGGCCGTCGCAGCCGCGGCGCGGGATCGTGGTGAGCACGTCGTCCGAGTACGACACGACCGACACGGAGAACGAGTCGGACTGGGCGTCAGAGGCGGACAGCGGCGAGGAGCGCGAGAAGGCGCAGAAGGCGGGCAAGGCGAAGGCGAAGGCGCAGAGCCACGCGCAGGCGGCGGAGGAGGCGCGCCTGCGCGAGGCCGCGGAGGAGGCGCAGCGCCAGCGCGACATGTTCGCGAAGGTGCCGAAGCGCTCGTACTCGAACAACCTGAACCGCACGCGCTCGGGGCTGCTGTCGCAGCTCCTGAACCCGGACCCGAATCTGTTCCCGCCGAACCACCCGTATAGGCGGACGACGCAGTCGACGCAGGATATGACGCTGCTCGGGCGGCAGGGCCCTACGCCGAGGCTGCAGATGAGCAAGAGCACCGTCGCGGTGCCCCTCGCCGCGCAGGTCACCGCACAGGCCGAGGAGCCGCCCCGTCCCGCCTCCCCCCCTCCGCCGCGCCCCAGCCACGCCCGGGGCTCGAGCAATGGCCCCGCCGCGCCCAACGCGAACGCGAACGGATACAGGCCGAAGGGCCGCCCGCAGGAGGAGGAGCTGGAGGACACGGAGAGCGAGGACGAGAACCCGGACGACACGATCCAGGTGTCGCGGAGCCTCGCGCAGCAGAAGCTGGCCGCGCTCGCGGACCCGAGCCGCCGGCGCAACTCGGACCGCGGGCTGCTCACGGAGCAGCAGAAGCAGCACCGCGAGCAGCAGGCGCAGTTCGCGCACATGCAGCAGCACCAGCACCAGGCGTCAGGGCAGCACCAGGGACAAGGACAGGCGTCGGGGCTGGGGCAGGGGCGGCCGAGCGGGCTGACGACGGTGGCGAGCGCGCCGATCCCGCTGAACCACCCGTACAACCTGCCTGCGCCGGCGCCGCCGATGACGCCGCGCGCGACGCGGCGCGCGATGCTGCAGACGGAGCTGTCGGAGAGCCTGCGGCGGAACCTGCTGTGGGAAAGGCAGGTGAGCAAGGTGAAGATCGCGAGCCGGCGCGGGGGCGTGTTGAGCAGCGGGCTGAGGCCGTTGACGGCGATGAATGGGGACACGACGCAGCAGCAGTTGCAGCAGCAGCATGGGCAGCTTGGGCAGGCTGCGTTTGAGGGGCAGGGGTCGGGCCAGGGTCAGCAGGGGCAGGGTGCCCCGGTGCAGGAGGGGGAGGATATGGAGGAGCGGCGGAGGAAGGCGATGGCGCGCAATCGGAGCTGGGCGGACGACTACCACTACTCGGGGTGGTGAGCTACCCTGGGTCGGTCGGTCGTTCGTCTGTGCTCCTCAAGCTTGGTGGTTTCTCGGATTTCAGTTCTCTGGTGTAACTCTAGCCTCTCGTCGGCATCCTCGTCTCCCATCGGACCCCGCATGATCATCCTCATCCTTACCCGTATTGGCAACAATATCGACATCGGCATCCTCATCCTCATCGACAGCCTCGCCCACATCGCATCTGCCCGCCCGCATCCACTCCCGCACTCCGCACCCGCGCTCTGCTGCTCTGCTTGCTCTCCGCCCCCGCCCGTCTCCTGCCCTGCCCTGCCACACCCGGCCCAAGTCCTGTCCAATTCTGCTTCGTGTCCATCCACTGCATCCGGGCGCACGTCCGGCGGTCCCTCGTTCCCATTCTCATTCCATTCCCATTCCAATTCGACTCTGGTCTTCGGTCTTCAGTCTTCGGTCTCCCGGTCTCTCGACCGAGCAGGCCCGTGCGGTCATCGCGCGGGCTTTGTACTCTATCTATCGTAACTCGCCGCGGCGTGCGGTGCGGGTGCGGGACGGGGCGCGGTGGACGGCGGTCGGTGTGTGTGCTTTAAGCTCGACTCGACGACTCCCTCTCGCGTGGCGGTGCGCGTATGCCGCGCGTCGTTTTTCGTCCCCTCCCTCCCTCTCCCCGTATCCCCCAGAGCACAATCGCAATCCCCGCCCCCCGCCCCCCGCATGGTCTGGACAATATCGTCTCACCCTTACCCGTGCACCTCTCGTCTCGCATGCGCCGCGGCCCCGCATCACATAGTCCGTAGTCCGTCTGTATATTCTGTACTGGTACGAGCCCGCCTGCCCCTACGTAGTACGTCGTACATATATTCGCCCGGCTAATGGTCATATACGGTCGTCATATGCGTGCTTTGCTCTGTGGGCTGTGTGATCGGCGTGCGTGGCCGCCGGGCGCGTTGGGTGCGTCGGGGGGATTGTCGTGCCGTCCACTCAAGGAGGGACACGGAGAGATATGTCGGGGTATGTCGGGATAGTATGTAAGGGTATGTCTGGGTGCGGTGGGCGCAGCGCAGCGGGCCCGGCTGAGTCGCCCGTATGTACGTGTTGGACGAGGGCCCGGGTAGGTCTTGGTTGGAGTCAGCAGTCTCTACGCTGGGTGCCCCTTAAGTGAGTCGTCTGGATGTACGTGTCGGACGAGACGTCGAACACGTCTCTCTGGGTGGCGGACCGGGCTAGTAGCGCTATAGGGGTATGATACGTACGCAGTGTCGACATCTCGTTCTACGTGGGCTCGAACGCGCGCGACACGACACGAAGTGCGTCATCATGTACGTCGGCGACTCGGCGTCGCGCGAAAGGGGATAAGCTGGACAGCACCCGGGCTTACGCGCGCGCGGATTGGGTGGGGACGCGAGAGGTTGGGGGAGAGCGAGGCAGCTGATATCGCGCGCGGTCGTACGAGCGTGTGTTCTCGCTCGCACGGCTGTACATCCTCCGCGCACAGATTAGACATGTATGGCGCGCGCGGAGGTGCTCGATGTCCGCGCGCGGGCGTGGCGCACGAAAACTCGAGGATTTATGATGACTACGAGCGGGTGATAGTACATGGACTAGGAACATGATAGGATAGTCGCACTTACTATCACTAGGGGGTTCTGCAAATATTGCGAATTCGAGTGCTCCCTCCCTCCTTCACCCAAAAATCTATGCTTTATACAGGTTGCCAATATACATCTCTAGTACCCATCCACTGAGTTTGACGCAATTCCGTGGAGGTGGGATGCTTGCAGAGGCTCGTTTGCAGAACTGCCCCTGTGTATGCAAATCTAAACCGGAATCCTTCCGCGTCTTCCTTCTTCCACTCTGGCTCTGCCAAAAAATTACAGTAGGTGAGGAAAGCTATACTGTATCATCTGGAGTCAAAATTAGGACGCCATATGTCCGCGGAGGCTGTCAGGACGTTCTCGACTGTTGAGCGTTGCAGAACCCCCTTAGTTATAGTAGAACTCGATCGAGCACTCCGAGCGATAGGCGCCCGAAGGTGCCGGAAAGACGCGTCCTGCCAGAACTCGGGTCCGTTCTTCCTCCTCCTCTTGACTTGTCTCCCCCTCCGACTCCCCCCTCCTAGCTTGTCGCCCCGTCTGTTTGTAGCCAACACCCGCGAGGAACAAACTGACCGCTGCTGCTGCTGCGCCATGTCGTCGCCCGAGGAAGACTACGAAGGGGACTCTGTCCAGAACGCGAAGAAGCGCAGGATCCAGCGGGCCTGCGACATGTGCAGGCGCAAGAAAAGTACGTCCCCGTCCCCCGCCCCTCGATCCCGCCGCGATCCCCGCCGCTCACCGCCGCCCAGTCCGATGTGCGTACGCCGCGCGCGCAGTGTGTGCAGTGCTAGTGCACGGTGTGTAACGCTTCTTCCCACCCGCAGGCGACGGCGCGCAGATGCCCGGGAACCGCTGCTCGAACTGCGTCTCCTACCGGCTCGAGTGCACGTATGTCGAGGCCGCCAAGGTGCGTGTGCGCTGCCCCGCCGTGCGCCCCGGGGCCATATCCCGGCCCCCCGGACTTGACCCAGGCGCTCACGTATTCTCTGGCAACGCGTGCAGAAACGGGGCCCTCCGAAAGGGTGAGTAAGCTGTGGGCTTCTGCGCGGACGGCGTGGGTGATGAGTCATTGCCCGGGATAGGTACGTCGAGAGTCTGGAGACCCGCCTCGAGAAGATGGAGAAGCTCCTGAACAAGGTGTGTTGCCCGTCTGCTGCCCTGGGATCCTGAGGCGCTTGCGATCCATTCCTCGCGGTGCATCTGCGCCACCGCCATCCCGCCACCGCCGTTTGCTCACTGATCTGGCGCGCGCAGCTATGTCCGAACGCGGACTTCACAAAGGAGCTCGGGGGCAGCTTCGACCGCGACGCCTGGCTGGCCGAGCGCAACGGCGAGCCGTCGAGCGCGGGCCCGGGCCCCTGTGTGGGCCAAGTCGTGGGGGGCAAGGCCGCGTACGGGATGCCCGCGCAGACACCGTCGTCGGTGATCGGCTCGCCGTGCGGGCCCAGCGCGCCCGCGCCGGTCGACTCGGACGACCTCGACCCGAGCGACGACGAGGTGGTCGCGCAGCGGAACATCGTCGCGAAGCTGCAGACGATGTCGGTGCACCCGAGCACGATGCGCTACCACGGCAAGTCGAGCAGCCTGCTGTTCATCCAGACCGCGATGGACCTCAAGCACGAGTATGCGGCGATCCACCTCCCGCCGACGGTCGACCCGGACGCGCACAACGTGCTGCTGCGCCGGCGGCAGCAGCACTGGAGCCTGCACCCCGTGCGTGTGTTTCCGTGTGTGTGCGGGCGAGCGCGGGCGGTGTAGGCTGATGCCGCGCGCAGTGGCTGACCTCCACAGTGCATGACGAGATCCCGCCGCACAAGGACTTCCCGCGCCCGGACCTGCTCGCGAAGCTCGTGGACCTGTATTTCCAGCACATGAACTGCTACATGCCGCTCCTGCACCGGCCGACGTTCGAGCAGGGCGTCAAGGACGGCCTGCACCTGCACGACGAGGGCTTCGGCAGCACGGTGCTGCTCGTGTGCGCGAACGGCGCGCGCTTCACGGACGACCCGCGCGTGCTGCTCGAGGGGTACGATACCACCCAGACGTCCGGCTGGAAGTGGTTCCAGCAGGTGCAGATGGTGCGCAAGTCGCTGCTTGCGCCGCCGAGGCTGTACGACCTCCAGATATACGCGGTACGTGCCCTGTGCTACTGTCATCTGCGCGCGGAGATTAATCTGTCTCTCCTTCTTGTCGTTGATCCTCGTTTTTTTCCCTGCACCGGTCCGCGCTGATGCTGATTTTATTGCGTCTGGTGGTACGATGTGCGGATTCGATTCGCCGAGCAGCTTACGGCAAGCTTCCTCCAAGGGACGTCCGCGCCGCAGGCGTGCTGGACGATTATCGGTATCGGCATTCGCATGGCACAGGACGTTGGCGCCCACAGGAAGAAGGTGTACAGCGCCACGCCGACAATGGAGGAAGAGCTCTGGCGGCGGGCGTTCTGGTATTCTTCGGACTTTCACTGCTGGTCAATGAGACAAAATGACGATATTCGCGCAGGACGCTGGTTGCGATGGATCGGCATGCGAGCTTTGCGCTCGGACGACCGTGCGCGATCCAGGACGAAGAGTAAGCAAACCTGGATTGTCTCAGGGATTCCGCATATCGCCGAAGCTGACCATCGTATCCGGACCCTTATCTTCGCAGCTTCGACCTTGACCTGCCGACCGAGTGCGACGACGAGTACTGGTCGCATCCGGATCCCGAGCAGGCGTTCAAGCAGCCGCCCGGGAAGCCGTCGACGATCACGTTCTTCAACTGCTATATCCGCCTGCACCAGATTCTCGCGTTTGCCCTGCGGACGATCGTGAGTGCCGTGCCCCACTTGCTGCGAGGTACGTACGGGCGGGCGGGCTTACGACGTATATTGCGCAGTACTCCATCAACAAGTCCAAGGCGCTCCTTGGCTTCGTGGGACAACAGTGGGAGCAGCACATCGTGGCCGAGCTCGACTCGGCGCTCAACAAATGGATTGACTCCGTTCCTGACCACCGTGAGTCACTTCCGCCGCCACAGCCCCCCTCACCTGCGCGCCGTAACGTATGCACTGACGCCTGGACTGCGCGCGCGATAGTGCGGTGGGACCCGAACCGCGAGAACCTGCTGTTCCTGAATCAGTCGGCGAACCTGTACGCGCACTACTACCAGCTGCAGATCGCGGTGCACAGGCCGTTCATCCCGTCCCCGCGGAAGCCGTCCCCGCTCTCCTTCCCGTCGCTCGCGATCTGCACGAATGCGGCAAGGTCGTGCATCCATGTGCTCGACCTGCAGTACCGCCGTGCGGGCGGGCCGACGTACTTCAACCAGATGTCGCTGTTCACGGCGGGCATCGTGCTGCTGCTGAATATCTGGGGCGGGAAGCGGTCGGGGCTCGCGACGGACCCGGCGAAGGAGATGGCGGACGTGCATAAGTGCATGAAGATGCTGAAGATGCTCGAGGCTCAGTGAGTGGGTTGTCATGCGCTCTTCTTCGCTATTTGCTGATCGATTGTGTAGCTGGCACACGGCTGGACGGCTATGGTGAGTGCGTGCGCTGTTTCCACGGCGCGCTATCTGAATGGGTATAATCTAGGGACATCCTTTACGAGCTGGCGTCCGTCGGAGACCTTCCTCTCCCACAGGCTTCTCCGGCCCCGAACCACAAGCGCGAGCGTGACTCGGACAGTCCGATGTCGTCCACCGGTCCCGCTGCACCCTCGATCCTGCCCACTGGTCCAGAGAGGACGATGGCAGGGTCCCGGCGCGTGTCCAAAGATGCACCCTCCCTCGCTTCTGCCACCTTTGCGCAGCCGCTGAGCTCGCAGTCGCAGTCCAAGTCACAGTCGAAGGCGTCCACCCCCGCAACGTCCGACAACGAGAAGGCCCCCGCGGGCTTGAGCGCCGCCGGGAAGGCCGGCGGCGGGGACGGCGCGTTCTTCGCGCTCCCGGTGCACACCGAGGAGCTGGGCAGGCTCCCGCTGCACCCCGGGTTCAGCACGAGCTACCCGCCGGAGTGGCCCCCGGCCGCGAGCACGGCGACGCAGCAGCAGCAGCAGCCGATGACTCCCATGCCGTCGTCGTCTTCTGCCGCGCAGGCGCCGTCGCACCAGCCCCCGAGCACGAGCCAGTTCGACCCGCGCGTGCTGTCGATGTTCAACGTGCCCGGGCCGGCGGGCTTTGGCGAGATGTTCGCGACGCCCCCGCCGTCGGCGGCGTCGGACGCGCCGGGGTTCCCGTCGTCGTTCGCGTCGGCGGAGATGGCGGCGATGGGCGCGGCGGGGCCGGATGCGGCGGCGGGCGGCACGGGCACGCCGGGCCCGGGGCCTGGGCTGACGGCGCAGGAACTGGCGTTTGCGGACAATACGCTGGATATGTGGTCGACGGCGCCGACGGGCTTTGAGTGAGTGTTTTTTTGTTTTGTTTTGGGCCGCGGGGGCGGGAGCACGCGTTGACGATGCGTTTGTGTGTGCGCTAGGTGGGCCGATTGGGGGACGTACATCAACAATGTGAGCGGGATGAGCCACCCGGCGGGGCCGACGCATCCGGCGGGGCCAGGGCCGTAAGGCGGTGCAGGTCTGTGCGTCGCTCCATTGTTTGTCCCGTCCTCTCCTTGTCGTCCCCTATATGTAGCGCTAGACTTCCCGCCTGGATGGTGCGGGTTTCCCCAGCTCAGTCGTCTCCTATTCTCCCCGGTCCGTACGCTCGCCTCTCGCCCACCCACTACACCACACCGTTTTGTCCCCCCCTCGCCCTGTCGTGCCCAAGCTGTATCCCTCCGCATTGTCGGTCGCTGCCCCCCTTTGTCCCATTGCTGTCGCGGTCCCTGATGAAAGCCTGTATTCATATTCCTACGCTTAGAGCCCTGATCCAAGATGTTGCGTGTGTATTCGGTCTCGCCATTCACATTCTTTTCCCGCTTGAGCCTGCTGCGTGGCTTGCGCCAGCCGGGGCAAGGGCGTGCCCTATGGGCCCTTTTGGTGCGTGGACCCTTCGTTCGCGATTCCGAGACAAGACATGTGCGTGGCGGTCGGCCATTGCGCATGCATTCTTGGTTTTGCGGGAAGGAGGCCAAAGTGAGTCTAGCGCGGTGCGGGTCGCGTTCTGGGATAAAGTGGACTCACTCCGCGAGCAGGGCTTCTTTCTGCACTCTCACCTCGCCGCCTCGTCAGCCTCTTCCCCACCGGCTTGCTTCTGCGAATGCATAACCACCATCTCCCGCCCCCGACTGCGACTGCGACACTCGCTATATTGTCTGACAGGATGCCGGCCGCCCCGGCCCTCGACGACGACGTGCTGCTGAACATATTCTCGTACCTCCACGGACCTCTTGCTCTGAAGGTAGCACTCTGCTCCAAACGTTTTTACCGGCTCGCCCGACCGCGCATCGCCGCCGTCGCCGACTGCCACTCGCCCAAGGACCTCGAGGGCCTCCGCGACTTCATGCTCTCCGGAGACCCCCCGCGCGCGACCGAGCTCGATGACGTCTCCATCTCCATCTTCACGTTCGACTACCCCCCGGAGGCGAACGTGTCCTACAGCGACTACTGGGACTTCAGCCAGGCGCCGCTCATCGCCGACATCCTCGAGGCCGCCCCGCGCGTGCGGCACATCGGGTTCGAGCGCCTCCACCCCTGCCTCGACGTCGACGAGCGCATCGGGCCCGCCATCGCGGCGATGACCCGCCTCCGCACGGCGGACTTCGCGACCATCGGCGACGGCACGCTGCAGCGCATCGGCCCGCTCAGCGCGTCGCTCCACACGCTGCGGCTCGCGTACTTCTGGGCGGACGACGACGACCTCGAGGCGTGCGGCGAGACGAAGACGGTCGCGGGGCTCTGCGCGGCGCTCGCGCCGCTGCACAACCTGCGCGCGCTCGACGTGTGGACGTTCGACCCCGCCCGGGAGGAGTGGGCCGAGGCGGCGGCGACGGTCGCGAGGTACAGGTTCCCGTCCCTCCGCACGCTGCGCCTCATCTCGACGTGCCCGAGCGCGCTCGACCTCGTGGAGTGCTGTCCGGGCCTGGAGCACCTCCTGTTCGACCTCGACGCCGGCCTCGACGAGGCGCAGCCCCTGCGCGACGGCCCGCGGTGGCCGCCGATCCCCAAGTTGACAGTGACGCGGCCCATCGAGAGCGGGTGCGTCCTGCACCGCGTCGGACCGGTCAGCTGCATCGAGAGTTTGGGGGATCTCGTGGTGGGGGACGAAGACGACGGCGAGGCCCTCGAGAACCTGCTGGCGCTGCTGGAGCTCACGAACCCGCTGCGGCTGTCGCTCGCGGTGCGCGTCGCGCAGAGCGGGCCGATTGCGTTTTGGGAGCGCGTGGCGGCCGCGGCGCCGCGGCTGCAGGTGCTGGAGCTGAAGCTGACGCTGGCGTCGCTCCGGATCGAGTACAAGCATTGGCTGGTGAGTGTGCGTCTTGGTCTTCGGGGTGTTTGCTTACAGGAAGGGTGCGTGGCAGGACAACGTTCCGGACACTTTGTGGCCCCTGCGCCAGCTTAGGCACCTGTCGGTGGTCGTGCCGCACGCGCCTACAATCCAGCCAACCGTGCCACGCGCGGATGCATTCGCGAACCCCTACGCGGCGACCCAGAAATACTACGCAGACGCGAGAGAATTAGAGGAGTATCGGGCGGTGTCGCTCAACGCACTGCCGGGGAGGCTCGCATGGGCACTGCCTTCCCTGCAGTACATATCTGTAGCTGCTGGTGAAATCAACATGGCGAATGTCGGGGGAAGTCCGGATGAGGGCCCTCCGGAGGGCATCCGTCTACCGCTGTTTCTTCGGCAGGGGCGTCCTCACGTCGATCGCGATATGGTAGTGGGGTATTGGAAGGTGGTGCAGGATGGCCGGGGGCGATGGGCTATGCAGATGGAGAAGAGAGAGGGAGAGCGGATGCAGGACTTTGCGGATACGACGTGCTGGAGCGCTGGTTGAGGGCGCGCGTTCGGACATGTGCGAATGAATACTACACTTGCTATCTACGGAACGCGGTGTGATGCGCGCTAGAGACGACTATGTACATCAGTATACCTTGAGTCGACCGTGACCACCACTCACTTACCCACTTAATTCTTCTGCTCTTCAATCCAACAAGGACTGCTCAATCGCGATGGAGACGCTTGTGTCGCTCAATGACGACGTTCTTCTCTTGGTATTCTCGTATATCCATGGCGAAGATGCGCTCAATGCCGCCCTCACATGCAAGAGGCTCTTTCCCCTGGCACTCCCACGCGTGGCTGCATGGGCATACTGCTGGAATGGCACAACACTTCACCAGATGTGCACCTACATGTTGTCCGCTCGCGACCCGTCGGACGGCCCTCGCGCTCGGCAGCTACGAGTGCTTTCTTGCTCCCCCGTTGATAAAGATACAAGTGCTGTACCGAGCGCCTTCGAGACCAAGCAACCCATTGGCCTCTTACTCGCCGAAGCTCACAACCTTTGCGTGTTCCGATGGTCTCTATTTAGCTTTCGCAGCATTCTCTTCCCTCCCGACCCTCCCATTGGTCTGGCACTGATATCGTTACGCCACCTCAGTGTCTTGGAGCTTACCGGAATAGACAATGAGATGGTCACTCTTCTGCAGCACATCACCACCCTCGAAGTCCTCATCCTTGGGAGCGCAGTGGAACGGACAGAACTCGAAAAGCAGAAAACCCTGCCTGCCCTGTTGAATACTCTTGCCTCTCTCATTCGTCTTCGCACGCTCTCCCTATCTTGGTTTTACCCCGACTCCATTGCCTCCCTTCAGGGAGACTCCTCGCCTCGTCACTCTGCCCCCCGCTTCCCGGCTGTTGTCGATATCTCACTCCAGTGTTGTCACGCTACCTATCTCTCGTTGATCCAGTTATGCCCCAACGTATCTCGGCTCGTGGTCGAGGAGAATCACAGCTTACATCAGGCGTTTTTTGACACCCATGCCATGAAAATCATGCATGCCATGCACCTCCCTCGATTGGAACGCCTGACACTCCATATAGCAAATCTCTCCTTGTTGGCCGCCGGGCACTTCACCGCCGTTCGGCATTTACAACTGCAAGGGTTGCTTGGCGAGGATCAAAACACGACCACGCTCCTGTCCCACACCTTGCCCGTGTTCCGTCCACAATCCATCAAGCTCACCACCCGTTTCATGCCGCACCGCGCCGACCCGCCGACGCTTCTATGGGAGGCACTCGCGCAGCAGCAGCCAGCCGTGCGCATCATGGACATTGAAGTGATTCCCCATTCATACCGCCCCTGGTGCGACACATGGCCTGTAAGCACATTCTCTCACTGCGCCGTCGAGTCGTCGTCCGGCCTCTGCCATCGCCGTATTGACCGTGGTCGCAGGACTTCGTCCCGGGCACGCTCCGCAACCTGCCGCTCGTCGCCCTGCGCTTCATCGTGAGATGCCCGCCGCCGAACTTCAACATGGTCCCGATGTCGCGGCAGCCACAACACATCGAGCGTGGCCTGATCGGAGGACCATCGCGTGCTCGGCGCAGAGAGGCGCTAGCTGCGATGCCCGCGAAACTGGCGGAGAAGATACCGACACTCCACATGCTGGCCATTGCCGAGGAAATCGACCGGGGGAGTCAACGGCCTAAAGGGGGGGCCGCTGCGGGGCGCTTGTATATGAACGGTGTCGAGGAGGACATGGGCGGCGCAGTGGGCGGGGCGGATTGGGACAAGCTTTCCCGGACGTGGTTCCGGTTCCAGTGGTGGTCTTTTGCTGCCCCAGGCATTGCCCCGGCGAGACTGTCAGATCAAGAAGGGGAGAAGGCATATCGTGTGTTGGAAAGCGCTTTGAACGAAAGCTCGACCACGGTGGAGGATACCGAAAGTTGTGAGTCGTCGGTGTTCGATCTGCTTTGAGATGTGGAGGCAACCTGCTGAGCATATCGCATGAAGAAGCTTTCGTTTGATGCATATGCAATGCAGTCTGCGTTAGATGCTCGTTATACCCCATATCATGTGAAGCGTCGCGCCGCATGACTTTCCGACGCATCGTGCCCCACGCACTGGACCGATGGTAGTGTATCGGCAAGGCATCGCGCGAGCGTGCGCACGGCGGAAGGGTAGGATTTGCTACATCTTCTACACGTTCGAGGTCGTCCGCCGGCGCATGCAGGTTGGCGGCCTCACGCGCCCCGACCGCTGGCCGCGCTGGGGCGAGAATTGGCGCAGCTTCTACGTCGGGCTCACAATCGGGTACCTCAAGGTTGTGCCCATGAGCGCCGTCAGCTACGCCGCCTGGTGGCAGTGAGAGCGGCGTATACTGGATATGTGACCCGTGTGGCGGATACTTATGTACTAGCACACCACACGCTAGAGTAGGCCTCTTCTGCAATGTACACACCTATTCACTCCCTTGCACTCCAAGATGTACGTGCATACAGCATATATTCAACACGATGGGGATAGCCATTACTACCTGGTAAAACATTGCAAAACACTAGCAAGGAACAGCGTCCGAATACACAAGAGCAAGGCGACGGGGGCATATCGGAGGCGGCAGTCAAGGTAAAATGCACGTTCAGCTTAAGCTTGCCAAAGGGTGTGCACCCCACATGTACAGTCTGGACGCGCGCGTGGTGTCAGGGATCTACCACACTCGTCAGACCCCAAACCACACGAGAGGACACAAATGGGACCCACCTAGCAGTCGCCGCAGCAACAGTACGCGCCGGCGAAACCGTCGAGCGGGGAGCAGTCTGCGAGCGTCCTGATCACCGCGCCCACAATGCCCGGCGCAAGCAACACGCCCAGCCCCCAGAACCCTGCACCGATCGCCAGCCACGCGCTGTAACCCGCCTCCGCCGCCGCCGCCGCGAGCGAGGGCACGACCGCAAGCCCGAGCGCAAGCCCGAACCCGCTCGCCAGCGGCGCCACGAACACCATCCCCCACTGCAGCTCGTACATCTCGTCCTCATCCACCCACGCCACGTCGTCGCCCAGATCCCTCTTCGGCGGCGGCGGCGGGATGCGCTTCGCCCGGACCAGCGCGTCGCGGCGCGCAGCGCACACCATGCGCACGCACAACACAACCCACGCGCCTGCGCCGACGAGCACGCCGACGAGCGCGCCCCCAGCAGCGCACGCGGCGAGCGCTGTGCCCTGTGAGAGGCGCGAGATGGCCTCGACGGCGAAGAGCCCTGTGAACGCCGCGATGACCAGGAAGAAGAGGCTCGCGAAGCATGCGACGCCCGCGCCGACGAGCGCGTACAGCAGCAGCATGCGGACGTACCACACCGCGGCGTACACACACTCGGCCAGCACGCTGTGGCCGCTTACCGGGGCGTCACTTGCGCTGGATAGCGACTGAGCCGGTGGTGGTGGCGCGGCGAAGGTAGGGGGGGAGGGGGCACTCGTACTGTCAGGGGAGAGGAGCCCTCTTTCCATGTCGTCCTCATCTGAGTCTGGGAGGCGTGCGTATTTGGGTGGCGCGGCCTTTGCGCTGGTGAAGAACCACTTGAAGGTGTTGGATTTCTGCCCGAGAGACGCGCAGAGCTCCTCTTGATGGAGGCTTTCCGCCGCCGCCTCATCGACAATGGTGTACATGGGCAGCGATTCCTGAGACATCCTGATGGGAGAGCGAGGTAATCTGAAGAGGCGGAGGGCGGAAGAACGGTGCGTAGAGCTGTCCTGGCTCTCCTCCTGCGCTGTTCACGCCCGTTATATACGACGCCACGGAGAAGGAACACAGCCTCAGTCGCACAACAAGAGGCGCAAGCACCAGCACCAGAAGAATACGGAAGCTTCCGCAGCAGCAGCATACACAAAAACAGATACCCCGGTCCGAGTACACGTTGCTAGCACGAGAAACAAGAGAGTGGCGAGGCGGGCTGTGACTGCTGTCGTACTGCTCGGGTGGTCTTGCCTCGTGGGACAGAGCGTCGTCCACAATCCGATAACGTAATTGTTACATCGCGCTAGTCTTGTCCAGCCTCCTCGTCATCGACAGTGTAGTTGTGCACGATATAATGGTCGTGCGCAGGAACGTCGAGATCACCTGGGACACGCAGACAATGAAGTGCGAGAATCCGTACCATCGGGGCGGGAGGACAGGCGGGTGCGGTGGAAGGTAGCGGCAGAAGGCGAGGCGGAAGGTAGGGCGGAAGGCGGGGCGGACGCGGGAATATTGCTGAGAGAAGGCGCGAGAGAGGGGAACGGGGTGTTGCCGCCGAGCCCAGCACCGGGGCTGTCTGGCAAAGGTGAAGGGGGAAGGTGGGCAGTGGATGGTGGTCGGAGGAGGCTGGTTGGCCACGCACGCCCACGTGCCGAGGTTCACCGCGCATATATACGGCCGCGCTGCGCTGTCCGATGAGTTCGCGAATACTTTATGTGCGGCCGGGCGGGGTGCGCCCCCAAGGGCATCCGGGCGTGGGCGTGGGCGTGAGCAGGGACATCGGGGGCCTCCAGGGACGTGTTCAAGACGGATGGCCGTCACCTGGGGCACGCGAGGACGCGGGGGAGGATGTAGCCGCTGGGAGGGCGAGGGCGACTCACAAGTGCGATTGTCGGTGAATCGCTGCCACACGTATATCCGTGAGTACTCACCTGCGTCGCACGCGCCGTCCGCCCAACCTCCATGCACGTTTTGCAATATTCGCATGCCCCCCGCCGGGCTTCTCGAACCTCTCGATGACCTGGCAGAGCACGTCCTCGCGGCGGGTCGTTCAGGTCCAACCGCCCGAGCTGGCCAGCCTACACGCATGTGCCACATATGTACAATACCCTGCGGTGAGTGAACACACTCGTAAGGCGATGAAGGGGGAGAAGGAGACGGCATATTGCACCTAACAATGATCAGACCCTGCAAGAAGGTGGCCGTCGAGGTGATGAATGCGGGGATACGGGGTCAGGAAGGAAGGGTAGCCATCGTAGGGCCGTGGTACGACCCATCGCGGGTACCCGTGGTGGTGGCGATGAGGAGAGGATGGCAGCGGACGGGTGGACGCTACACTGCCAGACAGGGAGCCGCGGAAATCCACAGGTAGACAGGTCAGTGGTATTCCAGTGTCTGATCGTGTAGAAATCAGAAAGCCAACAAGGCTTGTGAGATACCAGTGGAAGGCTGAGTCATATATATTTGTCAACGCGCCTGCCGCACCTGGCACCGGCGGCGTGCCATTAATGCTGTTCTCGTTCGCGAATTTGCCTCTTGTCCATGCCGATTTTACAGTAAAAAGAGCCAGATGGCCGGATTGCACGCTATAGGGAGGGGAATTCTGCGATACGTATACAGCTAGCCCAAAAAATTCGTCGAACGTATTTTAACCGTGATAAACACAGAACACTCTCGCACATCGTCGCACATCGTCGCACACATCAACCACTCCACCATAGTGCCTGAACGCTGCAGGTAATAAATTAGTATAGATTAGCCACTGGTGTCTCTTCAAAGTTCTCCCTGCGCCGGCAGGTCTCCGTTATTTTGGCAGATAGCATGTAACGGCCGGCGGGCAAGCAGGGCGGGCGAGGCAAGCACAGGCGGCGAGCGAGTGAGAGAAGGGCCAGCGGGTACTGGTGTTGGTCAGACGGAGACATACAAACAGAACGCGGGTGGGTAACTACGGAGTTCGGGAACGAACGGAAACGCTGGCGTGATAGTGGCTGAGGCACCGAGGCCGGACGAGCGATGTAAACTACCAAAAAGGGAAACTAATGCGAAGCAGAGACCGTTACTAACTAAGATAGACCGTGGCCCGAAGGCCCAAACCCGAGGGCTCGTGTAACGTGCGGGCGCGCCGTTACACTACCTCCTCCTCAAGGGAGGGCGCGACGCATGCAAGCGCGATCCCCAGCTAGCGGCTGGCGGCCTCGAGACTCGACGCGCGCGGCGCGACACTGTGCGCACAGTTCCCGGCTGAAGACCGGCGACACCGCGGACAACAGCGCGCGACCTCGCCGCGACGCATGTGCGATCCCGGTCTCAACACCCGGGCATCACGCATCGGGACGAGGCGGCGGACGAGACACGCGCCCCGAGCGGAGCGTGGTCTGCGTCGGCGGCGTGTAGAACACGCGTGGGTCTTCGCGGATGGGCGGCGGAGAGCGCGGGCGCGGAGCGGCGTGTGGGACGACGGATGCGGCAGGGTGCGACGAGGAGGGGATGGGCGGAGCGGCTGAGGCGGGATGCGGAGAGGGAGCGACGGGCGGAGTAGACGAGGCGAGCTGTGAAGGAATAGAAGTAGAATTATCAGTAGCCAATGGAATAGCATGCATTGTGGAATTGAATAAGGCGTGCGGGGGACGGGGAGCTCGAGGATGTCGGCGATGGAAGCGCTCGAGGAGCTCATTGGAGGTAGTGGGGAAGTCGGAGAGTGGTATCCAGGCGTTCTCGTCCTCGGAGAGACCCTGCCAACTTACGAGGTACTCGTAGCGTTGGCCGAGCTTCCGGGAGTCGAGGACGGCCTTGAGAGCAAGTGGGGTAGAGTCGGAGACGTCAAGGCCGAAGGGAACAGGTTCAGAGGGGGCGTGGAATTCGGGTGAGGAATGGTAGGGTTCGAGAAGGGACACATGGAAGACTGGGTGGAGGCAAGAGAGATAGGAAGGGAGCGAGAGCTTGTAGACGAGTGGAGAGAGCCGGGAATGGATAGGGAAAGGACCGAGACGACGGTGGTCGAGTTTGTCGGAGGGACGGGTGGTCTTGATGTTGCGGCGGAGGAGCCAGACAAGATCGCCAGGATTGTAGACAGGCGCGTCCGAAACGCGTCTATTGTAGTTGCGAGCCTGGCGCTCCTGGGCGTGCTTCAACTCGGCGCGCAGTTCGTCGTGAAGACGGCTAAGTCGCGTTGCAAGATCAGCGGCACCCGGGACGGAGACGGGGTCGGCCAACCGAGGCTCGAAGCTGGGGTGGAAGCCATAATTGGCATAGAACAGGGATTGGTTGGTGGAGAGGTTGACGGCGTTATTGAATGCAAACTCGGCAAGTGGAAGATAATCGACCCAGTCGTCCTGCTGGTACGAAACATACGCACGCAGGTAGGTCTCAAGAGTCTGGTTGGTGCGTTCGGTCAGGCCGTCTGTCTGAGGGTGGTAGGCGGTTGAGTGCTTGAGATCGGTCTGCAGGTGCCGAGCGAGCTCGCGCCAGAACTGCGAGACAAACGTCGAGCCGCGGTTGGAAACAATGGAGTCGGGGATGCCGTGGTAGCGTACGATTCGGTCGAGGAAAAGCCAGGCAAGACCGGGCGCATCAAGCGTCTCGTTGCAGGGTACGAAATGCGCATATCGCGTCAAGCGATCGCAAACAACCCATATCGAGTCGTACCCATGCGAACGAGGCAGCTTGACAATGAAGTCCATCGTCAGCGCCTGCCATGGCCGGAGGGGGATGTCGAGGGGTTGGAGGAGGCCGAAGGGCTTGTGGCGAGGCATCTTGATCCTACCGCAGACGTCGCATGCAGCAACGTACTTGCGAACGTAGGTCGCGATGCCAGGCCACGAGTAGTCGCGCTTGACAGACGTGAGTGTGCGTCTGCGACCGGGGTGACCTGCGGGGGGAGAGTCGTGCCGAAGGCGGAGAATGTCAGCGCGCAGGGGAAGTGGAATGAAAAGGAGACCGTCATGAAAGACGAGGTCGTCCTGGACGGTGAATGCTGGGTCTTCGCGCTGAATCGCGTTGCGCCACTCTTGGTCTGCACGAATCGCGATCTTGTATCGCTCTTGAAACGCAGAGTGGTCGGCAGCGAGTGCTGTGATGGCGGCGACTTGAATCGGCTTGCGTGCGGACGCAGCGTCTTGCGTGAATAGAGGTGCTGTGTGTGCAGGCGTCAGCAACACCTTACGGTTCTCATGCAGGACGTCATCCCCCTCTCGAGGCGCGAAGTCCGCACGTCGAGAGGGTGCGTCTGCGGGGTTCTTCAAACCGGGTGAGTACGACAAGACGAAGTTGAACTCAGAAAGAAACATAGACCACCGCGCTTGACGGCGGTTCAGGACTCGAGAGGACATGAAATACTCAAGATTTTTGTGATCTGACACGACGGAGACGGGCGTGTCGGTGCCGATGAGCCACGCACGCATGTCACGGAACGATTCCACGACGGCGAGGAGCTCCTTGTCGTATACTTCATAGTTAATCTCCGCGGGCGACAGCTTGCGGGAGAAGAACGCGACGGGGTGAAGGAGGCCGTCTGTGTCAGGTTGGTGGAGGACGCCGGCGATGGCGAAGTCGGAGGCGTCCGTGGCGAGCGTTGACGGCAGGCTGGGGTCGAAGTGGCGGAGAATGGGTTCTGACAGGAACGCACGCTTGAGGGACTCGAATGCATCAACGGCGTCCGTCGGGAACTCAAATGGAGTGTCCCGAGTGGACTTCTTGGTGAGCCGGTTGAGGGGCACAACGATCCGTGCGTAGTTGTCTATGAAGCGACGATAAAAGTTAGTAAAACCGAGGAACGACTGTACATCCCGCATTGAGGATGGGCGGGGCCAGTTGGCGATGGTGTCGAGCTTGCGCGAGTGCATCTTGACGCCGTCCGCTCCGATGAGGTATCCGAGATACTCGACCTCAGAGCGGTCGAACTCGCACTTCTTCGCGTTCGCGAAGAGGCCGGCGTCGCGCAGGCGTTCGAGCACAAGCTTGACGTGCTCATCGTGTTCCTCCTGTGTGCGAGAGAAGATGAGTATGTCGTCAATGTATACCACGCACACGACGTCAAGCAGGTCGCGTAGGGTGTCCTGGATATATGCCTGGAACGTGCCGGGGGCATTAGTCAAACCGAAAGGCATAACTGTATACTCGAACAAGCCGAGGTGCGTGCGGAATGCGGTCTTCCATTCGTCACCTTCGCGAATGCGAATGAGGTTGAACGCATTCTTGAGGTCGATGACGGAGAAGACCTTGCAGCCTTGGACGCGGTCGAGAAGATCGTCGAGGAGAGGAAGGGGATATCGGTTCTTCTTCGTGATTGCGTTCAGACCGCGGTAGTCCACGCATAAGCGCAACTCGCCAGTCTTCTTGCGCACAAACAGAACGGGGGAGGCAGCAGAGGATGTTGAGCGGCGAATGAAGCCCTTGCGCAGGTTCTCCTCGATGTAATCGAAGAGCGTCTGACGCTCGAGCGCAGAGAGGTGGTAGAGAGGACCAAATGGCGGTTTCTGGTCGTCCTCGAGGTCAATAGACATGTCGAAACCGTCGCGATGCGGAGGCAGCTTCTCGACGTCAACCGGGGAGAACACGGAGGCGTAACTGTGATATTTCTTAGGCACGTGCTCGAGGAAGTCGACGGGAGGCGGCGGCTCAGGGAGAGGGTCGGGAGTAGCAGTGGGCGAAGGCGGTACAGCCGTGCTGGGGGTGTCGAGTCGAGCAGCCGCTATGGTGTAGCCAGGGGTGCCGAGTGGGTGATACCAGAGCGCACCACTCGGGTTGTTGTGGGCAAACTTGCGGAAGCGCCGCGAGCCGATCATGGAGATATCGAGCGGTGCGGATGGGGCGTTGGGAGTGGAAGGAGCGACGGGGAATGGAAACGAAGGTGAGGAGACGGAGGCGAAGGGTGGTGTCGGTGGGCGTAGACCGAGGCCTAGGCTTGCCATGACCTGTGGGGTGCTAGATGCGACAAGACCGGGGCCCTGGGACGCTGACGCAGGTGGAACAAGAGCAGGAGAGAGCAGAGGGATGGACGGGATCGGATGCGCTTGACGAAGACCGAGGCCCAAGCCAGAGGCGAACGGAGTCGGGGGACGGAGGGCATGCCAAGGGAGTGTCGTAGCAGACAGGAACAAGTGACCTCGCGGAAGAGGCGGATTCGCGGCTTGATCAGAGCGCGCAATGGAGTCAGGGTGCGCAGTTGTGAGGACGCGGCCGCGAAGACCGAGGCCCAGGCCGACCGACGTCAAAGACGATGCGTGTAGAGACGAGACGAAGGCAGGAGGGGTGACCAGGCTTGCGCCATGACCGAGAACAGAGGATGGGTGTACGGAGTTAACGCCGCAGCAGTTGAGTGCCAGCGAGCGGCGAACCCAGTCGATGGACGGATTGTGGCGTTGCAGCCAGTCAAGACCTAGAATTACGGGGTAAGGGACGGAGACGACGCCAAGGGCGATCGTCTCCGAGTGAGTCTGTACACGGAGGGAGGTGACGACATCGTGAGTAACGAAGCCAGAGGCTATTGGCCGATCATCAACCGCGGTGATTGGGACGGGCTCGTCCTTCAGACGGCGAGGTAGTCCGTGGCGATTAGCAAAGGAAAGAGAGATACAGGACGCGGTGGCGCCCGAGTCGACGAGAGCATATGTACGTATTGTTTTATGGTTAGGAAACGAGAGTGAGACGGAGAGAAAGAAATGGTCGGGCGAAAAGGGAGATGCATGAACATGAGATGAGAGTCGGAAACGCGGGGCACCAGCAAGCTTGGGTATCCACACGCCGTCCTTGAGACGGACGTGCTTCGGAGCCCCCGTATCGGGTGCCTGAGTCCCTGGTGTCGCCGGGAGCTCCGGGACTTCTGGTTTGCTCCCGGCTATGCTTTTCCCTTGGACTTTGAGTCCTTGGCAGCGCGTAGAGGGCAATTGGCGAGGCGATGAGAGCCTTCACCGCAGTACAAGCACAGGTTGTTGTCGAAACGGCGCTGCCGTTCTTGAGAGGTGAGCTTACCATGTCGGATGGCGTCGACCTCCATTGGCACGACATCGGATGAGCTGCTTGCGGCGGGCGCAGCGGCAGTCGGTCGCGGTGCGAATGCAGGTGCGAACGTGGTCGTTGCGCGCTGAGGCTGAGATTGGCGGGTTGTGTTTGAGGTGGTGACGCGAACGCCTTGCTGGCGCGTCTCGAGCCGCAGGTTGTGCAGCTCATTGTCGAGCTCGATAACCTGCGGAATCCACTCCGAGAGAGTGGCGGGGCGAGGCTTGCCGAGGAGCTGCATACGCAGGTCGTGCTTGAGACCGCGCTCGAAGCGCTTGATGGCGTAGGCCTCTGTCCAGTCGATGTACCTAAGATACTCCTCGAACTGGTTAGCATACACGGCGGCCGAGGCCTCTTGTTTGAGAGCCTCGATCTTGTGAATCATCTTGTTCTCGATGTCGGAGTCCTCGAAACGCTTGCGGAACTCGTAGACTAACGACATGTAGTCATCGAGAAAGAGCGGATCCCGGTTCTTCATGGCCTTCAGCCAAGAACGCGGGCCGCCGTCGCCTAACCACGATACAAAATAATGGCACTTAACTGTCTCGTCCGCATCGCGGAGTGCGGGCTGCAAGAGGATGGCTGCGTCGACCTCTTCAAGGAAGGCGTCGACTTCCGAAGCCTTGCCATTGAAGATTTGAGGGTCGCGGACGCGGACGTTGCCGCGAGGAGGTCCAGACGATCCATTGTTGGAAGCGGGTGTGCCAGTTGAGAGGCTCTCGAGGCGATGGACAAGCGCCTCGAGTGCTTGACGGGTGATGACCTGTTCTTGATGTGCGTTGCCTGCAGCATGTCCGATGTGGACGACACTTTCCAGGAGCATGTTCATGCGGTCCAGGGGGTCGTCCGAAGGCACTGGGGGCGGCTGCGGAGCGTCAGGAGCAGGAGCTCCCATGGGCGGAGGCTGGACTGGTGTCTGCTGGGCTGGGGCGCCATTTTGAGCGGCCTGGGGGGCTTGAAGATCGTTACCACCCCATGCCTCCATGCCAGCGTTGCCGACGTCGCCCATGACGAGGTTCTGAGTGGACTAGGGGAAGAAGGAAAAGGGGAGCGAGTGCTGCGAGCGACGGGCGCCTATTTGAAAACGTTGGCGACGAGCGTTGTAGCCGTGACAAGTGGGCTGCAACGGCGTAGCCAGTACTCTTGAGTCGACTGAAAGGGGCCTAGGGGCGAGACGAGGTAGAATGAGTCGAGTTGGGTGGTCTGACCAAACTGTAACGGCCGGCGGGCAAGCAGGGCGGGCGAGGCAAGCACAGGCGGCGAGCGAGTGAGAGAAGGGCCAGCGGGTACTGGTGTTGGTCAGACGGAGACATACAAACAGAACGCGGGTGGGTAACTACGGAGTTCGGGAACGAACGGAAACGCTGGCGTGATAGTGGCTGAGGCACCGAGGCCGGACGAGCGATGTAAACTACCAAAAAGGGAAACTAATGCGAAGCAGAGACCGTTACTAACTAAGATAGACCGTGGCCCGAAGGCCCAAACCCGAGGGCTCGTGTAACGTGCGGGCGCGCCGTTACATAGCACCTCAGTAGCAAGAGAAATCCACATCTACCATCAAACAGTAACTATTCAGATCTAGGTGCTCTCGAGCTCTGTTCACTGGGCTGAGGCAACTCCAGTCGGTGAGAAGTCGAAACGACGGTTTTCACTAAGTCCAGAGCTCACGTGCCGCTTTGATGGCGGGGAAACCTCAGCCCCGTCAACCTAGGTCAACCTGTGGCCTTCCTGTGGCTCTTCTACTGGTATTCCTCAATCCTTGTTGACTTTTGAAATCCCACCGGCATTCCCTCTGGTTTTCCGCCGGGCCCCAAAATCCTGTGGAATCCCGCGGCTGGCTGTCTGGCAGTGTAGGATGTGCGAATCAGTCACAGCGCGAGCGCTTGCCCGGTCAGCGCCTACGAGTTTATTGACGCCTTTGTCCGAGTTTGCGCCCACACCCGGGTTCTGCATCGAGTCCACCGCTAATTGTATTTTGTGACAACCTTTGCCGGCATGTACGCCTGTAAATGTCATCTTTTACCAAGCATGGGCGGTAGGACGCGCCCGATTATTCAATGTGACACCTCCTACGAGTAACATGTCAGTCACAAGGATCGGCGCCTAAAGTCTGTCACACACACCGCCGGTCGTCGCGCTGCCGCACACGGCCACAGACAGGCATAAGTTATTACAGCTGTTCTCAGATCGATAGGCCCCCGTGAAAAAAAACACACAGAGGCGTTCAAGCCCAGACTGGGCGGCGACGCTTCGCGTGATGCGGTAACAGTCGGTTTGGCAGGTAGCGGGCAGCGCGAAGAGCTACGCGCCCTCGGCATGCACACCCGCATCCTCCCCGCCGTCGCCGCCCGAAACCGCTGTCCGCAATTATTTTTCCCAGGGGCCTATCGATTAGAGAACAGCTGTAATAATCACAAGTTCGAACTTAGGTCAGTCTCCCTACGGCGGCTCGGCGTTTTCTGCAAGCGACACTGCCGGAGATACCGACAATCGTAGTTGGAGTGTTCATCACAACGCGCACTCTTTGGGGCCAAGAGATCGGAAGACAAAGTACCATGACTCTGTGGTAGGTATGAAAATTGAATGCAAGACATCTCCTATGTAACATAGGAGATGTCTCGCATTCAATTGTTGCTTCGGGAGGACACAAAACATACATGCAGTACTACTTCCGTGAGCCACGGGCCTTGTTGTGGATTGCCATCTGCTCTTTTATATCATTCCTGGCCTCTAGGAAAATCTTCACGACCTGCCTGGGTACGGAGAGCCTGCACCGTGTTCTTAAAAACAGGCTCCTCCTGCTGGTGCGACATCTTCCATCGCCAGCGGGGAGCATCCGTTTTCCACCAATTTGGCAAATCCTCTTGAGCGTGCAGCTCGCGCTCGTTGAACTCAGCCGTCCATTGCGTACAAATGTGGACCAAGAACGTTGCAAAGTGCAACGCCTGCGTGCGATCCGCAATGTCGTATTGGGGACAGTTGTTGTCCAGCATCTTGAGAACAAGCCGTCCGCCTGACTCCTATCATCGGTCAGTAGCATGTCACGTATTATCACATCGACCAGGACTCACTTCGCTCCAAGCAGAAATGACATGTCCTACTTCGTTGACCACGACAATGGCGAATATCGGAACACCAATGATCCCACGCCCGGCCATGTACTTCAAGGCGCTGACCAGGTTGAAGCGGGCCTGGTTTCGGCACGTTTCATAATCAACATTGTTGCGCTTGTACTGGATAAATATGACGGGACTCGCCAGCTCGTTCGCCGAGTCTGCGGTAGTGATGAGCCTTGTCCCTGTCGTCTTGGTAAATTGTGAAAAAACGTACCTAATCCTAGGTCATACGGGGGTGTCGCCGACTGTGGCTGCACTTTGGGCGTCGAAGATTGAGTTGTATACATCAGTTGTTGCAACATTCTAGGTGTAATATTGCTGTTTTCACGCGAGGTGTCGCGGGCGTCTATACCAGGTTTTTTTCCCGCCATCTCGCGCTCTTGCGCTCCCCGCACCTCTCAGCTTCCAACGCCTCTATCTCGCTCATTTCTCGTCCAAACGGCTCCATTCCTGGTGTTCCAGAAACTACGCATCTGCGCGCATCGAATGATATCAATTTCGTCAAGTTTCGATATGTTTCGTCTACCACCTCCCCGAACGCCACCTTCGGCGCACATGCTGCAACGGCCGGTCATTGATGGAGTGCAGAGTGAAAATAAGTGGTGCTATGCTTGTAGGGAGGGTTCTGGGGGTGCACAACGGTATGTATGGGATCTCATAATGTCCCTGCATATGCATATCTGCTTTGCCTCGCCCTACCCTCCCACTCTACGTGCTTCCCCCGCGCGAGGGAGACGTTCGCCGTCCGCATCCTTACACCTCCAGCAATCGAAAACATAGTACAATGATTCCGTACACTTAGATTTGATTGCAAGACTGTCTTGGCTGTAATATGAACATATATTCGCCGTTCTCCCTGTTCATGAGTGTGAAGTGCACCCTCGGCTGTCAACGATGCGTCTACACTGCCCAAAACTTCAAGCAAGACATCAGCCTGCCCAAGATTATCCCTGGGGACTTAGTTGGAACATGGGAGCACGTGGAATCCTCCAGCAACACACGAAACTTCCGCGGTGAGCACAAAATCAGACGTCCATGCAACAGGAATGTGGACTTCGCCACTGCTAGTGATGCAAAAGTGATCCCATATGGTTTAAATTGAACATAAAGTACAGAGAATATGTGTAAGATGAGTATACATAAGTGTACACGAGGAATACATGAAGGAGACGGATAGGAGGACCAGGCCTACATCGAATGCATGCAACCTGATGGACGTGGGGGAGTGGGGAATGAATGCAACAGCATACCACATATTCTATATATCATTCAGCATCCACCTCACTAGCTGATTATGCTGCACAACATCTTGCACGCCGTTTACCCAAGCTTTTGTGCCGGAGGTGGCGTTCGGGGAGGTGGTGGACGAAACATATCGAAACTTGACGGAATTGATATCGTTCGATACGCGCAGATGCGTAGTTTCTGGAACACCAGGAATGGGGCCGTTTGGACGAGAAATGAGCGAGATAGAGGCGTTGGAAGCTGAGGGGTGCAGCGAGCGCAAGAGCGCGAGATGGCGGGAAAAAAACCGGAGTAGGCGCCCGCGACACCGTGCGTGAAAACAGCAATAAATAGCGGTAGTTGCAACTTCGGCGGTTTAAGGCCAAATAGGCGCCGTTTGGCACAGCCACTGACGCGCGAGACGCAGGCGCCTATCTGCAGTTGCAGTCACGGCGAGGTGGGCGTCTGTTGTAGTTGCAGCCACGAAAAGAATACGCAGCCAGCGGAATTGAACACCGGACCTGCTGCAAAAGCCTAAGTAAGAGTCATACACATAAACCACTCAGCCACAGGGCTGTACAAATGTCAGGGTTGTCCACGGTACTAGTTCTAATACATTTCCCCAGCTACTAATGGTACTCCAAGTCCTTACCGGATCTTGGTACTGCATAAGGACTTATAATGGTGTTAGTAGCCAAAGGAATGGATGAACACTAGTACCATATATACTCCTATAGGGTGTATAGTTCTGTGGCTCAGCGGTCCATTTCTATCACTGGAATCCGACATCTTGCTGAAGCTTGGCGCTGCGTGAGGACTTAGAGTAACTGGGGGTGTCATTAGTAGCTGGGAAAATGTATCAGAACTAGTACCGTGGACAGCCCTAACATTTGTACAGCCCTGTGGCTGAGTGGTTTATGTGTATGACTCTTACTTAGGCTTTTGCAGCAGGTCCGGTGTTCAATTCCGCTGGCTGCGTATTCTTTTCGTGGCTGCAACTACAACAGACGCCCACCTCGCCGTGACTGCAACTGCAGATAGGCGCCTGCGTCTCGCGCGTCAGTGGCTGCGCCAAACGGCGCCTATTTGGCCTTAAACCGCCGAAGTTGCAACTACCGCTATTTATTACACCTAGAATGTTGCAACAACTGTTGTATACTCTACGAAGATTGCGGCTGTGTTTCAGGCGACGATGACCGTAACTGCACTTCAGGCTTAGAGGACCTGGGCCGCGATTTGCTGCCGCCTCCAACTGCCGCAGGACCACTCTGGACAGACAGGAGTTGTGGTGTATCGTCTGCGCTGCTAGAAAGTAGGTGAGCGATGAATATGAGATGATGTTGTCCAGCGGCTTACGATGTCGTCCACATCGTGGCTGCTAAATCACGGGCTTCGCCGAGCAGCTCTTGTGTCTCAGGATAATGATCAAGTGATGTGCCAGTTTCACCGGTGCCGGCCTTGAACCCACTGTCAGGCGTACTTGCAGAGGAGTCGTCCAGGGAGCCATCTTGAACATCCTTCGGGTCCTTGAAGTTGAAGAATCAGTAGCTATCGATCTCGTCCTGCTTGTCCTTGCCGGTGTAGTGAGCGGGGAAGAAGTCGCGGAAGCTCCAAGCGATGCACAAATCGAATTTGCTGCCATGAACGAAGCAGCGCAGCTTCCGCGCGCGCGCTGCATCGGCGTCCCATGTTTCATTCTCATACTGCGTTTGAAGTGTCCGTAGAGCCACGCTCATGTCGTCGACTGCTGTGTATGAGCGCTGCTCACTGAGGGCGAGAGATCGTTTCAACCGATCTTCGAGGGATACTTGGGCGCTGCTTGTTTCCGCCTGCACAGAGGTGGGGAGCGTGTTGCTTGAAAGTTGGTCTAGAAGGGAATATATGGCAGCAGGAAATATGTGCATCGAGTGACCCCTGATGCAACCCATATGTCTCCCGATCCCAGCGAGCGCAAGCTCGTCTGCCAGATCGTTGCGCGACATAGGAGCCACGCGCTCAGACCTAGCACGGCAATACTGGTTAGCATGGAATGTAGGAAATACAAGCGAGAAACGGTGTTACAGAACATCGAGCCATCGCTGCGACACGGCAGGACACGCATTCACCACTCCACGTATGAGCTTGTCCCAAGCTGCCCTCACCTCAGCTTCGTTATATTCACGCAGTTTCTTGCCCATGTCGTCAGAGGCACGTCGGATTTCACGAGTGGCGCGGACGAGTATCTTCGCGGCTTCCTCGCTCAAGCCTGGGAGGGGTGGAACTGAAGAATCGACCTGGCGCAGCGCCTGCTCGATGGTGTTGCTGTTCACGAGCTCCACCAAAGCTTCGCAATCCTCATGGCTGAGCTGCAGTGACGGAAGTCAGCTCCACCTTGCTCGAGGAAGGCCGTGAATTGCAGTGCCTACCGCACTGTATGGGAGGCGTTGGCAATGAGCAGTGCTGAGGTTGCTTCCATCGTAGCTGACCATCTTGAAGTCGCCCTCACTGTGCGTCTTGCGTATGAGATCGGCCTGTAAGTATTCGTATCAATACACTGTGGCCTGGCTGTTTAGTTCTTTCATATGTACGGGATAGTCCAACAATGCAGGAAGAATATACTTCTGGCGTATCTCCTCGCATTTCCCGGCATCGGGCCACGGTGTCTCGAGCGAGGTGGGCGGTCGTATAGGTGTATACACTGCTGGGTGGTAGTACCGATCACCAAGGATTTCAATTGCTGTCGGTGTGGTAGGCGGAGGGCACGACATTCTGCAGACAGGATATTCAGATCAGCAAGCATGCAAGTTGAAAGGGACACATGGACGCACTGGGACGAGCTGGGGGATTTCCTTTCGACACAAGGACCACACTCACCGGCAAGCCACTCACGAATACGAGAATTCGTCGATGGGGCCCCCTCGTCGAGACCAAACTTCGCAACGAGGTCCAAACGCCAGGGTCTGATGGCCTCGCTCAGCAGCGTGCGACCCACACCCGGCGCACGAAGCTGCGCGCGATAAGCACACGAGGCGAGCGCAAGCCGATGGTACAATAGCAGAGAAGCCAATGCTGAAGCATCGGCGGCCGCTGAGACATCGAATATCCCAAGCGCCAGGGCCGAACATTCGCCGTAATCGTGGGCGGCCATATTGCGTGGAGAGGCATGAGCGACGTTCACCTGGACCTGTAAGCATGTCAATATATGAGATACGGGAGTTCCACAATGCGACGTACGCATTCATGGCTGTCCACAGTACACTCGGAGAGCCAAGCGACTACGACCTGTATGCGGCAGTCCAGCGAGTCGAATGTGAAGCCCAAAACAGGGTCTTCGACCCCAAATGTTCGCCTCTGGAAGAGCGCGCTGCTGAGAAGCTCGTAGATATTGTCGTGGGATGCAACGCAGATGATGGGAAATGGAATCAAGTCATCAGGGCGTTGCGGGAGCAGTAATTGCGCGTGAGAGAACGGATGACGTTCGTCATCTGGCGTGACCCAGACACCGTACCCGTACGAGCCTGAGTGGGCATTCCCGTGGTGTTGAAGGCTCGGGGCGTCGACGGGAATCGCCTCCGTGGATGGCCTGCTTTCCTCGCCGGCGGCTGGAGGTGGAGGTGGAGACAGAGTCTCCGACAACGAAACGGGGAGCGATACCACGCAGTCTGCTCTCCCGCGACTGGGCAATATCCGAACCGCTGAGAAGTTCGAGTAGCAGGAATGCACGGCCCTGGCGTAGACCGTCTCGTAGCTGTAACGACCAGTCAATATATGTGTGTAGCAGATACGATTGGACCAAACCGACTTGGTTGCCACCTCAGGAGTGAGCTCTTGCATTATTCTACCGACTATCTTTCCTAGAATGCTGCGCTTGTTCTCCGGACCAAGATATGGATGGGCGGCCTCGACGCGCAGTCGGTCTTGTATCTCGGCCGAGCATTGGACAGCAGCGAGAACGGCTGCCTGTACACGATCTTCGCCATCTATCTGCATCTTATAAGGGCTCAAAGTTCAGTTCGTCGTCTACTGGGGCGCACAACTCACGAGAGAAGCGCCTCGCGCAAGTGCACAGAGGGAAGCCGCGTACTCAGATGCAGGGGCAGGCCACGCATCATTTGAATGAACTATGTGGGGGGTAATGAAGACGGCTTTTGGCACGGTGAAGTGGTCTTGATCTTCAAGCATCATTGTAAGGTTGAAGTAGGCGAGCGCTGAGATGATCATGTACGGTGAGAGGTCGCTCATGCACGTGATCTTTGGTATTCCAAGTTCCCCAGTGGCCATGCACTCAAAACCACATGTCTTTCTAGTGATACTGCGGGGCTACGCTGTAGTAACACGACTGAAACACATCCTATAACAGGAGTTGTGTGCTTCAACATCCCGCGTCGATCTTCACCTCCTCCATTCGCCTGTGATGTGCTCCGACGTAGTAGTGCGGGATCGCCGTCAACACCGCAGCTGGCCGTTGAAGGCAACGTTGTTCAACCACAGTACTTGCCTCGCGGAGTGTGTACTCCGACGGAGACGAAGGAGGGGACGGGGTGCGGTGACAGAAGTGCCACCCGCAAGCATTTCTTTGGGTCCCAGTCTCATAGTGTCTCATTCAGCGCACTCCGCCACCGCGCCACCCACCTCCCCCAACACGCGCTCGACCTCCGCGTACTCCAAATTCAGCGCAATGCGCCGCTCGCCCTCCGCCCGCCGCGCGACCGCCGGCCCATCCTCGCAGATCACCGCATGCGCCGCGAGCAGCCCGTCGAGCACCTCGTCCCCACCCGGCCGCCGCGCAGGCGCAGGGTCTATTGGGATCACGCTCGCGACGGCAAGCTTCGTGCCTCTCACGAGCGCAGCCCCATCTGACCGGCCTGGCTTCTGGTATTCAGAGTCGCTCGACTCGAAAGGCCCGATGAAACGTCTGCCATTGCTCGTGAGCAGAGCCACTACAGAGCCGCCTCGTAGCTGCAGTATTCACCGCTGATATGGACAGCCGGCGTAGAAGCGTATGGGTTGTTTCCCAGATCAACTGTCCTAAGTGTACTTTGTCACAAAGCACATATGATAGTCGTGTAATGCAGCCCGATGATCGGTGAACGTTTGAACCATCTGCGGTATGCCTGGACGCGGAGCAAAGGGGAGGCTAGGATAGAAATTCAAGCCGGGGGCGGCCCTGGTATTAGAAACAGAACACTAAGGTATGGCACTAGGCGGCGATACTGGTACAATAGCGCACAAACAAAAAGCAGCAAGAAAGCACCGGCATCCAGTCCGCGCGTACACACGCACACTCAACCAAGTCCCAACCAAACGAGGGAAAGGCCGGCTACGAGGGCCCGCCCACGCCCGTGAGTACGCGGAACACCATCTCCTGCCGCTCGCGGAACGCGCGCAGCTTCGTCATCGCCAGTGCGAGCGCATTGACGCGGTTTGCAAACGCGGCCGCACGCCCCTCCGTGCTCGTGCGCCGGCGGCGAACTTCGCCTGATGCGTGCCCTCCGCCGCCGCCGCTGTGGTCGTGGCCGTCGTTGAACGCATGCCCGACGCCGCCCTCGATGATCTCGCGCACGCGCTCGAGACGCGGGACGGGCGGCACGTCCTCGCCCGCCTGCAGCGCGCGCACAGCGATCTCGGAGTCCTCCTCCTCCATCGCGTGCGCGGCGGCACCGATCGCGCAGAGCTCGGCCATGAACGGACGGAGCGCCGCGGGGCACTCGCTGAGCGCGAGCGTCTGGCCAAGCACACCGTGCAGCACGGGCTCGTCCGCGGGGTGCGGTGCGGGGAGGACCTCGGCGAGCGTTTTGAGCGTCGGGTCCGGGCGCGTCGCGGACGACGCGGCGACGTCGAGGATGGCGAAGGCGACCGCGGCAAAGTACGCGCGCGTGGGGTCGTGCCGTAGCACCCGACGGAGCTGCGGGCGCCGCTCGAGCACGTCCGCGAGCGCGGCGTACAGCGTTTCGCGGATGAACTCGAGTCCGGGCGTCTCCTCGGCGAGGATCGTGGGCGTCGGCGGGCCGTGGCCGTGAGCGGAGGGAGGGAGCGGGGAGGGCGATGTGGGCGGAGAGGAGACGGAGGTACGCGAGGAGTTGCGCGAGTGTGTGAAGCGCGAGGACGCTGGGGGCGAGAGCGGCTCGAGGGAGTGAGCAGACGACGCGGGCGAGACCGGAGCCGGACCGGCGGAGGCATTATCGTCGTAGCTCGGCGGGGGCATAAAACTCGCCTTGAGTCTTCGGCCTCCACCTGGGCTTGGGCCGGTGTCGAGTGCAGCCTGGAGGTCGTCGGCGTACTTTTCCTGGAATGTGCGGCGCATGCTGATCTCGATGGCGACAGCACGCATGTCAGCAGCCAGCCCATTCAGACGGCGATTGAGCGGTGTCGCGAGCGCAGGCAGACCGCAGATGACGCGTGCGAGGTCGTGTTGGTGCTCGGGAGTGAGCGCCTGAAGTTGCGGCACGATTTGCGACCAGACGAGGAGGAAGGGACGGAAGGCGGGTGGACAGTTGGAGAGAGAGAGGTCGGCGGGCGGGAGGGCGCCGCCGGTCTTTGCGCGACGAGGGAGCGGCACCGAGGGCGGGTTTGTGGTCGAGCGCAGGGCGGCAAAGTACAGACACAGCGCGGGGCCTAGCGTACTTGTTCTGTGAGTTCGGTCGACAGCTGGAGTCCAGGATGCACGCACCGGTTATCATGAGATCCGCCTCTGCACTAGAAAGGGTGTCCGGATCGAGGAGACCCTCGACCTTTGCGTGGGCCAGAGACGACTTGAGGTAGGAGTGGAAGCATTCTTGGATGTATTCCTCAGACAAGCTGGGCTCTCCGTTGTCGACGGCGTTGACGGTGGACATGTGAAGAGGGAAGAGGTGGGAGGAGTTGAGCGTTGGGGCAAAGACGCCCGTTCGCAGCCGAGCAGACTATAACACTCGCGTGCGCCACTGGCGCACGTGGCACTTGCACAGCCCAAGCCGCGGGCGTCGTCGCTCACCAATACGCCGACGATGAGGCAATGCAGGGTCGTCACTCGTCGGGGGCGCAGAACGGTGGCCAATGCCGGCTGGAGAGCAGTGAGCGAGGGGGCCGCAGGGGAGCGCCGGCATCGTACCTCGAGCTCCCCAGGCACAAAGTGGGGCCGAGGAGGATGAGCACGGTTAGTGCCGAGTACCAAGGTACGAAACTGTATGGGATGCGCACGGGTGGGGTATAAGTAGGCTGATGTTCGGATCGTGATGGTACTTGAAGACTCACAGCCAAAGTGCAAAGGGTCTGGCCTCGTCGGTAGCACGACGGGCATACCGCACATAGACACCGGCGAATGATCGAAACAAAAAGTGACCTTGTTACCCTGTGTGCAAGGCTACCCGGACCCTCATATTGAAGCAGAGTTTTCTGAGCGCCGCAATCCGTCCGAGGCCCTGGACTCTGAGCTCCGGAGGCACAGGCAAAGCAGGGCAGAGCACGTCGAGCCGTGTGGCTCCGAATACACGCAAGGTCTACGCGGACGCCTAGACAGCACTTCCCGAGTGAGTGGGTTGCAAACAATTTCGTCCAGGGGCCTAACCGTTGACGTTGAAACGTTGAATACTCACAGGAGAAGGAGGAGAGCGAGCGCTAACCCGGGCTGCTCATTGACGCGTTGTGTCACAGTCACGGGACATGCATCACGGACACGCCGGGTGGCTCGCGTCCTGCGATCGCATGAGTTGCATCCACCACCACCACCACCACCACGACCTCATCGACATCCACCACCACCACCACGACAACGACCACGACCTCCTCCTCCGAGTGGCCTCCTCGATGTCTGAACCAGCAACGCCCCTTCGCCGCTCCAAACGAGGCCAGCCTGCACTTGCATATCTCGCCTCGTCCCCCAGCTCTGCCCCCGATGTCGTACCCTCCAACCCCCTCCTCTCCCGCCCCACGCGCCCCCACGACCTCTTCGAAGACGAGTCTCCCGACCTCGACTCCCTCGAGCCCCTCCACACTCATTTCTACCAATCGTACTCACGACGGCCCAGGTCCTCATCCGTGCGAGCTCCTATCAGGACCTACGGCCGCGTCTCCCGTCCACGGAAAAGCGACGTCGACGAATCCGCATCCGTCTTCTCTCTCGGCGATACCGTTCTTGTCAGGACGGCGTCCAAGGTCCCCAGTGCTGCCGTGATCATTGCTCTATGGCGCGTCGAGGGCGAAGACTTCCACCCCAAGGCGCCGCTTCGGGTCCGCGTCCACTGGTTCGTACGCCCAGCCGAGCTGCCCATGATTCGGGCACGGAGGGAGTTTGATGAGGTATGCTGCGTTCTGTTCTTCCTGATTATTAAATCGGTCCGGCTCCTCTCGTGATACATTGAACTATGGAGATCGTAAGAGAGAGGGAGAAGAATGGACTCTCTCCGTGGCCTCTCGCAGTCTCTTCACCCCTATGAGACGTCCACAAACATCGAGAGCGAGCACGGCTTGGTGTCTGATATTGGCCGCTCTTGACGACTGGCCCCCAAATGGCCACCCTACGTTGTGCTGACTATACCACCCGCAGAACGAAATTCTCTACAACATCGCCGCTTGCGAAACCCTCCCTCCCTCCGCTATTCTCGACCACTGTGCCATCTCCTCCTCCCCATCCAAGCGTGTCACCGTCCCAGAAGAAGCAAAGCCGGACGACCTCTTCTGCCGCCTCGCCGTTGACCCCATGCGCGGTTTGTACTTCAAACTCGACTGGGAGACGTTCCGCCTCCAGGCGCTCGCGCAGCTGCCCTCGACGCAGACCGACGAGCTCGAAGACTGGCCAGTCGACGATGTGTGGTCTGTCACGCCCGCGGTGGAGATCAAACATGCGACACATGACGCTGCGAGCAGCCCGCGGAAACGTCGCCGCATCGCGCACGGCTCCGAGTCGGAAGGCTCGGAGTCGTCCTCTGACGGCTCCGCGGACGAGTTCCAGGCGCCGCTCAAGAACACCAGCGACGACGATGAAGACGACGAAGACGGAGATATGGGCGCCGACGAGGACGAGGACGACGCGAGACTCGCGCCCCGCACGCCCTCGCGCAAACGGAAGCGCGCCGGGCCGTCCACCCCTCGCACGCCCCGCACCCCGCGCACGCCACGGCATGCCACATCTGCGACCGCCACCCCGCGTCGTCGTGGCAAGGACGCGTCTCTAGCACAGCCGACCCCGCATTCGAAGGCGGCGCTGCGCAAGCGCAAGAGAACGGCACTCGCGGTGCGGCCACCCCCGCCCGCCGCTGGAGTCCTGGACTTTGCTGATGCCGGCGCAGGTTGGGCGGAGGGGGTGGGGACGGATCCCTGGCTGCGCGCGATGCACGTGCTGCATGTCGCAGCGCGGCCGGGGGCGCTGCCGTGTCGTGAGGCAGAGTATGGGCGAGTGCTGAGAGCGGTGGAGGAGCTGTTGGAGGAGGGCAGTGGCGGGTGTATTTGTCAGTCTGTCTTCTGAGGTGCGCGATGCGGCGCTCGGGCTGATGGTATGGGACAGATATCTCGGGCGTTCCGGGGACGGGCAAGACCGCCACTGTGCACGCGGTGGTGCGCGAGCTGAAGCGTATGGCCAAGCAGAACGTGCGTGTGTGCGTGTTCCCATTCTGCCACTGTCCCCGCTGACGGTGTTGTAGGAAGCTAATCCGTTTGCGTACGTCGAGATCAATGGACTGAAGATCCCAGAGCCCGCCGCGGCGTACGGCCTGCTCTGGGAGGCGGTATGCGGCCACGACGCTGCGCGGGACGGACACATGAAGATCGGTGCGAAAGAGGCCCTCCGACTGCTCTCGCAGCACTTTAGCGGCGCGGCGCGTGTCGGGCCAGCCGGCGGACATGCCTGGTCAGTGCTGACTGCTCACTCACGCCCATTTGCACGACGCCAGGGCTGACTAGCGACGGCATAGCGTGGTGCTGATGGACGAGCTCGACCAGCTGATGACGACGAAGCAGGATGTGGTGTACAACTTCTTCAACTGGCCGACGCTTGCGCGGTCGAAGCTGGTGGTGCTCGCGGTGGCAAACACGATGGATCTCCCGGAGCGCGTCATGTCTGGGCGCGTGCGCAGCCGTCTCGGTGCGTTTCCCGTTCTGTCTCTTGCAGCCGATCTCGTGCAGCGTGCAGCGCCAGGACGCTGACCAGAAGCACATAGGTATGGTACGCATCAACTTCCAGCCGTACACGACGCCGCAGCTCGAGCAGATCGTGCGGGCGCGGCTGGCGGGGGCGAAACTCGGCTTGCCCGTGGAAGCGCCTGACGTGCTCGCGCCGGACGCGCTCAAGTTCGCGGCGATGAAGGTGTCGTCGATCAGCGGCGACGCGCGGCGCGTGCTCGATATCTGTCGGTGTGTATCCCTCCTCACCTATCCCCTGTTCGCCTCGACGCTGACGTGATATTCCATGGCGCATGGGTAGACGGACAGTCGAGATGGTGCAGGCGCGGCGGCGGACGGCGCGGACGGAGGACGTGAAGGCGGTGATCAAGGAGATGCAGAACAGCCCGACGGCGGCGTACCTGCGGGAGCTGTCCTTCCACGAGCGGCTGATGCTCGCGGCGCTGGTCAAGTGCGTGCGCAAGCTGGGCATCGAGGAGATCAAGTGGGCCGAGGTGAGCTGCGATGTTCCCACTATGACCCCGAGTGGTGTGTGTGTCTGACAGGGGGGATGGCGATGGCGACAGGTCCAGCACCAGCACCTCGTGTACCTGAACCTGCTGTCGGGCTCGGGGAGCGACGCGGACCCTGCGCCTGCGCGGCGGCCGGGTGGGGACGAGCTCGTGCAGGTGCTCGACGGGCTGCTCGCGGCGCATGCGGTGATCTGCGAGGATGGGCCGGCGGTCGCGCGGCGGGCGGAGGGCGAGCGGCGCGTTGCGCTGAATTTGGAGTACGCGGAGGTCGAGCGCGTGTTGGGGGAGGTGGGTGGGGCGCGGTGGCGGAGTGCGCTGGACGTGTGAGACTCGGACCCAAACGAAGTGCTTGCGGGTGGCACATCTGTCACCGCACCCGGAGAGAGCAATGGTGGACTTTGGGCTCAGTGCCAGAGATGAGTACAATGTGGGGCATACGCTGTACCGGCGGTACTGGCGTGTCTGGCGTGTCTGGCGTGTCTGGCCGTGGTTAGAGGATGGCCGAGGCTTGAGGACATGTCGCGGGAGCAGGCGGGCAGGGTGCAGACCTTCTTGGAAAGTGCCGCTGACCTAGAGCAGTTGGCGCGGGTAGAGGGTGAGTCGTGTCGTCCTTCCAGCCAAAGGCGAGGTTGACCGTCTTCGCTAGAGGTCTTTCTGTGAAATTCAGAGCTGTTAGAAGCATAGCCAGTCACGACACGAAGAACGATCATGGAGAACATACGACTGATCATGAGATCTATGGTGTTGTTCAAGCCTCCTCGTCGCGTCGAGCGCGGCGCCATCCGTAGGATATATGTAGAGGGCCCCCAGTGAGCGCAATGGCAACGCTCGGTAGGGAGGTGGCCTTACAGCGCTTGCAGCGGGTGTTCCGATGTTTGTTCGCGGAATCACTGCTCAGCGCGCGGCTGGCTAGCAGTCACTAGTTCGCTAGTCGTGAGGCCTTGAGAACTCGTTGCGAATTACTTGCCATGATATCGTATCCTTCTCTCCCGCCACCACTGGCACCAGCGCAAGGGCCTTTGTAGGGTAGCGGATGCGTCTACACGTGAACAATCTAAGATGCAAGCCTGGGTGTCGGGGCACATCGAATGGAGACGAAGGTCGTCGCGGGATGTTGTTGATTTGGGACGCGTGTCAGTCCTTTTACTACAATGTCAGCTCGTATCACTAGTAATGGAATGAGATGCCGTCCTAAGTGCATCACAGGCTCAAACTTGACGGTTACGGATTGATGGTATGAACGATCACGTGCATGAGCGACCTGCTCGCGCTCATATTCTTTCGTTATGCAGTTCAACGCTCGCCTACTTACAACGATGCTTAAAGATCAAGACCACTTCACCGTGCCAAAAGCCGTCTTCATTACTCCGCACATAGTCCATTCATATAATGCATGGCCTGCCCCTGCTTCTGAGTACGCGGCTTCCCTCTGTGCACTTGCGCGAGGCGCTTCTCTCGTGAGTTGTGCGCCCCAGTAGACGACGAACTGAACTCTGAGCCCTTATAAGATGCAGGTAGATGGCGAAGATCGTGTACAGGCAGCCGTTCTCGCTGCTGTGCAATGCTCGGCCGAGATACAAGACCGACTGCGCGTCGAGGCCGCCCATCCATATCTTGGTCCGGAGAACAAGCGCAGCATTCTAGGAAAGATAGTCGGTAGAATAATGCAAGAGCTCACTCCTGAGGTGGCAACCAAGTCGGTTTGGTCCAATCGTATCTGCTACACACATATATTGACTGGTCGTTTCAGCTACGAGACGGTCTACGCCAGGGCCGTGCATTCCTGCTACTCGAACTTCGCGGCGGTTCGGATATTGCCCAGTCGCGGGAGAGCAGACTGTGTGGTATCGCTCCCCGTTTCGTTGTCGGAGACTCTGTCTCCACCTCCACCTCCAGCCGCCGGCGAGGAAAGCAGGCCATCCACGGAGGCGATTCCCGTCGACGCCCCGAGCCTTCAACACCACGGGAATGCCCACTCAGGCTCGTACGGGTACGGTGTCTGGGTCACGCCAGATGATGAACGTCATCCGTTCTCTCACGCGCAATTACTGCTCCCGCAACGCCCTCATGACTTGATTCCGTTTCCCATCGTCTGCGTTGCATCGCACGACAATATCTACGAGCTTCTCAGCAGCGCGCTCTTCCAGAGGCGAATATTCGGGGTCGAAGACCCTGTTTTGGGCTTCACATTCGACTCGCTGGACTGCCGCATACAGGTCGTAGTCGCTTGGCTCTCCGAATGTACTGTGGACAGCCATGAATGTGTACGTCGCGCTGTAGAACTCCCGTATCTCATATATTGACATGCTTACAGGTCCAGGTGAACGTCGCTCATGCCTCTCCACGCAATATGGCCGCCCACGATTACGGCGAATGTTCGGCCCTGGCGCTTGGGATATTCGATGTCTCAGCGGCCGCCGATGCTTCAGCATTGGCTTCTCTGCTATTGTACCATCGGCTTGCACTTGCCTCGTGTGCTTATCGCGCGCAGCTTCGTGCGCCGGGTGTGGGTCGCACACTGCTAAGCGAGGCCATCAGACCCTGGCGTTTGGACCTCGTTGCAAAGTTTGGTCTCGACGAGGGGGCCCCGTCGTCGAATTCTCGTATTCGTGAGTGGCTTGCCGGTGAGTGTGGTCCTTGTGTCGAAAGGGAATCCCCCAGCTCGTCCCAGTGCGTCCATGTGTCCCTTTCAACTTGCATGCTTGCTGATCTGAATATCCTGTCTGCAGAGCATCGTGCCCTCCGCCGCCTACCACACCGACAGCGATTGAAATCCTTGGTGATCGGTACTACCACCCGGCAGTGTATACACCTATACGACTGCCTGCCTCGCTCGAGACACTGTGGCCCGATGCCGGGCAATGCGAGGAGATACGCCAGAAGTATATTCTTCCCGCGTTGTTGGACATCCCCGTACATATGAAAGAACTAAACAGCCAGGCCACAGTGTATTGATACGAATGTTTACAGGCTGATCTCATACGCAAAACACACGGTGAGGGCGACTTCAAGATACTCAGCTATGATGGAAGCAATCTCAGCACTGCTCGCGGCCAACGCCTCCCATACAGTGCGGTAGGCACTGTAGTCTACATTTTCTCTCGAACAGGGTAGAGCTGACTTCTGTCACTGCAGCTCAGCCATGAGGATTGTGAAGCTTTGGTGGAGCTCGTGAACAGCAACACCCTCGAGAGGGCGCTGCGCGAGGTCGATTCTTCAGTTCTACCCCTCCCAGGCTTGAGCGAGGAAGCCGCGAAGATACTCGTCTGCGCCACTCCTGAAATCCGACGTGCCTCTGACGACATGGGCAAGAAACTGCGTGAATATAACGAAGCTGAAGTCAGGGCAGCTTGGGACAAGCTCATACGTGGAGTGGTGAATGCGTGTCCTGCCGTGTCGCAGCGATGGCTCGATGTTCTGTAACACCGTTTCTCGCTCGTATTTCCTACATTCTACGCTAACCAGTACTGCCGTGCTAGGTCTGAGCGCGTGGCTCCTATGTCGCGCAACGATCTGGCAGACGAGCTTGCGCTCGCTGGGATCGGGAGACATATGGGTTGCATCAGGGGTCACTCGATGCACATACTTCCTGCTGCCATATATTCCCTTCGAGAACAACTTTCAAGCGACACCCTCCCCACCTCTGCGCAGGCGGAAACAAGCAGCGCCCAAGTATCCCTCGAAGATCGGTTGAAACGATCTCTCGCCCTCAGTGAGCAGCGCTCATACACGGCAGTCGACGACATGAGCGTGGCTCTACGGACACTTCAAACGCAGTATGAGAATGAAACACGGGACGCCGATGCAGCGCGCGCACGGACGCTGCGCTGCTTCGTTCATGGCAGCAAATTCGATTTGTGCATCGCTTGGAGCTTCCGCGACTTCTTTCCCGCTCACTACACTGGCAAGGACAAGCAGAAAGAGATCAATAGCTACCGATTCTTCAACTTCAAGGACCCAAAGGATGTTCAAGATGGCACCCTGGACGACTCATCTGCAAGTACACCTGAGGGGCGCGCTGAGGCCCGCACCGGCGCAACTGCCACGTCGCTTGATCATTATCCTGAGACGCAAGAGCTACTCGGCGAAGCCCGTGATTTAGAAGCCACGATGTGCTGGATGACATCGTAAGCCGCTGGACAAGATGATGCCATGTTTGCTATCGTTGCTCACCTACTTTCTAGCAGCACAGACAACACATCACAACTCCCGTCTGCCCAGAGTGGTCCTGCGGCAGTTGGAGGCGGCAGCAAAGTGCAGTCACGGACATCGACATCGAAAGTGCAGCCGCAATCTTCGACACTCAAAGTGCAGCCGCAGTCTGCGACGCCCCTGCATGACTTGGGATCAGGTACGTTTCTGCATGATAGAAGGCGACAAGAACAGTGCTCATCACTACCGCAGACTCGGCGAAGGAGCTGGCGAGTCCCATCATATTTATCCAGTACAAGCGCGACAATGTCGATTATGAAACGTGCCGAAACCAGGCCCGCTTCAACCTGGTCAGCGCCTTGAAGTACATGGCCGGGCGCGGGATCATCGGTGTTCCGATATTCGCCATCGTCGTGGTCAACGAAGTAGGACATGTCATTTCTGCTTGGAGCGAAGTGAGTCCTGGTCGATGTCATGATATGTGACATGCTACTGACCGATGATAGGAGTCAGGCGGACGGCTTGTTCTCAAGATGCTGGACAGCAACTGTCCCCAATACAACATTGCGGATCGCACGCAGGCGTTGCGCTTTGCGACGTTATTGGTCCAGATTTGTACGCAATGGACGGCGGAGTTCAACGAGTGCGAGCTGCACGCTCAAGAGGATTTGCCAAATTGGTGGAAAACGGATGCTCCCTGCTGGCGATGGAAGATGTCGCACCAGCAGGAGGAGCCTGTGTTTAAGAGCGCGGTGCAGGCAGGTCGTGAAGATTTGCCTGGAGGCCAGGAATGATATGGAAGAGCAGATAGCGATCTATGACAAGACTTCAAGTTCGTGGCTTACTAGAGAAGTAGTATCGCATGGATGTCTTGCGTCTCCTGGAAGGATGTCTCGCATTCAACTGTCGTACCTACCACATCGTTTGTCGAGACCACTTTCATTCACTTTCATCACTTTATCTATTACCCCCTGCCCTTCGACGACCTCGACCCAGAGCCGCTTCACGAAGCAGTCCGAGTCCCCTTTAAAAACACCACTGCCTCAGGCTGACCATGCGGCTCTGAAGCGCCGGCGACACTGGATCCTGCCTCGCTAGCGCTATTTCGACCATCCTTTGTTCCTACCCCTCCACGACTTAGGTGCGTGTGCTGGCCTGTGCCGGCGCACTGATTGTGTTCGTATATGCTCTGATTATTGTCCTAGAATGTCATGGCAAACAAGAAGACGTCCGGTATCCCATTCCACTCACCTCTTCGTGTACGGATTCTCGCGCTCGATTGTCTGCGTCCGAGGTGACTTCGTCGTTCCCGCGCACGACGATATCCTTCACAGCTATACTGTCGACGATGATGAGGTCGAACAAGACCTGGGACAATAATCCGATGCAACTATCGCGATATCGGATTGTGCGCGATGTTCTGTTCCACGAGGCGCGACCACCCGAGTAATACGGCCGCGGCGCCTCCGCGGGTCACAGCCCGCCTGCCTCGATGCTCTCGTGCTTCTCGTGCTAGCAACGTGTAATCGGACCAGGGTTCCTGCTTTTGTGTATGTTGCTGCTCCGGAAGGTTCCGTATTCTTCTGGTGCTGGTGCTTGTGACTCTGGTTCTGCGACTGAGGCTGTGTTCCTTCTCCGGGGCGTCGTATATTACGGGCGTGAGCAGCGCAGGTGGAGGGCCAGGACAGCTCTACGCACCGTTCTTCCGCTCTTCGTTCGCAGCACTTTCAAGCACTTGCACTTCCGTCTCTTTCGACTCCCTCGCTCTCCCGTCAGGATGTCTCAGGAATCGCTCCCAATGTACACCATCGCCGACCAGGCGCCGGCGGAAAGCCTTCATCAAGAGGAGGAGCTCCGCGCGCCTCCCGTGCAGCAGAAATCCAGGACATCCAACGCCTTCAGATGGTTCTTCACCAGCGCAAAGGCCGCGCCACCCGAGTACGCGCGCCTCCCAGGCGAGGACGACGCGGAAAGCGGGCTCCTCTCCCCCTCCAGCACGAGCGCCCCCTCCCCGCCCGCCTTCGCCTTCGCCTTCGCCGCGCCCCCTGCCCCGGCTCAGTCGCTGTCCAGCGCGGGCGACGCCCCGGCGAGCGGCCCCGCCGTGCTCGCCGAGTGCGTGTACGCCGCGGTGTGGTACGTCCGCATGCTGCTGTTCTACGCGCTCGCGGGCGCGGGCATCGCGTGCTTCGCGAGCCTCCTCTTCATCGTGCTCGCCGGGTTCACCGGGCTCTTCGTCTTCGGGCCGACGAAGCGCATCCCGCAGGAGACGGCGCTCGCCGCGTGCGCGGCGGGCGGCGCGCTCGCGGGCGCGTGCGTCGGCGGCGCTGCGTGGGTGGTGCTGTGCGTGCGCATGGCGTGCGCGGCGCGGCGCGACGCGCTCGTTAGGGCGAAGCGCATCCCGCCGCCGCCGCCGAAGCGCGGTTTTTTCGATAAGGTGGCGTGGGTGGACGAGGACGAGAAGTACGAGCTGTGGCGGATGATGGTCGTCGCGCCGCTCGCGGGCGGGTTCGGGCTTGCGCTCGGGCTTGCAGTGGTGCCGTCGCTCGCGGCGGCGGGGGCGGAGGCGGGGTATAGCGCGGGGCTGGCGGTCGGCGCGGGGTTCTGGGGGCTGGGTGTGTTGCTTGCGCCGGGCATTGTGGGTGCGGTGATTAGGACGCTTGCGGACTGCGCCCCGCTGGAAGGGTTCTTCGGCGCGTACTGTTTCTGCTTCAGTCACCCCTAATAGGTGAGTCTCGTTCATGTTTGCTCGTGCGGTTTGGGGGCTGATATGTGTGGTAGATCCCTCACACCCCGCGCGCGCGTCAAGACTGTACTGTGATATGTGCGCCCTTTGGCAAGCTGGGCGTCCATTTCACCTTGACCGCCGCCTCCGGTATATCCCCGTCGTTCTGCTCTCGTGTATTCGGCTGCTGTCCCTCGCTAGTGTTTGCAATGTTGTACTGTGTGCTGATGCTGTCCTCACCGTGTTGAATAAATGTTGTATGCCCGTAGATCTCCGAGTGCAAGGACGTGAATAAGTGCGTGCGCTAGTGATACATTGCCAAGGAGGCCTACGCTAGTGTGTCGTGTGCTAGTCTCCGCCGCGCGGCCCGCGGTCACAGATCCAGTATGCGCCGCTCCCACTGCCAGACGGCGTAGCTGACCGCGCTCATGGGCACGACCTTGAGGTACCCGATCGTGAGCCCGACGTAGAAGCCGCGCCAGCCGGCGGCGCCCCACACCGCGCGCACGGTCTCGCCCCAGCGCAGCCAGCGGTCGGGGCGCGTGAGGCCGCCGACCTGCATGCGCCGGCGGACGACCTCGAACGGGTAGGACACGGTCTGGGCGAACGCGCCGGAGACGGCGCCGATGGCGAGGTCGGCGAGCGGCGTGGACGCGGGCGCGGTGGGCGGGAGGAAGTGCGCGCGGAGGAAGCCCCAGGCGAGGAAGGAGGTGCCGGCGTAGGGGATGATGCCGGCGACGGTGACGGTGAAGCCGCGGTAGAACTTGAGGATGGGGAAGCGCGTGAATATGGAGGCGTGCGGCGTGCTGGGGGAGGGCGCGGCGGTGGCGAGGGGGCCGCCTTCGCGGTAGATGTGGCGCATGGCGGAGAGGAAGGAGGGGCGCTGGTATGGTACGGAGGGGTTGGCGGCGCTGCGGGTGCTGAAAGCCATCCGGACGCGGATGAGCTCTAATGGGTATGTGAACAGGACAGAAGTCATTCCTTCGGGGAACGTCAGCGTGAGCAAGGGCGAGGAAGCGGCGGAACTTACCAGAGAGAGCGCCGGCAGTAAAACGCCGGGTATTAGTTTGGCTCTCTCGAGTAGGCATTAGCAACTGTGTTAGATGTTAGCGACACGAGCTCGGTGGATATGCGGGAGACGTACGCCTTCGAGCTGGTCGTATGCCATGAACTTGATGGCAGCATAAGGGAATATACGGAGGAGGGTTGCGGAGTGACCCTGGAGGAGGCCACGGAAGCCGTTCTCGCCGTATATCTGGGAGACCGCGCGGAACGTCCCGCTCCATGTCCCTGTATGCGTGTGTCAATCCGCGGCAGGCGGCCGGTAGACGGAGAGTGCGGACCTGCATATTTCTGAAAGTCGGGGTTGGAGGCTTGGAAGAGGATCTTGACTCTGTCGAGCGGGGCGACGACTGTTTTGGCCTACGCGGTGTGGGTGAGCTCAGCACGGGGAGAAGAAGACTATGCGTACGACGCAGCCAGAGATGCCGCCGGCAATGCCTGAGCGGACGATGTAGTGGAGGCTCTGCCTGTCCTGAGATGCATGGGCGGGCATGCAGTCCGATAGTGTGTGCGCCGTGCAGGAGAGGTGGAGGTCGGGCGAGGAGGGGTGGTCGCTGTGAGCAGTGGCTATATGCGCGTGAGGAGAGAGCGAGTGCGGGGCCCCGGCGAGGACGTCCAACGGTCCAAGTCTTTTCCGACGTCAGTCACTCGCCTTGAGCGCCCGCACGTGACACACGCGTCCCGCTCGACGCGTCGCGTCTGCCAATCCGAGCCCGCCCATTCTCTCTCTCTCACCGCGATGGCGTCCAAGGCGAAGACTGCAGACCAGAAGGTCGCCATTCTCAAAGGCAAGGAAGGTGGGGCTCTCTCGCACTCACGCGGACGCACGCTCACGGCGCGCAGCCGAGGACAGGGTGCTCGAGTACATACGCAAGGTAGATCATATAGCCGCATACACCCACTCGGAGACTGAGTGGCGCATACATGCAGATGAACCGGCCGTTTGGGGCGGTCGATGTGTCGGCCAACCTCAAGGGCGCGGTCCCGAAGGCAGCGACGCAGAAGATCATGGTCGCGCTCGCCGAGAAGGGCGTGCTCGTGCAGAAGACATATGGTGCGCATACATTCAGCGTCTCAGATACATGCACGAACTGTGAGACCGCGGGCAGGCAAGACGACGTTTTTCGTCGCGAACCAAGCGAGCCTGGAAGACATGCCGTCGGATAAGCTCGCGGGGCTCGAGGCCGAGGTGAAGCGGATCGACGAGGAGAACAAGCGTCTTGGCGCGGAGGTGAAGAGTCTGGGGACGGGTACGTCGGCGCGGCGCGTGCTGTTGAGGACACGGTACTGAGCGTGGGCAAGAACTGGGGAAGCTGAAGAGCACGCCGACGGACACGGAGCTGGCGGCGGAGGTCGCGAAGGCGGCGGACGCGGTGCGCTCGCTGCTGCACTGGTGCGGGACGGAGACTGATGGTCGGTCGCAGGTGGTGCAGGCGCGGGGGCACGTGGAGCCGCTGCGGACAGGCACGCCGCTGCTGAGCGAGGCGGAGAGCGCGGCGCTGGAGGGCGAGTGGACGCGGTGGAGGAAGGACTGGGTCCGGCGGCGGAAGGTGTTTGACACGTACGCGATGCACGCTCGCCCAGACGTTGTGCCTGACGCTGACATGACGCGCGAACAGATTCTGGGCACTGGCGACGGACGCGCTCACCCCGCAGGACGCGACGGAGCTCGCGGACGAGCTGGGCATCGAGCACGACACGGCGGAGCACGGCGGGCTGGAGCAGGGCGCGCTGGCGGCGAGCGTGCTGGGCAAGCGGCGGCGGTGAGTCACGCGTGACAGGGCGGGGCGCGGCACGTGACACACGCGCAGGTCCGTGCACGGCGCCGAAAATAGGCGGGAGGCGGTCGTGAGGGGGGCAGCTATTTTCGGAGCGAGTCGGAGTGCGAAAGCGGGTATATTAGGGGCAGTGTCGGTCGCCAGCTCTCAACGTTGTCTCCTTCTCTCTCCTCGTCGTTCCTCCCCGGTCTCCTCCTTTGCCCATCCCTTGAGCATCATGTCTCCCGTCGCTCTTTCAGCCCTCCTCGCCTTCGCGGCCGCCTCCACCCGCGTCCTCGCACAGGACGCAACCTCCTCCTCCTTCGTCCCCCTTGCTTCCAAAGTCTTCAATTGGAACGACCTCGTAAGTGCTCCCCGCCCGCCCATCTCTCCTCCCGTTAACGCGCTCTCTACCAGCCTGAGAAAGCCGACACCGACGACCTTCTCCGCGGTACCCAGATGGGCTTCAACAATTGTAATTCGACCACCGAGGGCCAATCCTCGCTGTGCCAGACTGCTGTCATCAACCACCTTGACGGCAAGTCCTTCTTCCCCTCCCATCTACCCCGAGCCTGACCCCGTTCCAGACTTCTGCCTCTGGGCCCCCATCAACCCCAACACCACCATCGGTGACTCCGAGGCTGACGAAGTCGCCTGGTGCACCAAGAAGGGTCACGGCTCTCGTCTCATTCCCGATGGCGCCCTAACCGGTGTCCAGTTGACCAAGACCCCTGGCTACATCCAGGTCGTCGGTTTCATCGACCAGACCAAGATCAACATCCAGGCTGGTGATGGCGGAGGAGAGCTCGACCCCCACGGCGCTGATTTCCGTGGTAACCCCTTGGTGGGCTCGTCTTCTCCAATGGTTGGGGCAACGACAACACCACTTACACTCAAGTTCATGAGTGGCACAAGTACGCATCACATACATGAAATGTATGCTCAGTGGCTGACCAAGGGGTACAGCTTCATGGGCAGCAACTCGTTCTGCTTCAAGATTTGCGACCCCTCGGGCCCCAACCCGGCCGATCTTTGCCAGCACATCTACGACCGTATCGGTGTCTCGTACAACTGCCCTACCGCTGCACAGGACGGCACCTTCGAATACTGCGAGGGCGACAACCAGGACCCCCCTGGCATCTACACTTCAAACGGCCAGGTCGTGACCTACACTCAGCCTGCTGAGTCGCTCGGTGTCATCTCGAGCATGCCTTACCAGCCGAAGGTGCCCGCGTCCTCCAACTGCGTCCAGCTCGCCTCCTCGGCGCTCTTCACCGACCTCGCTGCCGTTACCGGCGCGGCCTCGGGCTCTGCGTCGGCTTCGGGCTCCGGTGCCACGGCTGCGCCCACCGGCACTGCGAAGACGTCGGGTTCCGTCGCCGCGACTGGCTCTCGCAGCGGCTCGTCGGCTAGCCCGTCCGCGACTGGTGGAAGCCAGAACGGCGCTGGTGCGGTCGGCATCTCGGTGCTGTCGACCATCGCCGGTGTGATGGCGGCGGTTTCGTTCCTGGCTTAAGATGCTCTGCACTTAGCTCATGATGTCACGAGCGGGGAGGGGGGTGAAATCTATGGACTTGAACGTAGCTGCTACGTCGAATTACACCACTAGCTCACGCACTGTAGCGAACGGACTACCTAGTATCGCATTTTCTTGGCTGTCGCGCAGTCGCATGCCCATACCCGTTGCTATCTTTTAATACCACACGCGCTTTGCTCCAGCACTGGCTGTGTGAGAGACCTGACCTGTGCAGGGTGCGATTGAGACGTGCGCAGGGTGTGTGCTCTGCCGCGATGGCAAAGGCGGCGTTGTGCGGGCAGGCCGAGCGTCTGTTCTTCACTGCTCCATCGACCACCACTCCGACTCGCGCCTCCACCGCACACCGCACACCACCACTCCCTCGCCCTCCCTCGCCTGCGCTCGCCCACCACTCCTTGCCCCGCTCTCGACCCCCCGCTGCCCGCCATGGGCCCTGCTCCGAAGAAGAAAGCCCTCAAGATCGGCCGCGCCCTCAAGCGCCTCCCCGCCCGCGTCTCCGGCCACAAGGGCAGCGGCAACACCTTCGCCCCCCTCCCCGGCGAGCTCCCCCTCGTCCTCCTCCGCGTCCAGGTCCTCAGCTGCACAGGCCTCCTCTCCAAGGACCGCAACGGCTTCAGCGACCCGTCAGTCCACCCCCATCCCACCCGTCTCTGTCCTAACGCGCTGCCCCCAGCTTCGTCGTCGTCTCCGTCCTCGGCAATCGCCACCAGACCCCCGTCGCGAAGCGCACGGTGAACCCGACCTTCAACCCCAAGGATGCCACCTTCGACTTCCCCATCTACCTCTCCCTCGCCGACCGCCTCGGCGTCGCCGAGCTCGTCGTCTGGGACAAGGACATGCTCAAGAAGGACTACCTCGGCGAGACCGCCTTCCCGCTCGAGGACTGGTTCAGGGACGGCAGCGCGTTCGCGTTCGACGACGAGAACAACAAGGTGAGCCTCCCCCGCGCCGTCCGACGAGGCGCGGCGAAACTGATCGTGTGCGCCCCGCGCAGATGGTCTCGCGCAGCCTCCAGTCCACACGCAACTCCACCCCCGCGACCGGCAGCATCCAGCTCAAGCTCGGCTTCGTCCAGCCCCCGAACACGACCTCCCTCATGGACTTTGGCGAAATCTACGCAGAGCTCGTCAAGCGCACTCGGCCCAGCCTCGTGTCCGCTGCCCCGGTACGTCCGCCTTCATATCGCCTTCATTACCGTCTGCACGTTCGCCGTGCTCCCCCTCGTTGCTTCATGCGACCCCCGTGCTGACCATGCACGCAGACGGAGGGCATCGGCACCATCCGCTCCAACCAGGAGGGTCCGCAGTACGAAGACGACGGACTGAGCTCCGACGAGGGCGAGACGAACAGCGAAGACGAGGACGAGGACGGCCCGGCCCCCGGCAGCCACATTGCAAGCCTGAACATTCCGCCCTCGCAGGGCTTCGCGCAGGACGGCGCCGCGCTCATCGAGCAGCCCTCCCCGCGCGCAGCCGCGTCTGTAGAGACCCCCGTGACGCCCACGCCCGCCGCGGTGACGAAGACTCCGCAGGCATCCAAGCCGCCATCGCCCGGATTCAGCATCCCGAAGATGTTCCCGAAACGCGCGAGCACCCCGCGGTCGGCCTCGTTCGACTCGACGATGGCCGGCGGGAGCGCCTCGACGCCCGCGTCCGGGTCCGCGACTGCGGTCAGTACCCCGGGCGTGCTGTCTCCGTCTCCCTCCGGCGGCACAACTCCGATCGCCCGCCCGCTGTCAGCGCAAAAGTCAAAGTTCAGGAAGTCGTGGGTCGCGAAGGCGCGGGACTTCAACTTTAACGCCGCGAATGATATTATGGGCATCGTTATGCTCGAAATCCAGGGCGCGCAAGACCTGCCGAAGATCAAGAATAGTGAGTATGTGTTTGTCGCGCACGGAGCTTGATGCTGACCGGCCGCAGTGACGCGTACGGGGTGGGACATGGACCCGTTCGTGGTCGTGTCGTTCGGCAAGAAGGTCTTCCGAACGCGCGTCATCCGGCACTCCCTCAGCCCGCAGTGGGACGAAAAGATGCTCTTCCACGTGCGGCGATACGAGACCGCGTTCAAGATCCAGCTCACCGTCCTCGACTGGGACAAGCTCTCGTCCAACGACCACGTCGGCGACGCGTCCTTTGACGTCGCCGGCCTGCTGGAGAACGCACCAAAGGCGGATGAGAAGACCGGGCTGTACCCGGACGACGAGGACGGCCAACGCTCGATGCAGAGCTTCGAGCTCCCCCTGCAGACTGCGAGCTCGGCCCCGTGGGAGTCCAGACACAAGCCCACGATCACGTTCAGGTGAGCGTGCGCGGTCCCGTGTGCGCGTCCGTACTGACTCTCGCGGCAGGGCAAAGTACCAGCCGTACGACGCGCTCCGCCAGAAGTTCTGGCGCGTGTACCTCAAGCAGTACGACACGGACGACAACGGCACGATCTCGCACCTCGAGCTCACGTCGATGCTCGACTCGCTCGGCTCGACGCTCTCGCACGAGACCGTCGATTCGTTCTGGACGCGCTTCGGCAAGCAGCCCCGCACGGACACGCTCACGACGAACGAGGCGATCCAGTGCCTCGAGACCGAGCTCTTCCGCCCCGCGAGCGAGAAGAAGCGCATCGACCCCGAGGACAGCACGATGGACACGTCCGCGCCCGTCACCCCCGCGATCACCGGCGGCATGGAGGCCCAGCAGGCCGTCAACTTCGACAAGCTCGACTTCTCCGGCATGCCCTCGCACCCCGCCGCCATGGGCCGCGACCACGGACCGGAGGACGCGGCGCGCCATCCCGCGGCGCCGCACGCGTACGCGACGGAGCCGATGCAGCAGCCCCTCGCGGACGTGGCCCTCTCGCGGACGCCGGGCGGGCGCCCGGGGCTGTCGCCGTCGCCGGGGCCGGGCTCGTTCGCGCGCAACAGCTCGACGTCGTCGTCGGACGCGGAGGACTCGAGCGGGTCGGCGTCGCCCGACGCGTCGATTGAGCGCGTGATCAATGTCAAGAACTGCCCGCTGTGCCACCGCCCGCGGCTGAACGCGAAGGCGGAGGTGGACATCGTGACGCACTTGGCGGTGTGCGCGAGCCAGGACTGGGCGCGCGTGGACCGCATCGTGGTCGGGAACTATGTGACGGCGAGTCAGGCGCAGCGGAAGTGGTACACGAAGGTCATCTCGAAGGTCTCGTCGGGGAATTACAAACTCGGGGCGGTGAGTGCGGATCTGGGCGCGCGCGCGGCGGGGTACTTATGGACGT
>JABYQU010000061.1:0-198215 GCA_022264855.1 Lenzites betulinus | reverse complement strand
GCATATGCGGAGAGACGCACAAAGTCTCCAAAGTTGGGCTCTCGAGTAAAGACCTTCGCCGGGAAAAATTGTGTCAATAGGGTGAGACATAGGGTTGCAGTTCAGTCGTGCTCACCACTTGTTGACCGATCATTGTCTCTCCCGTGATTGGAACGACCTTGCATAGGCCCTCGGGAAGTGTGTACAGCAGGAGGGACACGAGGCTATCCACGGTGTCCCAAAGGACATCAAGCGCGGGATCACTGAGAGAGCTGCATGTGACGGCGAGGGCGGCCAGGGAGGGTTGTTTAGGACCGTTGGAGTATGGGTCCCAAAGAAAACCACAGATATATGAAATAGTTTCGCGGGGAAGGCAGGTCATGTATGAATGAACCATGGTCCTCTGATGTGGGAGGGTTCTGCGTAAATGCTGTATGGATGGTGCAGCCGAGCAACTAGTGGTGGTTATCAAGGAAGTCACCGTTTCGACTGCCACAACCAACCCCGACCACGTTGCAGGGGGAGGGATCGGTTGGACAGATATACAAGAGCAAACACTACGCTGAATAGGAGAGCTGTGTTGCCTTGTTCAGCACTGAATTTTGAATAACAGTCAACGCGAGTACGGTGCTGCGACTAACAGGTATCTCAACCACCTTCCATGCCAGAGTCACAGGCCTTGTGACCAAGCGTCGCCACTGATCCGGCTTCTGAACGCACACCTCGTTCTCGACAGCCCAATACCGTTTCTAGATCTGTGTCTGCTAATCAAAAACGCGGATCGGCATCGTCTCCAAAGCTGGTTGACGATGGAGGTATTCACACAGCACTGGAATCTTTCGTCAGCATGCTTGTCGAACGTCCCAACAAATGAAACTGAAAGGGCAAGAATAAAAAAAATCAGTGTTGCGAAGGTATCATCTACCGCACCCGAAGATGCTCAGACTGACGTGCAAATAACAACTAGACTCATCATATCGACGATGCAACGGATGTGTCACTCACAAGTGAGGCGGTCCAGTGACACGGGCCAAGTACCACGCAGACTACTGGCCTTCATTGCTGAAAGGGCAGATCCTATGGTTTGCCATCCGGCGAATCATGGCGTGAAGTTACAGTCGTCTATAGCGACAAATTGTCTCAGCCTAGGGGCCCGTGTGGTGCATGTGAATCAGATATCATGGCACGGGACACGAGCAATTGGACTCACCTCTATGTTTCAACGGCTTTCTTCACGAAGCGCGTCTGCCAATTTTTGCAGCTGCGCCGAGGTGGTGCTCTCGCCGGTGTTTTTGGCGACGTTACGCTCATGAAAGTGGTGGAGGAACGCGTCGATGCGCTTCTGTGCCACACCCGACGAGATAGTCTGGACGTGGGTGGGCTGGATGCGGGGCGGCGGGGTGAGGGCAGCGTCCATGGTGGTGAGAGGCAGACGAGCGCGGCAGAATCGCGGCGAAAAAGGTACGGCACCGGTCACGTGGGCGGAACAGCAGTCGTACCACCGCGAATTCGCCGAAAAGGGAAGGAGACTTCAAGATCGGCGCCAGCGACGCCTGCGCTCGCTCCTCCACATCCCCTCCCCGCCGTACTCTACCACAAAACAGTCATAATGGGCGCCGCGTCGATGCTCACCCTCATGCTCACCCACCCCTTCGAGTTCCGCATACTCGTCCAGTACAAGCTCTGGCACGAGCCCCAACGCGACATCACAGCGGCCTCGGAACACGCTACGTCGGGATGGGACCGCCCCGCAATGCGGAGGTGCTGGGAGTTCCTTGACCTCACCAGCCGGAGTTTTTCTGGTGTCATTAAGGAGCTCGAGGGCGACTTGGCAAGAGTGGTACGTAGTCAAGTCTACCGAAGGCTCCCCCAGCATCATGTGTGGGGTGCGAGGCGAGGTCTGGGGGATGTCCCTTCGCACCCTCTGTGGATGCCCATTAAGAAATAAAACAAAGCGCTTGCGCTAAGCTGCACGGGAAAGTGTGCATCAGTTTTGATGGACACGCCCGGCGAGTTGGGCGAGAGCGGGAACCCCAGTGCTGTTCCATTCGCCCATCCAGTACAATTGAAGCGACACCCGCTCGGCACCTGCCCCTGTCTTTTATGGTGGCTTCGAACGAACGTGTCAGGCATCTCGGCTAACTGGTATTTACACAGGTGTGCTTATTCTACCTTGTCCTCCGCGGCCTAGACACGATTGAAGATGACATGACGCTACCTGACGAACGGAAGCAACCCGTCCTCCGGGCATTCCACAAACTTGCCTTCCAACCAGGATGGACCTTCACGGAATGTGGGCCGAATGAAAAAGACCGACAGCTTCTTGTAGAGTGGACGGTGGTGTCCGAGGAGCTAAACCTCCTCGACCCTCGGTGCGTTCTACTTTCCATCCTGGTCCTAACCAAACTCACCTGGCGCGTCCATGTGTAGGTATCGTGACATCATCATTGACATCACCGAGAAGATGGCGACCGGTATGGCAGACTACGCACACAAGGCGGCGACCACGGACGAGCTATACGTTGAGACTATCGACGAGTACAACCTCTACTGCCACTACGTCGCCGGGTTGGTCGGCGAAGGCCTTACGGGCTTCTGGTCTGCGTCAGGAAAGGAGGCTGCGTGGCTCGGGCAGCAGCTGGAGCTCTCGAACTCTATGGGCACCATGCTCCAGAAGACGAACATCATCCGTGACTTCCGCGAGGACGCCGAGGAGCGGCGTTTCTTCTGGCCGCGCGAGATCTGGGGGCGCGAGGTGTACGGCAAGGCCGCGGGCGGACGGCCCGCGATCACCGACCTTAAGGAGTTGTATGCTCCCGGGAACGAGAAGCAGGCGCTCTGGGTGCAGAGCGGCATGGTCGTAGACGTGCTCGGCCATGCATGCGACTCGCTCGACTACCTCCGCCTACTCACGAAGCAGAGCGTGTTCTGCTTCTGCGCAATTCCCCAGACGATGGCGATGGCGACGCTCACGCTGTGCTTCATGAACTACGACATGTTCCAACGGCATATCAAGATCCGGAAAGCGGAGGCAGCTTCGGTGGGTCTTCTCATTCCATCGTCATCCCTCCACAGGCGGCTAACTTCGTTGTCCAGTTGATTATGCGCTCAACAAACCCACGAGACGTCGCGTACATCTTCCGTAGCTACGCACGGACGATCCACGCCCGCGCATTGCCTGAAGACCCCAACTTCATCAAGCTCTCTGTCGCTTGTGGCAAGGTACGTCCCTCCCTCCCTCTTCCCAAACATCTATACTCACCCGCTCTCCCGCCCACGCAGATCGAGCAATGGTGCGAGCGCTACTACCCCGGGTTCGTGCAGCTCGACACCGTCGGCGGCCAGCCGCGCTACAACCCCACCGACGCACGCACGAAGGTCCTCGAGGCCGCGCAGGTGCGCGACCGCGCGCTCGCGCGCGAAAAGCGCCTGCAGGAGATCCGCGAGAAGCAGCCCGCGACGCTCGCCGCGGACCGCCCGAAGCAGCAGGTCGGGAGCTCGCCAGGGGAGATCATATTCTACGTCGGGACGGCGTTCGCGATCGTGCTCATCGTCGGCCTAGGCGGGCTCTGGGCGCTGCTCCAGTGGTACGGGCCTGCGTAGGAGGCTGCCCCCGGTGCGGGAGTTGGAGGAGGAGGAGGCGTCTTTCCACCTTTCTTGGTTTCGCTGGATACCCGTGAAAATACATACAGCTTATGCCGTGTAGCATGCATTTTAATGACTTTCAACGTACGGTTATGCAAGGATGTCGAGTACATGGTTGTAGTAAGTTCCCCGCCCGATGCACTGAGCAGTGCACACACATCTGCCGTCTGCTTGTTAGATAAAATTCAATCTGGGCTGGGTCTGCCACGAGGGAGGCCCTCCATAGCACCATATATATTACATTCATCAGTATGTACCTCAGTAACCTTGACACCAGTCCTTGATGCGTAAGGCGTTGCAACTTCATACGACGGAAAGCCGACCACGCGCGCCCGCCCACGAAGAGAGACATATGCTCAATAACAGGGAATAACATACAACACCACACGGAAAGTATACCGAGACGAGATCGAGAGAATCCATACAGTCTCCACCAAACTGCCCCACCACCAGAGCGGTCCCCACGCTCACCGCCTACTTCTTGCGCTTCAGAGCTGCACCACGAAAGCTGGTCAGCAACCCCATGCATCGAAATAAGAGAGGAATGAGACTCACGCGCAGCCTGGGACGCAGCCTTGCGCTTCTGTCCCGCCTTGGCGGGCTCGTCGTCGTAGTGCGTCGCGGCGGCCTTACCCTTCTTGCCCTTCGCGAGCGGCTTGCGCTTCACGCCGTCGAGCGAGACGGGGGCGCCAGGGTCCGCCTCGCAGTCCGGGCAGAACCACTCGCCGTCGGGCACGGCGTCCAGCGGCGGGTCCAGGCACTTCAGGTGGTACGGGTAGTCGCACTGGCGAGGACAGCGGTACATCAGCTCGAGGGTCGTAATCATACGCCGGGTATGTGGAGACGGACCTTTTCGCACTCCAGGAGCGTGTCCTCTTCGCCACCGTCCTTCTCGCAGACGACGCAGAAGTCGGGGACCTCGATCTCAGCAGGGTGCCGCGGGAGGTCGGAGGACTTATCGTTGGGGTGGACGAGAATGTAAGTCGTGTTCTGTCCCGGTGCGACCCTGCCAACACGAAACATGATCAGACACATTTTAGAAAGTCTGAGTTAGACGAAGAAGGCGTACTTCAAGACGTCGAGGCCCGTCAACGGTTTGTGTTGCAGCGGTTTCGTTGAGCTCTTCGGCTCGTTCGGCCCAAGGCCAAGTTCGCCTGGAAGGGAAAAAAAGGTAAGGGGGTTTCGTGGAAACAAGTAGTACCTTGCCACATACCGTTTAGAGCGCCCTGTCCGAAGGCGATAGTCATCACGCCATCCTCTTCTTGTGCAATGGCCCAGTGAGTGACACCGCCGCACGCGGCATGGATAATTTTGCAACCCCTACGACACAATGAGCGACATGGAAGTGAGTGATAGAGAATTTTGCTTACATGATGTCCTGTATGATCTTGAATGTGGAGAATGGCTGGCCGCCAGAACCTACAGTACAGAGTATTAGACGGGACCGTTTGTGAAGGCTCACTTAACGTACCATCCCCTGTGTTCTTCCATTTCCCCGCCATGTAGTACATATTCTGCTTGTCGATCACTACCGAATTTGACGGACCAGCGACAATTTGTGCACCCATGGTGAGCTCGTTGGGTCCGGCGAACTAAATGATGCCCACGTCAATGGATATCCGAACCAGATGTATACAGGGCACGCACATGAGGTATAAGCTTGGGCACTAGGGCATCTTGTTGATTACCCAGGCCCAGGCGACAGTATCCGTTATAGCCCCAGCCGTAGACGCGCCTGGGAGAGTTTCAATGTCGAACATTCATACACCTATACCAAGGCACTTACCCATCACTGTCGAGGGCTAGTGCATGTTGCGAACCACATGCAATTTGTACAATCTTCCGCTCTGCTAGGCCTCTTACGAGTACTGCGCAGAAGATAAGCACGTGGGGCAATGGACATGCAGTGAGACACAGCCATGCTCACTAGGTTCCGTTTCGTAGTCAAACGCCGACTTGCCGGCCGACACAATGCGCTCGCCCGCCTGGCCGTTGCCGAGCTGGCCTTTCTCCTCGCTCCCGAACGCAAACACTGCAAGGGTCAGTCGACGCTAGTCCTGGCTTGGCTTGGCGACGCGCTCACCTTTCCCGCTCTCCGTGAGAACAAGAGAGAAGGTGACCCCAGCAGCGGCCTTCACGACCTTCTCCTTCACGCCGCCCAATTTAGGCCCATTTACTAGCTTGAATGAGGGTATTTCCGGACACGCCGGGTGCCCGCACTACGTCGCTCGTCGGTATATGAGGCGACAAGTGAACACAGGTGGCTACTCACCTGTCCCGCGTTGTTCGACCCTGTACTCCACAGTTGCCCCTCGCTACCAACGAGGAGCGTGTGGTTCTTTCCGCATGCCGCGTCGACAATGCGGGATCCCCTAGGGGCGCCGAGATCCTCAGCAGTCACCCGCCGGGGTGCGTTCTCGGATATCATGTCGACGCCGGGCACACCCAAACACGACTTGTCATTGCGACCAAACATCCACACTGCACCGTCGACGTCGAGCACGATGCAGTAGCAAGCGACACATGACGTATGAATGGAGACGGCCTTGATGTTGCTCAGCGAGCGGAGGATGTGGGGTTCGAGCAGGTCGGGGTTGGGGTTTCTGTGGCCGGCGCAGTGCGGTGAGCAATGTGCGTTGCGTTGCGCGCACGCGACGAGGAAAGATGAACGCACGGTGCCCCATCCTCCAGTCCCTTCTTTCCTCCCTTGTCTTTCTTGCCCAGTCGCGGCCTGTAACCGGCATTAAGTCACTCTGCGCAGACGGTGTCGGCGTGACCCCTGCGCGCGGGAGTGCGCGGGGGGAGGGGCGGAGCCACAACGGCCGATCACGAACTCGAACACTCACCAGTCAGTGCCGCCACAAATGAGGACTGCAGCGCGCGGAATTCGAGCTCAGCGACAGTTAGGATGAGAGATGGACTGGGTTGTACCTCTTCCCCATGTCTTGTCGTCGTGTGAGGTGGATGCGAGAGGGCTGGACGGGTTGGACATCGTTGCACTGCCCAGGGAGGTTGAAAGCGAGACGAGCGCGGTGTGACCCGACTCGGCGATGGACGCGCTCTCGCTACCCGCCCAGCCCGGCCTGTCACCTGTGAGACTCCCATGCACGCTCGCTCCCAGACTCGCTCACACACACCCCGGCCGCGCTCCAGACACAATATCATACATGTATTATCGACAGCGGTAGAGAAAGGTCCAAGACGTGTACAGCAGGTATATCGAAAGCATCTAGTACAGCACACAAAGCTCCACAGGTCAATCACCAGAATGCGCACCTGAGCAACCAGTTGTTAGCAACCGGACACGGGGACGGAAGAGTCGTAGAACGTACCATCCAGAGAAGCACTGGCACAGATTCTCCAACGACGTGGCCTGAATTATCAATTTGTCCACTTGCGCTGGTACCGACAACACCTCGTCAGGGTTGAAATCACGGCCTTCATTCAATTGCGTTAGCGACTGCACGAAGAGCGGTGCGCAGATCATGACGTACCTGTAAGCTTATCTTGCACGCGTCTGTACACGAACAAAGCACGCTCGTTGCGTACTTCTTGTGCCTCTGGAATTTGAAACATGAGCTCTCTAGGCCCACTTCATATGCAATTAATGCGCACCGTTCAAGATGGCGTTCTCGTCGGCCTTCAGCTTGCGAATGGGCGCTGTAGGATACGCGGTGGTGCGGCCCAAATCTGTAGACCGGCTGCTGTCCCCTGATCGACGGACAAAACGTCAGTGAGCCAATCCACCAGGACCACGTTAAGAAATGAGCCAACCTTCTCCGCGCCGCGCCTCCACGTCTGGCTGCATCAGCCGCCAGTTGATCAACGGGTCGTACACGAACGCCTCGAGGACGGCCATGAGGGACTCCTTGTTCTCCCGAAGTACCTTCATGCTGATTTCGCACGTGTTCCTGAAGCTTCCCTCGATGCCGCTCACTTCCATCGCGTGGGTGAGCATCCTTGTCAATCGGAACGGAATCTTCTCGGGGAACTTCTCGCGGTGCATGGCGACCTCGAAACAATCTCCGAAATCGATGTGCACGACCTTGCCCGTTTGGCGCTCCATCATCAGGTTGGACGGGTGCCGGTCTCCAAGACCAAGAATGTGGCCGACCATGCTGTTGACGGCTAGCGAGCGGGTGTACGTCGCGCGCCGCTCGAGCCAGTGCTCCGAGTTGACGCTCTTGAGCCACAGGACCCGGTACAGGTCTTGGCCTGTGGTGTTCTCGAGCGCGTACTCGAAGACCTCGATCTTCTGCAGCAGGATCAGGTTCTCGTAGTCCGGCGCCATCTACAATGGAATGCTACGTTAGCGATAATGAAGAAAGTGAGCGTACCCCGCTCACCTGGAGCATCAGACGGTACTCGATGTTCAGCAACACCTTCCTCGACTCGCGGTAGTCCCGGACGAGCACATGCAACGTATCGCTGTCTTTCACCCATCCAAGTAGACCGGCGTTGGGAGCAAGTGGAATGACCGGGAAGCGCTGGATATGTAGACGCCGCTTGAAGCAGTCCGTGTCGACCGCGAGCAGGCCGTTGACCAGACTGAAGAGCTGCATGACGCGCTCGTCCTGCCGCAAATCCTCGTGCCCCTTGAGCAGGAATTGGTAGTCGACGCCATCGCTGCCCTTGATCGTGAGCCGCCGAGGGCGCTGCTTCGATGAGATGACCGTGAGTTTGGATGCGAAGCTCGAAATCTTGATGATGGGCTTTCCGCTGTGGTAGGTCCCTGTCGCGAGGTATGAGCAGCGTGCAGGTATTCTTGGACCGCGATGACGTACCGGGCACCGCGAGATCAAGACTCTTCGCCTTGAGCAGCTCAGGCGACACGTATTGCAAATCGAGCGTTGTCAACTGAGGCAGCTGCTTCTCGATCTTCTTGAACACCTGGAGAATGTCTCACGTTAGTTGCTGTGGAGCACACAGATGTCAAAGTGACTTGCCCCATAGTAGATCTCCCAGGCCTTCTCGAGATCCCGCTTCTCCCCATAGACGGTGTAACGCCGGCAAGCTTCACGTGCTTCATGAAGGTCGCGTCCGAAGACCTGCGTGAACGAGATCTCGCGCGCCGTCTTCGGCCCCTGTGAAATGGATCAGTAACACGAGGGAGGGGTCGTTCAGGTGTCATGCTTACGTCCTCCAGCATGTCGTGCAGTGGATCAAGGAAGTGGATCATACCCATGGGGTTGTGATCAGTGAAGTAGAGACGAGATGCCTCCTCTAGACCTTCATGCCACAACTCGTGCCACAGGATAGCGACCCGAATCAGTTCGTGACCGATAAGTAGAGCCTGGGGAGCATGTCAGCCTATGAGCGCATGTACAATTCGAGTGAACCTACCTGTTCGACGATGGCAGGGCTGTGCTCCCTCATGCGATCCATGATGTTGAGTGCCGCCTTCTTCCGGACCGCACTTGACGATTTCGACGCCACGGTAAGAGGGTAGACGAGCGCCTGCGGATGATGCTTCCCGACCTCCGTCAGGAGGTTGTTAATGTTCCGTCGGATGTTGTTGCTGGGCGTCTGAATACGCGCAATGATCTGGGGGGAATTGAGCGAATATCGTCAAGGGTGGTCGTATGAGCTTACCTGAGGAATGACCTCCAACCACGTGTCGACCTCAACATCGGTGAAGCCGCTACTCATCGCATGGCTGACGTCGTCGTGGGCACCATACTTGAACCACAGCGTCAACAGCCGCAAGGTGTCCTGCAAGGCGTTGACGTTCCTCAAAGAAATCGACCGGAAGAAGCCTAGGCGCCGTGAGCTGTTTAGTCTACCACAATAGTGTGGATTGGCATACCATTGACCGCGGACACGATGTGCACTGTGAGATCTTCGCCCGGAACCTCGCCCATTCGACCGTACTGCTGGTTCTCGAGGAAGCCGACGACATCGAAGTTGGCAAGTGCCCACGTATGCCACGCCTTATACCACGTGGGGTCGTAGTGCGTCGCGAGGTAGTACGACTGCAGGATGTCCTTGATGTTCCTCTGCGCATACGTCATCAGTCTCTCTCTCCCGCTTACGCTATTTCCCCACAAGCTTACCGTATCCCACTCTTCCCTGAGCGCAAACTGCCATTCGCCAAGCTTGAAGTAGCAGCGGGCAAGAAGTCGCGATAACTCTTCCAACTTGCTGTTCACTCCGGGCTCTCCCACAACTCGGACGCTTGTGCCGGTCTGTATGTCCCTGGAGAGCTTGGTAGAGAAGTCACGAAGGTAGTTGAGAGTCTCCTCTCGTTCTCCCTTCGCCCACGCGCACTTCAGATGCGCGTAGATGACCATTGGCGGCGCCTTGGAAAATTGTTGAGCCCGAGCATGGGGAGTCTGCATGAGCTACATACACGCATATGAGAATATGTAGCACGTTGAAAATATAGGAACAAACCCGTTCAGGCCATAGCAGAGAATTGATCGTTTTCTCGGCGAGGAACATGCGGTTCGACTTGCGGCAGAGGTTCGCGAACTTGATCCACATGACCGGGTCATCCTCCGGCGAGAGCACGAGCGCGCGGACCTGCAAGATGCGCTGCCAGACCTCTACGTCCGGCTGGCACCCTTGCAGCCTCTTCATCCACGTCTTCCTCATCGCGCCCTGGCGCTCTGGCTGGTCAGCGTACTGCTTGTAGTTGACAATCTCCTCTAGCTCGGAGAGCATTTGTGCCCGGACCATGATACTTCAACCAGTCAGTCATGCTCACGATCCAACGTGGGCCTACCGCACTCACTTGTAGGACCGACCGTAGCTCTCACCGACCAACGACGTGAGCTCAGGGTCGAGCAAGTCGCGCGCCTTCGCGATCTGCATCATCGCCTTCGGGAACTGGTTCTGGTGCACGGCCAAGATGGCGCGGTAGAACGGCCTGTCAGCCGAGTCGGGCTTCATCGTCGCAATGTAGTCCTCCATCGCCTCCCAGTCGTTGAGCGCCCACGCAGCGGCGGCCGCCATCGGCGCGATTTCCCTGCGGTCCTCGAGGTTCGCGTTCGACCACGTCTCCTCGACCTGCTTCGAGAGGTGCTCCCACTCTCCGAGCGCGTGCAAGCACTTCATTCGCCCCACTGCGATCTCGGGTGCGGTGGGGTCGTGCTGGGCGCGCTTCTCGTACGTCTCGAGGGCCTCCTGCCAGCGTCCGAGGCGCTCGTACCACTCCTCGTGCTTGCTCACGTCGTACTGCTCGCGCGCGATGAGCAGCGTGCCCCACGCGGCGTCGTGCTGTTGCAGCTTCGAGTTGATGCTGATGAGCGACTCGATGATGGTGGGTGACGTCTCGCTGAAGAACTCGAGCTCCTTGTAGTGCAGGGCCTTCGCGTAGGCGTGGAACTTCATGGCGTACTCGCCCAGCGTGCGGTTCTCGATGGGGAGAGGCTTTTCCTCGTGCTCCATGAACTCGGCGAGGTTCAGCAACCGATGGACCAAGTCGGAGGGAGCATTGCTAGAAGTGATCGCGAACTCGATCGACCTCACCAAGTCCTCCTACAAATCAGAAGGCGTGAGTTATACCTGCTGCTTAAGTAAACGGCTGACTTACCTGGTATTGGTCGTAGAGCTCCCCCCAGCAGGACACGAACGCAGCATTGAACAGCTCCTTCGCAAGCGGGGTATGCAGGTCAACAAGAGCCATGCAAGCACGCAGCGCGTTGGACGGCGACTCCCGCATGAACTCCACGGACAGCTTTTGAATCCACTCCGTCCAGTCCTCCTTTGCGCTGATCGCCGACGTGTCCCAAGCCTGCTTGAGATGCTGCTGGTTCACTGCCATCTTCGCCGCCTCCGCTGGAGCTTGGAAATCAGTGGCCTTCGCGATGTCGCTTGCCCTGATGTGAACGGATGAGTGTATGAGGATGAGCTCGTGCAGGACGGACGTACAAGGCAATGGAGGTTTCTTGCGGCAGCCGCTCGCCCTTCAAGAGCTTCTCGATGAGACTCTCATATCGCACGTGCGAGATCCCGTGCTTGGTGATTGTCTGTACCACACTCTGTCAGAACATACCACACCATACATGAGCCCCACACCGATAAGTACCTTGCGAATCGTCGGGTGGAAGATTGCGAAGTCCGACCCGAGTTGTATCATGAGCGCGCAGAGCGTGTCCAACACCGCCTGCCTCAGCTCGTTGTTCTGCTGGTTGAGCACGCGCACGAGGGGGTGGATGATCCGCGAAGCGTGGTCCGAGAAGTTCACGCGCTTCGTGAGGCCCTCGATCGTATGGATCGCACGCTTGCGCAGCGCGGTCGATGCGTCTGGGCGCTCCGAGGTCTTCACGATGAGCGGGATAACGAGCTGGAGGTACTCCTCGATGTTCCCGCCGAACGTCAGGAACGCGTCGAATATCTTGATTTGTGTGCTGCTCGTGCGCTCGTTCAGCTCCCCTTCGAAGACCTTGAGGATCGGGGGCAGGATCATGGGGATGAACGGCTTGAACTCGGCGTCGAGCGCCTTCCCGAGGGCCTCCACGAGCGACATTAGAGGGAGTTGCAGCGGGGAGTTATCCCAGAGGTCCTGGACGAGTCGGAATATTTCCGTGGTATGGTTCCGGACGTGCTGCTTGATGATCCCAACTAAGATCGCCAGTTGTTCCAAGTGGAAGACCTGAGTTCGAGATGACGAATTGCGCGCGACGTTAGTGAAAGCCGGGATGATCTATATTCAACGCTTGTCAGCACCACCTGGTTTCGTTAAATACCGATACATGACGCACCTGAGGAAGGAACGTGACACATTTCAACCCTTGCGTCTTGAAGATCGACATGACCGCCTCGATGACTTTATGGTGATGATTGCTCAACGACTGATCCTTGAGGACATTTAACAACGCGTTGATAGCGACCGTTTGGTAGTAGTCATCCGACGCCGTCGACGCGCCCGTCAAGTTCCGCGACGCGTTGTTAACGAGGCTCGACGAGACCTCGGTCACGGCATCCTCCTCTGGCTTGATCTTCCTCCTGTACGGGTCAAGGGCGCCGAGAATACCGAGCACTTTAATCACCTCGCGGCGCACACCTTGTGTGGTCTCTGCCCTGAGGATGCGGCTAAGGATTTGCAGGAGTTGCGGGTATTCAACCAGTGGCTGGATGACATAGCCGGTGCTCGAGCATAGCTGTCCAAGGGTGTGAAGCGCAGCGTCGCGTTTCTGCAGAGACGGGTCCGCGAGCTTGGCGATAATGATCTGCATGAGATCTGGTACGTGGGGGAAGACGTTCTCTCCGCCAACGCACGCCAACTCGCCCAGACACATGAGGATGTTGGCGGAGACGGTTGGGTTTGGGTCGTTCGCCTTCGGAAGAAGGACGCGGAGCATGGGAATCGAGTAGGGCTTGATGAGTCGTTGGGTGGCATTCACTAGCAGCGTCAGCAGACGCGTGCAGTCCTCGCGGTTACGTCTGTGGCTCATGCGTGAGCATGTGGTCTGAGTGGAATGCATAAACACTTACGTGACAGACGAATACTCAAGTTCGGTCAAGAGCTGGATGAGCACCTTGCGCAACGAGGGCATAACATAGGCGGGGTTGTGCATGGCCAAGCGACCGATGAGCGACACCGCCGTCTCACGGTTCTCGAACACCTCGTCATTCACAGCGATGAACAACGAGCGCACATTCTCGGCTTGAGCGAGATGCTTGTCAAAACGCTCATGCAATGAGGACAGCACCGTCTGACGGATGCCCGCGTCTGAGGCGTTGGTTAGCGGTGGCGTCCGGTGTGGCAACAATGCACTTACCTGGGTCAGCGATGGCGACTGTAAGCAGCTTGTCGATCACGTCGCTGATGATTTCGATAGAGTGGTTGCTGGCCTGGTAGCATATGGGGTCGCGCACGAACAACCGACAGCACGTTAGCGCAGCTGCACGTCGAACGTCGGCGTGCTCGGAATCCAGATACGGCAGCGCACAGTCATGGACGAATTCGTTGAGGACATGTCCTGCAATTGCTAGTCAGCAGACGGTTTCGTCGTCCTCATTCCCACTTATGCATACCACTGAAGTCGAACGTATATAGCGTCGTCAAGGCAAGCGTAAGGGTCTCCGGCGACTTCTGCGAGTTTGCAACTTCGGGAGGGACGGCGTCTTTCTTTGCGCCGCTTGATTCACCGCGCAACAGAGTGGGCGGCTGACCCAAGGGCTTGTACGGCTGGTTGTTGAGGATGTACGATAGCGTATCCAGGAGGCGGTCTGAAATCACAGGTCAATATATCACTCGAAACACAGCAAAGACATAGTTCTCTGTACCCTGTATTGTCTTGAGTAGCGGCGGGATGTGCGTCGCAATAGCCACCAGAGCCTGACGCAGGGGCTCGCTGAGTCCGTAGGCGAAGATGAGGTCGAGTTGGTCGTGCAGCAGTTTCGTCAGGTTCGGCCCGACTGCGGCGGCGAGCATGCCCACACATTGGAACATCGGCTCCTCTGAAGGCGCATTCTTCTTCCTGCTCCCAAACAATTTGTGAGATACCATCGGAAATAACAGCGATCTACTTACCCCCTCATCTGCAGACCCTGCTTGATATGAGTCATGATTGACTCCAGGAAGGGCTTCATATCGCTGCCGACGGCCGTAGCTACATGGCCAATGGCGATGAAGGCCACGGAGCGCTCGGAAGGCTTCTCGAGCTGAGTCAGTAAGTGAGCCATGGCCTTGTGCAGGAAGTGCTCCGAGAACGTCGACGTGTCGTATACGGCCAACGTTGGAATGAGCGTGATGACCATCTTCCTGACGAGCTGGTCACGATGCGTCTTGAACGAGAGAATTTGCTCTGCGGCGTCCAAGAACGTTTCCTTCATGAACTAAGGTAACGTAACGTGAGCGTCTAGCGTCCCAAGTAGAAGAGCCCAACGACGCATACCATACCACCGTGAAGCAAAAGTTCGCGGTAGGTCAACAGCGAACCATGAATAATCTCGGCTTGGGACATCTTCAGCCCCATTTGCGCATCCTGCAGTATCTTGAGGTGGAAAGGACTCCGGACCTGCCGCTCCCGCTGGGTGATGATCTCTAGACAAGCGGCAAGAAGCTCCGCCGCACTCTCCCGGACGATGACCCGGGAGTCCCGCAAAGGGACGAGAATCTTGTCGAAGACAAGCCCGATGTGCGAATGGAAGTATGTGGGGCTGTTGCGCGCAAGTTCCTTCAGGATGAGGACGCCCGCGTATCTTCCCGGCTCCTGCTTGTCCGCTTGAAGTAACGAGATCGCCGACTGGACTTCGAAGTCCATGAAGTAGTCGCCGAATGCTGGGCCGCTAATTTCGGCAATTTGGCCGAGTGTCTTCGAGGCCGCAAGCATGACATTGACGTCGGAGTCTGGAAGTAGAGCCTTGACATAGTTGTACAGTCGGAAAAGGTTGGTCTTCGAGTCGATTTCGCCTTCCACCCTGAGGAGATGATCTATACGACGGTCAGATCTATACAGTATAAGGAAGGCTCTGTTCAACGCACCAATGGCTAGGATACCGCCCTGCTTGTCTGCTGTAGTCTGGCTGTGGACAAGGTCGAATATTTTGTTGATTATCTCCTCCCACAACTTGGCGGCGGCATCGGATGACAGTTCTGGGACTGTGTTGGAGATCTAAAGGGGATGAGGGAGAGTAAGGCGCGTATGAATACTACCCACATAACGCTGTAACTCGAGTGCGGATTGAGCCTGGACGTCAGGGCTTCTACTCCTGAGCCCTTGGAAGAGCTGGTCTAGAACATCGACCTGGGAGGTGGGTGCGGGGGTCGCCATGGCTGGTCACCGCATACGAGGACCCGGCTGTGGCACGGGGCAGTCGGAGAGAGTCTGTAGCAGAAGTAGCAGAGCATCCGCAATCGCACAACACAGGACGCGTTCCGCACGTGCGCTCAGATTAGATTAGATTCACCTGGAGATTAGGCCTTTGGTGCTGTGCGGCCAGTGTGCGTCATCGGAAATGCTTCAGCCACCACTTACAGGCGCAGCCAGCTTGAGATCGCTGCGCACGTCCATCTCTTCCAAGAACCACCATCTCTGCCCCAACTTCGTCCTCTCTTATATGAAACATAGACTGGAGTATGTCCGAACGACGTAATTTAACTGAACTTCCTGTCGAGCTCTTTCTCGACGGCATCTTCCCACATCTCCCTGTCGCCGATCTCGTCCACCTGGGATCGACTAGTCGTTACCTTGCGGATCTCGCAGATGACGAGGCGTACTGGCACAGACGTATCCAAGAAGATTTCAACTTCTCTGGGGCTGATACTGCACGCAAGACTGGTTGGAAGTTTCTTTACAAGCGGCTCAGCCACCCACAAGTCTATGTATGGGGGTATGTATCTCCCGGCGGACGTCTTTGATCCCTCTCACTCATAGGCATGTCTCTGTAGTGAAAAGAGCCAGAGCCGATTGGGTCTAAGCGATGCGCCCAAGACTGCTGTGAGAGACGGTGTTCCATATCCCGTCAGATTGGACATTCCGGGCGTCCGCATCGTTAGTTTGGTAGCCGGTGGGATGTATGAACAGCCTATTTCGTCTTCAGGGCTACATCTAAGTCTCACAACTATGCAGGTCCTTCCATGCCATAGACTCCCGCGGAGACATTTACGTATGGGGTCAGTCCTGCAGTGGTTCGTTCAACGAGACCGCCTAACTCGTTACCACAAGGGGTGCTGAACGGCGAGACCTTTGCCTTGAGAAACGACGGTTTTGCCGAGCCAGGTCAGAAAGCAGATCGCCCAATGAAGCTCATCTTGCCCGCCAAATTCCGTAGCTTAAGGTAATTGTCCTACCTGTACAAGCTGAACGCCGCCGCTAACCCATGTATCGCTCAGCTGTGGGAGGCTGCACACCACAGCACTGGACGCCGCGTCGCAAATATGGACCTTCACCTCCTGGGGTCGCCCATACCGCCTCAAATCCTCTCTTGTGGACAAGTCCTCGCCCGATTCGACCCCGGTTCAAGTCGAAAGCGGATGGACGTTCTCCTCGATCCTCACTCAGTCTGGCGACGTGCTTGTCTATTGGCCATTCAGCGGCGCCGTCAAGGTCGCTGCCGATCGGAAGGAGACAGAACTGAATGCAATCGAAGATCCGGCACAGAACATCGCCGCTAAAGCACGCGCTGACCCAGATAACCCTCGCGTGGTTCCTTGCCATTGGTGGGACATGGAAGGGGCTGACCCTGTACGACTTCCCCGTGTACTTGTTCATGACCTCCCCGAACTATCGAAGACTGGCCTATCGGCAGAGCAGCTTGAAGAGGAAACCAAACTCGTCAAGATTGTTGGCATCGACAATTGCATCATTGGCTTGACCAACAAGGGCCATGTGTTGCGCTACGGCATGCTTGGTGGCGAAGAATCATACCAGCAAGGGCGGTGGGAATACGTAGGTCCCAACGATGCGTCAACGCACCCTGGTTATTCACTTATGCGTACCTCAGCTGCCCCACTTCAGCGATGTGGAGAAGCTCCAAACGCATGAAGCTTACAGAGCTGCAGACAACGAGGACACACCGCGACTCACCCCTCCTCCGACTATGCATATCAACCACGTACGCAGCTGCAATTTCATTCATACAACCACCCACCTCTAACAGCACATCTTAGATCTCCGGCTCCTTCCGCAATTTCTTCGCTTACTCCACCGGCCCCAGCTCCGTCGTACTCAAGGGCGAAGCACCCACCGGCCCCAACCCCACCGCCGCCGCCTCGACCCAGCCCACCATCATCCCCGAGCTGCAAAACAGCGCCGTGATCTCCGTCGTGCCAGGCGACTACCACTACGGCGCACTCACCAGCACCGGCGCGCTCCTCACCTGGGGCGCGTTCTCCAAGGGCGCACTCGGCCTCGGGGACCCGACGCAAGTCGAGCTCGGCGCGCCCGGTGGGTACGTCGACGCAGAGCAGCTCCGCACGTCGGTGCACGCGCGCTTCGGCGTGTCGCGTCCGCCCCAGGACGTCCGCGTCCCCAGCGCGGTGCGTTTCGACCATGGGAAGGGGCGCAAGCGCGAGAAGTACTGCTTCGGCGCGACTGCGGCGGGGTGGCACACCGGCGCGCTCGTCATTGACCTCGATGTATGTTCCGGTTATCGTGCCGCTCGTCCTCCCACCAACATACTTACTGATATTTCTCTGCGTAGCCGGACGAGGAGAGCGATGAGGACGACGACGGAGACGTCACGAACATGCCCGGCGCGTTCCCCGATGGCGACGATCCCGAGCCCGGCGAGCCAGCGCACGATCCCCAGGGGCCGTTTGGTTTAGGCCGCGGCTTCGGCGCATTTCGCGTTGGGTATGCCGGGCGCGGCGCGAATCGCGGGAACGCGTTGAACATAACTGGACGCGGGAACGCATTGAACACACCTGGGCAACTGCGATGAATTCCAGAGTGAGAGGAATACAAAAGGATGCATTGTACTATAGAATGTACTGGTACTTCAATAGGAATCGCTCCGTTAAAACAGTGCATTGTAAAAAGTGCGGTGAAGGATCATGCTATTCTACGTGTAAAGTTCCCGCAGAAGAACTCGACAACAAGTACTATAGGCGTTTATTGCCCTTCCGTTCCGGAAATTGCGAGTTAGTTCCGTTGGAGCCCTCATTAACATTGATGTAGCCCAGTATGTTGGATGCATTCCGACACCGTGGCCAGGAGGAGTATACCCTACTTCCTTCAGGATGTCGAGGGGACCGGGAGGGCGCGAAGCAAAAGGTACAGGGCCTGGCCGGGAATTGAACCCGGGACCTCCTCCAGATTGCTCTAAGCCCTAAGAAGGAATCATACTACTAGACCACCAGGCCATTAACTTCACATGCTTACAGGATATTATGACGTTAACGATGCTGGTAGGAAACCTAGTATATCTTGGTGTTCATCAAAAACGGCGAGGATGTTGCGCGCGAGCCTATGCGATACATTCCAAGGGCGTATATATACCACAAGCGAAGAGCTAAAAATCCACTTGACTTGTTGTCTGAATCAACAGCTAGCACGTATGACCAAGCGCGGAATTGTCTACCTTACAGCCAATGATGTTTGCGACAACAACAGGTGCTATAGCACCACGGCCACGGTCGCAGCATCTAGGTGCATCCTGTCGCAAACGTGTGTCACATGGATGAACAACCACCCGTTCGTGAGGAGCTCGCACCCCCTCGCTCTGAAGACTGGCGCCTCCGACTGGTACGCTACGGCGGTGCGACCTTTGGCACCAGGCAGCCGTCCCAACTCCCAGAGCCCCGCGCCCCGGCAGCACAATTACACCCGCCAGACGCGCACGCCGGAGCCCAGACGACAGCCCGCAGAGTCGCGACCCACACTGGCGCGCCCGCCCCCGCCGCACGGGCCGCACCTGCCCCGTACGTGCACCTGCCGTGCGCAGCGGCGCATTGGGCGTCCGGCGACGCTCGGAGCTCGGGTCTTGTATGCAGTGACAGTGCACTTATCACTTATTGCGTGCGTGGACGGGCGGGCGAAAACTTCGCGCAGGGTCCTGGATCGGTCGCCTGGAAGGTGGAGGCGCAGACGCGGGGGGGCGTGGCGGAGAAGATTTGGGTGGTTGGGGGCGTACGGATGACCCGGGCGTCGAGTGCCCCAGAGGCTGCGCGAGCGCGGAATGGCCACATCCTATTGTTCATTCGCGTGTCGGAGACGACGCTATGTGATAGGAAGACGGCGTGTGTATGTGAGCGTCAGGGTTGCTTCGATCGTCCGCTCGCGGAGGTGCATTGAACCTTCGTATATTTGCACACCTATTTTCACTTTAGACGTTCATCTATGGGCCAGCTATTGTCGTCATTTGACCCCCTGAGGTATACCGAGGAGAGCCGTGGTGAACGTGAGAATTAGCATGATCATAGAAGCGTAAGGGACATGCGATATTGCAAGTTCCATGGCCGCCACAGCACATGCGGCTTGCCCCAGCGGGGCACGGCCGTCTGACGACGGGGATTGCGCGAGGTTGCGATGTCGCGGAGAGCACTGTCAGCGCACCCCGTCCGCTTTCAAATTGCCTGCCGAGCAGACGGGGGCAATACGCCTCAACTCGCAGACGTTGTCGCCCATGCTGGAGCAGTAGTCGCCCCGATGGTGGTGCGGCGCGGCGTCCGGGACGCACTTCGACAGTCCGTAGTGTTCTAGGCAGGCGCGAGGTCGATAAGGGCCCCGGTTTGTGCTCTTCTGAGCGCTTCGCCAGTGTCAGATTATGTTAGACGATCGTGATCGATTGGCAGACGCACCGCGCCGCGCCTCTTAAACATGGCTGAGATGTCACACCCTGGTCAGGTGGGGCAAACCTGACGCCACAACGTCAGTTGTGAGATGTGAGGGCGTCTGCAAAGACAATGATGAATAATATTATACAGGGTGGCGGAAAGAATCAAAACTTACCTCTGGACGCCCGCGGCGTCAAGTGTGAGCATGCAATCGCCAAGTTGTTTATTCGGGGTATATCCCGTCCCCGAGAGATATTGTTCTGCGAGTTGCAGAGACCTCTGTTCTGGCCTATGTTGAATGCGAGCAGATAGGTAATAGCTGCTTCACTTGGAACACTGTATGGGCTGACTCCGATCGACAGGAAGCATCCAGGACGTCGACGCTGCTCGGAATTCTGCGGCGCTAGAGCACCGCGGGCGGAACCTTGATTGACGGATTCTACAGCGGCTTGACATTGCTGGATTCGTCAACGTCGGATAATGCATGCAGAGTACCAGCTCTAGACATATGATGGTACGGCGGCAGCGGGCGTGCGGGAAAAAAGCGGCTGATCAGCAAGTTTGGGTCTTTCACGTCCGAACGGGCGCACGTAGCTCACAAGCTTCACGTCCGGCATGCGGCGGGCACTGCTAGGCCACGAAGCCGAAGACACGTAGGGAACAAGGACACTACATCATGCGTGAAGGAATGTTCCGAACAGACGGCAAACGGGCATGCGGTTAAAGCATGCCTAGGGGCTGCGATCTTTGTTGGAGGACTGCTCGCAAGGTCAGATCCGGACGCTCGGTGTAACGGACAAGAGATACGAGACTTACAATATATGTCCTAGCCAACGGCCGAAGGGCGGCGGGCAATGCGCCTACTCCGCTCAATAGAGTCGGTGTAGGTGCCTATGTGGCCACGCGCCATGATGGTTGCCGTCTGAGACAGAAAATAACGGCGAAAAAAATCTGGGAAATGGACGAGAAGTAAGATTGCACTTTGCTGGTGCTGCGGGCGCAATCAGCCGCTACGTCTTGTACAGAGCGGCGTGTTGTGCCATCCCCCTTGAGCGGGCACGGGCGGTGTCGGGTGAAGATATTACAACACAAGTTTGGGCATCTCGTGGTGGTTGTGGAGGAAGAGACGAAGCTGTCGGGGTTGCTCGAGGCACTGGGTGGCGTCGAGAGTAAACGTACGGGTGGGCAGAGAGGCCCGAGCGCGGCAGAGGACTGGGAGGAGGCGTCGGGCGCGGGTGGGAAGATCGGATCTGGGGATCGCGCACGGCGCTCGTAGTCTTGACGCGACGTTCCAATGCGTCGGGGACCGCCTGTTCCAGACACCCGATGACCCGATCCGTGCCCCCGGGTCGGGCTCGCGTGGAAGTGGCAGAAATGCAAAGATGGTTCTCCTTCCCTGAAACGTGATGAGCACAGTCGCGTTCTGGAATTCGAGAAGCAACCCCGCAGATCAGCGCGCGTCACACGCGTTCGCCGAATCGCTTTCATCTTTCCCTCCTCGACCACGCCCGCTTCGCCTCTGCGCCCTTCTCGCCCGCCCTGCGCTTCCAGACACGGCCGGCTTGTACATCGGCTCTCGGGTACGCTCGGAGCTGCAATCCGTACACTCCGACGCTTCTCGTCACTGCAGCCACCAGCCGCTGCGCGACCGCACCGGCGAGGCGCCACCACGACGAACCTGAGGCTGCAGGAGGGCATGATCAAGGGGACTGCCGCGAAGCAAGACGGGAAGAGAAAACGGATAGATGAAACTCACGTCTGGATGCAGCCCTTGCTCTTTGTTTGACGTCCCCATCACGCCGCCACGGCCCTGCGTCCGCGTCCCTTCCTCGAAATCCACGCCGCCTTCCCGTCTCTCACCTTTCCAATACATTTTCTACCACGCTCCAGACGTCCGTGATCTCGCCCACGTCGTATTCCGTTCGTGTCGGCAGTCGGATGTCCCGAACATGCCGTGTGGCATGCTCTCACACAACCACAGAACCTTTCGTCAGATCTTGCCACAAACATCTCGTCGATGGCCGCCTGGGAAGGTGGCGTTCTGGCCGAAGACAAGCTCCATTTCGGGACGACTTGTTCTCGCGATCGGTGCTTGTCCTCGAAGTACGTCACCCTGTGTGAAGACAACGCAACCCTGGCCTCCGGATCGGCCTCTGACCAGTTCGGTATCTTCATGACTCCTTTGGGCCAAGTGACGGCACTTTCAGGCGGCAGGTCATCGACGTCGTGACTCGCCTGCAAGAGTCTAAAACGCTATGGGCGTCATATACTTATACCTGGGCGATGTCGAGTGCTCTCCTCTTTCCGCCCAAGTACTCTCATCCTGCCGCCGCAACAGCTCGGCGGAAAGAGCAAACGCGAGCAACTACGCCGACGGCGTGCTCGTTGACATGCAATTCGCATTTGGCGTCTGTCGCGCTGTCAAACCGCCTACTCGTACGCCTGCTTCGCAATCCAAATACCTCGCGTTCCAGATAACTTATATTGACCCCACTCTCAGAGCGACAGCACGCTTGTGCGGCGGATGTTCCCGTGTTGCGCCTCTAGCTTCTCAGGCAGCCTTTTCGAAAGTAGCATTCCATACATCTAATGACGCTACCTGCACTGCGCATTCCCGACTGCGGTTCAGAGGGCCACGCACATACTGGGGCGCTCCCCATGGGCTCCCACAGCGCTGATCGCAAGGATGGGAATACGTCCCCAGGGTGCCATCAGAGCATGTTCAAATTTTGGAGAACTTGTGCACACAAGTCATCCATCTGAATGCAAGTGCGCAGCCAACTTCGCTCCCTGTAACTGCCGCTCAATTACTGCTCATACTAATGGACCTTAACCTCCACATCCCAACCCAAGTGGTTCCCGGGCAAACGGGCCGATGCATGCTCTGATGCTCCTCAGCGCATTGACACCAGGCCGGCTGTCGCTGTGCAGCAATTGCAAGTCTAGCCCAAGCCACAGACCCGCTCGTTGTGAACGGCCAAGATGCATACATAGATACACTGAATAGCCCTTGGGCTCTGCACGGAAGACATATTCGAAGCCTCAACCAACACCGAACACCTACCCCAAATTTCAGCTCGCCCTTCGCACACAAGCCCTTCTTATGTCTTCTCCGTCCTGCACGAGTATTCCATCGCGGAGGTAATAGGTAGGATCTTCCCTGGTACGCCGGTCTCTCGTCTCTCCCGGGCGACCGTGCACGACTGAGATCTCAAAGCGGCCCCTTCTATTCCCAAGAAAGGTCGTGGTTCGTCTTATTTACTTCTCATCTACGCGTTCTCTTATTCCCTCATTCAAGCTTCCAGGCTCGCATGAATTAGAACTTACACAGGAGCTTCGATCCCCCGGGACGGTGCTTTCCGAATCCCAATTCACTAGCGCTCGGTCACATCTACCTTGCTTCCCGCTTATTGTTACCTGTTCTTCGCCGTCTTCCCTGCCGCGTCATCTCAACGCTTCTTCCCACTCCTTGCGGACCCCCATTCATCTTTCCCTTTCGCCCGTGGTGGCGTGGCATTTCAGCTATCTCCTTTTCGAACGCTCGTCTTCCTGCATCACCTGGCTGCACGCTTTACTTCTCAACAGACCTAACACGCATGTCGTGCTCTGGCCTCGTCCAAAGACTCCCCGCATCCGCCTTCGATTCTTGGTATTGTCTTCGGCCGCCACTGCGACGGTGCGTGTTCCGGCTATCGAGCCGCGTTTATACGGTTCTCCCAGTCCAGGCCTTTGACAGCTTCAGTCCGCGGACAACGCTGCGCGGCTCGGGATAACAAACAGCGGAGCGAGACATGATGCTCCTCAGCCGATCGACGACAGATTCTGATTAGGAGCAGCTTCGCAGCCTTCACCTGTGGCTTTCCATTGCGCAGGGTCCGGAGGCGCATATCTGCAATACTCGTAACGGCATATTATGCATACCCCTCCGGAACTCACTCACGGGTCCGGCTCATAAACAATTGCGTGATGTCACCATCATTGGACGTCGAGCTTCGCGATATCCGGGGATAGTTCATCCGTCTGCCAGAAACTTACTGATGATGACCTACGCAGAACCTCGCCGCACTCGTCAATCCTGCATGGCTCAGGCCGTGCACCATACGACCTCTGCATGATGAGAACCATGTGCGCTTTCGGGCCACACTTCTCTCGACGGGCGCACGCTCACGCGGGCGGCCCAGTGACCTCCACAAACCGCCCGGCGGTTGGGCCCGATGACGCATCGGCAGCCAGCTGACGGCGAGCCGCCGCGCTTCTCGTCTTCCGTCCGCCGCGGCCGCTATCACGCGTAGGGAATGCGAACACGCCCGCACGCCGTCCCGGGTGCAGGACCGTGTGGCCCACTCATACGAGGGGACAGGTCCAGCATGATCATGGTGCGTCGAGGCGTCGTGCATGGTGTGTCGAACTGAGCATGACGGGCAGTGCGCATTCAGTAGGAGGCCTATGCGGGACGCAGCCCAGCCCCCTCTTCTCGCAGTCTGAGCGACTTCTGCGAGCCGGTCGGGACCCGCGACGCACCCTGCGAGCCTCGCGCGAACGCGAGTCACCACTCCGTGTCCCCTCATTGCTCGCCATCTGCCGGGGTTGTGATCCCAGCGCGGCCCCCCGGTTGGTGTCGAGATTCGAGACCGGGGTGCGCGTCGCCAGTCGATGATATTGACATCGAAAATCGACAATGTCCCTCCGCTGCTTCTGTCACCGGCCCGGATCCATCTCCGTCACCGGCACAGCACTCCTTCTGTGGATCGATACGCGCACGCGTGTGCTAACAGCGGTGCATGCGCGTGTGGATCCTCGGACTGGTGTTACCGCGTTATCGACCGCGTCCAGCCCGTCGCGGGCGCAACTGCGTACAGGCGGATCCAACTTGACTCTGCCAGTGCCTCACGAAATGATAGGGCGCACACGTGCTATCGCCAGCAAGGCCCTGTCAGTGCCCAAGAATCAAGATACACGCGCCCCGGGCCTCCAGGGGTGGACCTTGCGTGCGCCGTGCGCCCGTCCTATCATCGCGCGGGCATTCTTTCACGCCGAGGTCGAAAGCAGCATATGTGTTCCGGAGGTCCACGCAGGCCCGGATGTGCTCGTGCCATGAGCCAGGACAGCGAGCACGCGGGGCCGCCGCCGGGTACGCCTTATATTCCGGCCCCGGCCACGCAGGCACACACCAAGGCATCGCCGCACAAACACATGTGAGTGCCTGTGCAACCGCCAGTGTATCATTCTGCAGTCTGAGTGGATGGGCGGGCGCCAGTAATGATAAAAGGCTATGGCAACACACCTTCCAGAACCGTCGTCGTACTCAGGACACAACACCACAACTGTCTGATCCCCGCCCCCTGTCTCTCCGGCGGTGGCCCCACCGATCCTGCCAGGCCGACGCCGCCTTCTGCCGCCCTACGCCGCCCCACGCGTCCCGGGAAGGTGGCGGCGCCAGGGGGGAGCATTGTTACTGTCACTGTCAGTGCCCAGCCGGCGCAGTGTCGGTGTCAAATGTCGAATTCACGAAGCACCGATGACAAACTTCGAGCGTCACACTCACAGGCATCCACAACATGTCTGCAGCATCCCACGGCACGGAACGGGATTAGTCGCAAGACACGCCGGCGTCGAAACCTCGCAATATCACATATTGCATATTCCGGATTGTATGTCTGGGGACGGTGTGGCTATCTGGATGATCGCGCGCAACCAACAAGGCCAGCGCAGCGGTGCCGTGCGCCCTCGGTCCCGGACCTCAGCCACACACCGCCCAGCCTAGGCTCTCGCCTCTACTCCCGAGCCCAGAGCAAAGGCACACACGCACCGATCGAGCGAGCGGGAGGAGCAAGGGCAGAACGAGCAGAAGGGGAACGCCTCCTGAGTGGGCCCCGCGCAGTGCGTCCTGATGCCGCGCATGATGGATCAGTGGATCGCGCTCCTGCGGTCCCGACAGCAGGGGCCCGCTCGCCCGCCCCCCGACCGGGTCGGGCTTCCGCTGCAGCAGTGAGTCCTGACTCCTGGTGATGTGTCCTGATTGACAATAAGTAAAGCCCGGCCTCGAGCCGCGCGCCCTGCGCACGCTGATGCCAATGTTCCGGGGTCCGGACGCGCGCAGGGCGCGGCTCTCGACGGCGACGGCGAGGACGAGCCGTGACGGCCAGTCTGCGACACGCGCGCGGCACCGCGCCCAGGCACGGTGCGTCGTGGCGTGCCGCGCACGCCCGCCGCGAGACGTGCTTTGGACGACATTGGACAGAGGACAGGCACCCTGCCAGGGCCAGGGGCGCGCTGTTCAGCCCAGCCTGGAGGCGTGAAGGCCGGCCGAACCTGGGGAAGTTGAATCGGAACGTGGAACGCGCGACAAGTGACGAGCCTGGGGGATACTTCGGAACCTGAGCCTGAGGCCTGAGGCCTGGGGACGGGGCCACGCAGCCTCCACGCGCGCGCGCGCGATACGAGCCTGACAAGCGCGCCGTCTCTTACTGGCGCACGGCGTGCCTTGATTCAAATATTCATATGTGCGCGGCGCGCGCAGACGTCCGCGGACCTCTCTCTCTCGAGTGTCAGTGTCTGATGTCTGCGCGTTGTCTCTCCGACTGTACACCAGCTGCACATAAAATACATATCGCGCCGCGCGCGTCGGGTGCCCGTGAGCGTGCTGACGCGGCGTCGCGCACAAGGTGCTCAGACCCCGGACTTAGACTCAAATCTCAACGTCAAACGCCGCGCCTGCACGACGCACGCCTGCGACCCTGCGCGCAGACCGAGACGGGCAAGGCGGGCACCGCGCGCTGGAGGCTGCGCCGCGCGGTCCCTGTGCGCGCATGATGTCGCTGGGGGCTCGCTGGACGGCGCGCGGGCTGATGTACGCCCGCCGTGTGCATATGGACATTGTAAGTATACGTACAGGCGCAAGCGGTGCGGTGCAGCGCGGGGGTGCCCGGCGGCGCGGGTCGGTCGTGCTGTACACGGCCCAGTGTACACCGTACAGCAACCTCGCACGCGCGCGGGGAGGGGCCAGGGTGGGCGACGTTCGGACTTCTTGGGCAGGTGCGTAGGTAAGGTGCGCGTACGCACGTACGTAACGGTCGTGTTGACGCTATCGTTGCGGGCAGTCCCAGGGCGCGCGAACGAGAACGCGAAGGGTGACATGACACTTGTGGGCACTGGCGCCGCGCGCGCTGGGATCTGGAACCTCCCAGTGGTGGGGACGATGGAAGGTGGAAGGAGGACGGTGGAACGCAGTTGTGGCCTGTGCGAGCATTAATTCCGGACGGGGGAATTCCTGGGAAGGCGCGTGCGCACGAAACGCACCCGGGCGTGTGATCGCCAGACACCCTCAGAGCGGCGGGGAACGCGAACGCGCGAATTCGAACTCGAACTCGAACGCGGGTGGTGGCAATACGCAGCGCACGCGCACGCGCGGCGGCGGAATATGTACTATGTACAACTCGGTGCGAGGTGAGATACAGTGGGCGGCGCGGCGCCGCGGCGAAAGGGGGCGAATAGGGCATGTACTAGGTAAGTAAGGGGGTGTAACGTCGGCGGCCCGCGGGCGCGAAATGAGAAGGAGATCCAGAGGAATATAATGCAGGGCGCGGCGCGGCGCGGCGCGGGGAGAGAGGCTAACCAAGTAAGCGGCGTGCTGTGCTATGTATACCAAGAACGGGAGGGACTAGAGGTATCTACTACCGTACACGTACACAATAAACCGACTATACACTGTCCGTATCATAGGGTGATCCGGCGATGGGCTGGGCTGGGCGAGATGGGACAACAGGGCGCGGGCGGACGGGCGGACGGGCGGGCGGGCGGAGGACATTGACAAGGTGGTGCTGGTGGCGGCGGGTGTGACAGACACAAACGGTGGTGGCAAACAGACAGACAGGTACTCAGACAGACGGACGGGCGGACAGACACAGGTGGGTAGAGCGGAGGAGGGTAGGGCGGCGCGCCGGGTGTGGTGGTGTGATGGCGAGATGGAGCAGTGAACAGACGGGGGGCGGCCCCCGATCGGCGGCGGGCGAGTGGGTAGATTGATGAAGATTGGTGGCGGCGAGGAGGGCGTTGGCAGGCTGGGCGAGAGCGGGACGCGGTCGGCCGTGGGGCGGAAGGGACGAGCCCTGGGCGTCCTGGGTGTGCGTTATGCACGGCGACTGGGGCGGCAACGGGGTGAAACGGGTGCGTGTGGGGTACGGCAGGGCGTCGTAGACCAAGGCGTCAGGACACGGGCGCACCTGCTTCATGCAGCTGTGGGTGGGGGGGTCGGCAGACGAGACTCACAGGCCAGAGACTGGGGGGACGGGCCGGGGACGTACAGCGAGACGAGGCAAGCCGACGAGCTCGTCGACTCCCCGCCTCCCTCCCGCCCCGACATCTGGCAGAAGGGAACGCGCCTACTCATAGTCCCGCCCGTTCCCCTGCCCCCCGCTTGCATAATACCGCCCCCGTCCCCGCTCCCACTCCCGCGCGCCATCCCGCCCGCGCGCACGCTCCTCCTCCGCGTCCGCGTCGGGCTCGTACCCCGGCAGCGGCGTGAGCAGCGTCGAGTCCGGCGGGAGCCTATTCGAGCCGAGCGAGACGTGCGCCGCGAGCTCCGGCGCGGGCGCGGGCTCGCCCGGGCCTGCGCCGCCGTCCCCTTGCACGCCGACGCCGAGCGACGGGAACGCGGAGAGCGGGCTGGGGTTCGGGGCGGAGGCCGAGAGCGTGTGCGGCGGGGGGAGGGTGATCGGCCCCGCAGACGCGGCCTGCGTCGAGTAGAACTGTTGTTGCTGCTGTTGTTGCTGCTGGGGCGCACGCATGCCCCACGCGGGGTCGGCGGGGTTGCGGAAGTAGATGTCGTCCATCGGGGGCGCACTGGCCTGCTGCTGCTGCTGGGCCGGCCCCGGATATCGGAAGTGCGCGATCTCGTCCGCGGGCGAGGGCAGCCCGTACCGCGCGTCGAGGCCCATATGCCCCGGGCCCTGCAGCGGCATCCCGCCGCTGCCCCCTGCTGCTGCTGCTGCTGTTGCTGGTGCGGGTGCTGGGGGTGCTGGGGTACGGCAAACCCGCCGTGGAGGTACTGCCCCGCGAGCGAGTGCGGGTCCGGGTACGGCTCGACCATGCTGAGGCGGCGGCGCACGTGCCGCTGGTGCTGGTGGGCGTTGTGCGGGTGGTGCGCGTGCGCGTACTCGAGCTGCGCCTGGTGTGCCTGGTGCGCGAGGTGCTGCTGGTGCAGCTCGCGCATCGCGAGCGCCTGGGCGTGGGCGGCCTCGCGCTCGCGCTCGCGGTCCTGCTCTTCTTGCTCCTTCTTCTGCTGGCGCCACTGCTTCCGGAGCTCCTTGAACTCTGCGGGGGCGAGGTGTAGGTGTAAGGGGGATGTGCGGATGGACGGGGGATCGACAGATCAGACGGGGGAGGGGGATGGGGAATGGGGGCGGAAATGATGAGCGGGAGAAGCAGGGCGGGATGGGGGTGGGGGGACGTACCGTTGGGGCTGCGCTTCGAGCCGTGCCGCTGCATGGTGACGTGCGCATTCAGGTGGTTGAGCGTGCCGTATGCCTTTGCGCACCCGGGCCAGCTGGAGCAACGACGCGCTCAGCATGCAAGTTTCATCCCCGGTGGAGAAAAATTAAAGTGCAAAGGTTCGCAAAGGAAAAAAAAAGACATAATCACGGGCGGGACGCGCGCGGCAAAAAAAGCACAGCGGCAAGAAAGAAAAAAGCACAAACCAAGTCCACAGAACACACTCAACGGGGCAGAAATGCGACAGAGATAGACGTACCTGCACTGATACAGCCGCTCGATCTCGTCGTACCGCCTGCGCGGCCGCTTCTTCACCGCGTTCCCGGGCAGACTCACGAACGAGTACGTCTTGCCGTTCCCGCCCACGCGCGGCGTGCCCGTCACCCCCGCGGGGGACGCGCGCGCCGCTGTGCGCTCGGAGCCGCGCCTTGCGGGCGAACCGTGCGTCTGGAGGGGCGGGGACGGGAGGCCCGTCGCAGACGCGTCCTCGCTGCCGCTCGCGGCGCTCGCCGCGTACAGCGGGGAGAGCGGGGAGCCGTCCGCGTCGAGCTCTGCGTGCTTCGTGCCCGCGCCCCAGGCGGACGCGGCGGGGGGCGGGTACGCGTCCGGCGCGAGGGAGGCGCCGCTGGCGTCGCGCTCGTGGCCGGGGTAGGAGCCGTAGGAGGAGTAGGAGGAGGAGGACGGGCGCGGGGAGAGCGGGGAGGGCTGGAGGGTGCTGGCGGAGGAGGACGCGGCGTACGCGAAGGGGTCGTGGTGTGCGGGCGGGGGCGGGGGCTGCGGGTAGGCCTGGCGGCCGGCGCCGAGGACGGGCTCGGACATGCGGCGGTCGAGGGTCTGGGCGGAGAAGGGGAAGCGGGGGAGGGCGGGCGCGCCCGTGCCGGCACCGGGGTCGGCGGGGTCGAAGCGCGGCGGGAACGCGTGCTGGGTGTGGGGCGCGCTCATGGGCTGGGGGAAGGAGAAGGGGCGCGCGGCGGCGGGGGCGGACGCGTGCTCCGCGGGGGAGGAGGCGGGCGACGGCGAGTAGGCGGCGTGGTCGGCGGGGTAGAGCAGGTTGTCGGTGTGGATGGCGGGCGGGTGCTGGCGCGGGGCGTCGAAGTCGTGCTGCTGGTGGTGCTGGGCGGTGGGGGACGGGGCGGGGTCGTAGTAGTGCGGGTGGTGGGCGTACATGGGGCTGTGGGGGACGGGTGCGGGTGCGGGGCGGGGGACATAGTGGAAGTCGTGGGGGTGGTCGAGGGGGGCGTCCACGGCGGCGAGGGCGCGGGGGGTCGCGCGGGGGTCGGGGGGCGCGTGGAGGGGGAGGAGGTTGTAGTGGGCGATGGCGGAGGAGGCGGATCGCGGGGGAGGATGGAGGAGCATGGACGGAGGGCGGGCGGAGGAGGACGAGGCTATTACAGGCTGAGGATATGACCACGCCCACCATATCACACCGACGCTGCACTCGACGCACCCAGGGTCCACGATCGCCCACTGGCGGATCTGGAATCGCACCTCCCATCACCACCCACCCCCTTCAACCCCCGCCCAGATCCCGCCCGATGCCCTCCCATTATTTTTCATTTGCCCCCTTTCTCCCATTCGCCCCCCGTCCCCCGGCCCCCCCGCGCCTTTCCCGGCACCCCGACTGCAATCTGCCCTTTTCCGGCCCCCACACGCGGCTGTTCGTCCTCCCGTCCCCGCGTCTTTCGGACGATAACGCAACGTGCCCGGCCGTCCCCCGCCCGCCTCCGTCCCCGTCCCCTCGAGCTCCTTCTTCCCTCCTCCCTCTCCCTCCCTCGCCTCCTCGTCCTGCCCGCCTCTGCCACCCTCGTTGTTCGCCACGCCACCATCTGTCACGCCCTCCGCCGCCTGCCCTTGTCCTCTCCCCTATCGCCCGCCGCCCCTCTTCGCTTCCCGGCCCCGCCCTGCGACGCCCATTACATCACTCCGAACCCCCCGGCGCCTGCTGCTCGCGTGCGCGCCGCGTGATCGTCTGCCCACGACCCCCGTGAGAGCGCGCGCTGATTTGCCCTGCTTCTGCCCCCTTCTGCCTGCCTGCGCTGCCACGGCAAGCACCTCAATATTCCAAGGCCTCTGACACGACCCTTCAACACTCACCGATGTTTTACTGTCACGATTCCTTTGTCCCGATTGAGCAGTTCCAGTGACAGTAATGCATCGGGGTCCACGTCTTTGCCATGTCAGAAGCAAAGCTGCATTCCGGGTCGTTTACGGTCCCTATGCGAGCTGAGGTAAGCAAAGTGCCAGTCCGACACGCGAGCGCTCGCGTCTCGGCGGGGACCCCGGCAACCTCCCGCCAAGCCGCTCTTGTAGCTCACATCCGAGGAAGGGCCAAAGCCGTGAGGGCACACAGGAATACATATACATTAAAGCACTGGAAAAGCGAACTAACAAACGAAAATTTCTCTAAAAACTGGTAGGAAATAGCCCAAAAATGAGCGCTGAGCACAAGCAAAAAATGTTCACTCGGAGAGCAGGAGCACGCCGTCAAGCACATCACCGCTTAACATCACGGTGCGGCCCTGCGGCGTGCAGCCGAAAAGACTGTAATTTTCCCACAGGGACTGTAAACATCGCAGGCCGAAGGAGGCTGCGTGGCCCCCCGCGCCCGCAGGGCTCTCCGCCAAATTGACCGCCGAACCTCCTTCGGCCTGCGACGTTTACAGTCCCCCGGGTTACAGTCCAACGGCGCGAGCCTATCCGCACATCATCCCGCCACTCTCCGCTCGCTACACCTCCACCTTGACTGCCGCCGTGCCGCTCTGCACTTGGCCCGCATTAATTGTAGACATTTCTGATTAATATAAATATTGCATCCTGCATGTCCACATCAGGCTTGCCCACACAATGTGGTATGCCGACGGCTTCCTTGTTCAGCACACACTAGTCATATTCAATAGTTGTTTTGTGGCATGTTTGTCTTTGAATAAATTATGTGTGCTGTCTATGTTTTACAAGAGCGAGTCCGGGGGGCGAGCAACGCACTCTGAACGAGACGAGCGCATTTAGACGCCCATTACCATATTGGGAAGGAGGACTGTAGCGCGGCGCCTAAAGGACCGTAAACATCCCGACAGAAGCCCAGGAATCCCGGCACACTGGGCGTCGCCCGATATTTGCTACCGAAATATATGAAGCAAAGTCAGAATATAATGGATGTTTTCTTGAGATTCTTCCGCAGCAAACCCCGAGCAAATGCACACAATATATACCGTTTTCCGCTAGTTTTCCTCAATGTTTTTAGCAGGCGCCTATTTCAAATGACGTAGCTTCGCTCTTCGCGCGAAGGCGCTTACATAATACTCAAACGAGCCACAGCTATCATATGCGACCGACACAAGATATGTATTGAACACTACTGTACACCACTAATGAGTACATACGGTGTACTTAGACCTTATGAAGCCCACGGGTTAGTATGTTAGTGATGTTAGTGATGTTAGTAATATCAGTACGTTAGTACATCAGTGATGTTAGTAAGTTAGTAAGTTAGTGATGTCAGTGACTTCGTGAACTCGAAGGTTGTCATAATATAATCGTTGCCGAACAAGCACAGTCAAACGAGAAATCGGTTAGTACTAACATCAGTTTGAGAGGTCGCAAAAGTCAGTAATGATGATTTTACCTCACTATATGCGCGTTTTTCGCACTGATCAGGGCAGCATGTTGGTCGGCATGCAGTTCAGTTAGTAAGTCAGTACATATTACATGGGCTAGTGCTGAGGAGGGTGACTTACAGGCATCAGAATGAGTAAGAGGCGGCGGTGTGGGGAAGACGGCCCTTCGAGGAGGAGGAGGAGAGATGGTGGAGGTTCGACTTCAAGAGTATTATGCCCGTCACGAAGACCTCCCTGTGCCTTATCTGGGGTTCGACGCGTCCGGCACGTGATCGTACCAGATATGTTCCGTACAAACCTGTGGATATTTCAGGTCGTAGTAAATGAGCACAAAATGGAAAGAAAACTTCGTATTTGAGACATATTTTTCCGTAGCAAATTCTTTAGAACATGCAGTGGCATGTTTGTCGTGTGCACATCACATCAACGCCCGATGCCCTCCTCCCCCCTCCTTCTGCCAGCCAGCCAGCCAGCCAGTCGCGAACGGGCTCCGGGCCCACGGACGCGCGAGCCGCGCCGCGCCCCGCACACCGCGTCTCTTCCTCCTTCCGCTGATCGGTCCCGCACCCTCGCACCCGTCCTGCCCGATCCGGCACGCACAGGGAAGCCCCCGCGCCCGTTCCGCACACACACTCGCACGCGCGCCCTTCCATCGCCACGGCGACGGACACCTGCCACCGCGCGCGCCGGCGCTTCCGGCGAGTACCCGCGCGCGAAACGAGCTCCCCCTCCCCGGCGAAGGTGCGTCCCGCGATTAATGAGCGGACGCGTGAGCCTGCTGATCATCAGCACCCCCAGAATTTCGCGAATGTCGCGAACGAGCTCGGGGTTCGGTGTCTTCGCGACGACCGAACTCGCGAGCTCGCACATGCCGGGGACGCGCACGCGCACGCGTCTCACATGCACATAAGCAGCACCCACCCCCAGTCCGACGCCGGACGCGTCGCGCGCGCGCGCGCGGCCACGCTCCGTCTGCGGTCTGTCCAACGAGCCGCGCTGCGCAGAAGCCGGGAAGCAGCCCCCTTTACGTGACACCATCATCGTCTGTGGGGCACCCAGTGACCACGCTCAGATCCCAGGGTGCCAGGTGCGGCCGACGCGCGCGGATTTTTGATTCTCGGTCTGTGTTCCGCGTTATGTGTTCTGTGTTCTCCGATGGGGTTCTGCGATGGGGTTCTGGAAGTGCGACGGGCGACGGGACACAGCTGTTTGGTTGTCGACGTCGGGTGCGAGTGTGCGTACGTACGTACGTGCGCAACTGCGAGATCTGCAGCTAGACCGGCGCGCGTCGTAAGTATGGTTTCGTCTGCCACTTCCAGCTTCCATGTTCTGACCATCGAGACGCTGCAGCAGGCACGCCACGCCACGGGACGCGCGCGCACGCAGGCAACGCACGAACGCACCCGCGTGAGATCCCACCGCGACGTGCACCTCGACGCCCAATCAAGCCTCCACGCCCAAATCTCAAATTTCAACGTTACGGTTCAGCGCACGGCGCGAACTCTCGCGCACGAAAAGCGCAATATGCGCACACTGACACCGACCTGACATGTACAGGCGCGCGCGCGCGCCGCTCGGGCCCCGACATATCCAATGACATATCAATGGCGCTAGCTCGGTGCTGCTCGGGCCGCGCTCGGCCCCTCGCAGCGAGGAGCGAGGAGTGCGTCTCTCTCGACGTCGACGTCGGGCGCGCAAGCGTGGAAGTGTGGAAGTGTGGAAGTGCAAGCGCGGACGATGAAGGATGCATGATGCATGATCGTCGCCCCATCCCATCCGTCCGTCCGTCCGTCATCCCATCACCCCGCCTCCCCCCGCCTCGCATTGACACAAATCGAGGCGCCCGCCCGCCCGCCCGCGCGCGACGCGACGCGTCTCGCTTGCGACATGCGACATGCCGGCCGCGACGCGCTCGCCTGCCCGCGAGTCTGAAGTCCAAGTGAGTGAGTGATACATTGACAATGATACATTGATTATGATAGCCCGCTATCAATTCCGGCTGCAGGGCCGCCTCGCCCCAGGGTCGCCCGCGGCCCCCGATGAAACTAAGGTTGGAGTTGGAGTTGGAGCGCGAGTCCGAGCCGGATCCCGCGCTTGCTGCCGGGCGGGGCGGTGGACGCGGACGGACAGATAGACGGACGCGCGCCGAATCAGAGCCGTCCCGAGTCGGGCCCCCGACGCGACCCGCGACCCGCGACCCGCGACCCGCGAGCGACCCGGCCGCGAGCAGTTGGGCTCCACCGCGCACGATCCGGAACAAGAGACAACGAGAGACGACGGACGAGTCCGTTGCACGTTCGAATCGGAACGCGAACGCGAACACCAGCGCGAACACGCCCAAGCGTTCTGGCAGCGCCGCTCTCCCCGCGCGCAACGCGGAATGTCGCGTCGATGGCGGTTCTCGATGTCCCCCTCGAACGATCCCGCCCGTCCGCGCCGCGTCCACCCCTCCCGGAGCCGTCCCGCGCGCCCGCGCAATCTCCCCTGCGCGATACATCACGCCCCGCGTCATATATCACGCATTCAACCGCACTCAAACGTAAAAGGTGCACGTACGCCCGATTGCCACCCTGCGTCGTAATTCAAGCTCAAGTTGTAGCTACAGGCACATTAAACGCGGGCCGAGGCGGAGAGGGCAGGCGCGCGTCGATGGCCGCGCCGCAGGAGACGCGCGCCGCGAAGTTCTCCCAGGCCGATATTCTGCACGTACTGCTGGGGGCGCGCCTGACCAGGACGGGCACTCGCACTTCCTTTCGCGCCCGGCTGGACCAACACTTCCCCGGGTTACGTGCGTAGGTCCCGCGTATCGTGCGGTCGCCAGCCGTGCAGATCCGCCCTGGCAGTGGGCACCCGCGAGCCTGCGGCGAGGGGTGGGTACGTAGGAGAGGGCCGCGCGGTGCCTGCCTGGATGCGCGCATGCCCAGGTGCGAGTACGTGCGTGCGCCGCGGCGGCGTGCGATCCCGCGTCGCTCGAACGAGCGCTGTCGAAGGAAGTTCGCGGGCACTCCGCGTTTGGAATTGGCAGCTCGCCCGCGCGAAGCTGTGCTGTTTTTGCACGTTCGCGACGACGACGCAAGACGTCGAATGTCGACGGACATGCGGAATTCGTCGCTGCGTCTTCGGATTCCCCCAGCGCGCCGTCATATGCGTCACTTCATCGCGCGCACGCACGTCGCGCCTTCGTCATCTACTCGAAACGCGTCGCGGCGCGGCGCGTCCCGTGACCGCGCCCCGCCGTGTTTCACGCCCGCCCGCACGGCGCTTCGCTGCTGTCTCGCCGACGTCGACGTCGCGCGCCGCGTCTTCGGCGTTCGGCTTCCCTGCGCTCTATGCCCGCGCCCGGTTGGGGGACGCGCTTCTTGTGGGTGCCGCCGTGAACGCGTGACGTCGGCTTCGATCCTGGCCCCGCGTCCGTCGCCCGTGCGCCCGTCCTCCAAAATTTTCGCGGTGTTGGGTGCGTCCGCGTTCGCTCGCGCTCCATGCCGCGTTTGGCACCTGTGCTGCTCTGCCAGCACGTCTCCGTCGTCCCCAGCGGCGTTCGTGACCGTATCCTCGTGTCGCGCGATGGCTTCCTCATCCTGTGGACCAGACTTCTGCAGAGTGCACGCGGCACGACGTCTGCTGCCCGCACGGCTTCTGAAACCTGGAGCCGGGCACCTGGAGCGTGGGCCGCCCCGCCGTCGCGCCCCCGGGCCCTCCGAGCCCGCCAATAATCAATATTAATGTCGATCCGGCCGGTGTCTGCAAAAGTACTGCAAGAGTATCGCAGCGCCAAGCTCAAGGTGCGTGCGCGCCACCATCTGATGAAATCCCGAAGTGCCCGCCGCGTTCTGCGTGCGCGACCGCTGCGGGGCGCCCCCGCGCGCGCAGTGATCGCGAGCCTGCAGGCTGCACTGTTGCGGCCCGTCGTGCACCCCGTCATGGCGGCGGGACGTGCAGTGTCGCTGTCCCCATGCGGCCTTGGCGCGCGAGCCAAAACTGGATATTCCACGGGATCCGCGGCGCGTCTGATGACGGGGGCGGGGCGGATGACTGTAATCTGAGTCTGGGGTGCGGCGCACCGCGTCGTGGCTTCCGCACGGGGACGCGAGCCCGGCGTCTCTGCGCGCGTAGATGGTGGTGGTGGTGGATATGGATACAGTTTTATTCATTGCAATAGCGGATAATGCGGTGCGGCGCGTGGCGCGCGATCGTGTTGCAACGGGCACGCATGCACGCCATCTCATCTGTTGTTATTTCATATCAATGCTGTCAGTGTTTGCGAGTGCGCTAGCGCATCGCGCCGATCGCGCGCGGGTCCTCGTGAAATCGCGCGTGCGCGTGCGGGGCGGACGGGCGGGCGGAAGGACGCGTCGACGCGCGGCAGGGAAGTCGACGTTGGATCATGGAACTTCGATTCGTTGGGACGGGCGCGGGCGGGGACTTGGCGCGCGGACGCACCCCCGGGCTCACTCTCATCTATCGCGCGGGCTTGATTCGGGCTGTCACTGTCAGGGCCTGCCAGCCTCATCTCAGCTTCAGTGCGCGACGGCGGCCACGCACGTATCCCGCGCTGCAGACATGGAGCTTCCAGATGGAACTTGCTGGGGCGGTCGTATATGTCTAGATGCGGTGTGTATGTCCGTGATCTTGATTCCACGCGCGTGCGCCGTGCCAATGCCTGCAGGCTACCGGTCGTCCGCCCCGCCCGGACTTGCGTTTCGCGTGCTGATCATCCAGCGGGGCGGCCGCGCCGCGCTTCGTCGCCCGAGGTGTCGTTGCCCCGAGCTCCGAGTCGCGCCGCCTGCGGCCCGCGTGGATCCATGGTCATGTCGCCCAGTCTCAGATCTCAGGCTGACGTGCTTCCCCCCAAGGCCGCACGCACATCGCTCTCGAGGCTCGAGTCGCCGTCGACGTCGCCTTCAAATCCGGGCGTCACAGCCAGTGCAACAAGCTTTTTCCCCAGACTCCCCGCTCGCTTGTGCCGCTGTCGCTCGCGCGCCTTCCATGCATCCCTGCAAAACCCAATTACAAACCGGCAGCGAGCCCAATCTCAGACATCGACATCTGCCAATCTGTCTCGCACTCACCGCGCACACTCGACAGCGGCGATTCCGTGCTCGCGAACAAGCCGCCCCCTGCGCGCTGCCCATGCCCGCGCCCGCGCCCGAGTGGTGCTCCCCCGCAACGCGTCCGCAGGCGCCACCCACCCACCCAGGCTCAAACCGGACATCCAGCGTGCGCACGGCTGCTTCCCGGAAGGCCCGACGCGCCCGATCTTCGACCTTCTTCGAAGCACGGGCCCGGCTTCGCTGCGAGCATCGTGGTGCGCGGTGGGAACACGCACCGCGCGTGCAATGTCCTCCTCGGCGACGGGCGCGTCCCAGCTGGGGGCTCAGCGCAGAGCTTCTTCCTCGGGCCTCCCACGCGCACGTGCCCGTGGCGGGCTCGCACTGTGGGAGTGCGCCTGCGCTGCCGTACGCCGGTACGTACGTGCGAGCCCGAGTCTGAGTGCGACTCTGGATGCGTGCACTGGCGGCGCGCTCTAGCAGCTATCAATGCTAACTGCGGTCCCCGGCCAGGCGCGGCGCGGCGGACGTCGAAGTCGAAGCTGCTGACACGGGACGTGCTGCGAGCGCGAGCTGTGGGCCCGCCTGAGTCAGTGCGTCTGTCGGCTCACAGCTGCTCCCGGCGGCTTCTCGTCTTCGCGCTGGGGCGCGGTGGGCAACGTTCGACCGGGGGCGGACGCGGGTGTGCGCGCGCGCTGCGCTCCCGAGCTCCGAACACTGCAGCAGTAGCAGCAGGCCGCTTGGCAACGGATAGGGCGACGCGCTATCGTGCGCGATAGCTGGATAGCAGGATCTCCGGGATGGCCCTCCGCAGCGGGGGCGGTCGATACGCTCGTCGCGCGTCGCGCGCCGCGCTGGTTCTTCTTCTCCTTCTTCAAGTTCTTCCTCGTCCGGCGCGCCCACGGTCCACGGTCCCCGGGCGCGGCCAGACAATCATGCTGCACCGGAAAAGCGACATGCGCGAACGCGACGGCTGCCCGGATGACGCCATGGAAGCGGGACTCGAAGCGAAGCGGGGGGGGGGGGACGCCCGAGCCGCACGGGGTGGAGCACCCGCACCCCGTATCCTCGCATCCTCGAATCCTGGCATCCTGGCAGATGCGGTGGTGATCCCCCGCGCCGCTGCGAGCTTCCCGTCCCGCCGTCGCCCACAGCTCGGGCTCGGGCTCGTGGAATCAGCGGCAGCCCACGCTGCCGGGCCGGCGCCGCAGGCAATGGCATCCACCCGTCCACCGCATCGTCCCCGCCGGATCCGGGGTCTGTATGTTTGGCAGATGCACGCACCCGTCCGCGTTAATCCGTCTCCGCGCGCGCGCTGCGACATATAACATACTTAGATGATACAGCTCGTCCACGCGTCAGTGGATGGGTCTATTGGCACCGGTGCGAGCCCTCGACGCCCGATGTGTGCTCCGGCCGTGTGGTTTTCGCGCAGCGCAGCGCACCGTCATCCGTGACCAGCCGTCTGCAGGCCCTGACGCCACAAATCAAGGCGAGATGCCTCTGAGGCTGGAGGAGCGCATCGTCCCGCGCGCGTCCGCGTATCCAGCCCATCGCCCGCGGCGCCCCAGATACAAGCCCCGCACGCACGGTCCGACCGCGAGCGCGGCGCGCGCGCGCGCGTGTATCGAGGGTGCCCAGTGCCATGGTGTCAGTGATCCTCGACCGCACCCGCCGCTCTGCGCGCGCAGGGTCGCGCGCGCGGCGCACGTCCACAGCCCTGTTTGGGGCGTGTGAGCCCCATGCCCGTGGCTGCCCTGGCAGACCGCGACGCTGTACTTGTAATGGGGGCCCAGGCCGCCGATGCCAAACGCTGATCAAGCGTGCGTCCCGGCGCGCCCGCGGGCCGACCCTGCGTCGGAGCGTGGCTCAAGGTTGCGGTGGGCGGGCGTTCCTGGGTGGCACGCAGCAGCTGGATTCAGGCTTTCACGTCCGATCGCGCCTCCTGGCTCCCGAGGTGAAATTGTACACGGGGGATGCGGGGGACTTGGCCTGGCGCCGGGGCGGGCATGTGCGCGCCGGAGTGCGTACCTGCTCGTCTTGGTCAGTGCGGGGGACGCGCTTACGGAGGAGGCTTACAGCGACGAGCTTGCCAATGTGATACTGCACTCCGTCCTGATGTCAAATGCACCCAGCACGCACTGCGGGGGACTCAATGCGCGCGTATTTTTGGCCGCCGCGTGGCAGCGCGCCCGAGATTGAGAGCTGATTGAGATTGAGGGTTTCTGGACGCTATTTTCGCCCGCGCGCGTCCGGCGGCGGGTATTTTCGACCATCTCCAGCAGGCTCGCGTTCAGCGCACGCTGGGTGCGGGCGCGCGAGCGGCGATGCCAGCAAATAAGCAAGACAGGTCCTCGAGGCCCGAGGGCAGCTGGCGGGGGCACGACGAGAATGAGACATCAGGGAGTACTGTGAAGCCGACAGAGCTGATTGCACGCACCTCCTCCAATATAATTAGAGGCCCTGCCCAGTGTCCGGCATCCCCTGTTTGGTGTGCACATCTTGGCGCGCGCGAGGGGACTGCATTGAACGAGGCGGGCCGCGGACGACCGGAGCCCAGCCGGAATGTATAATGTTCCTGACTCGGATGTGTCTTCCCAGATGCAGGAGTGTTTGTCGCCCACAGCGCCGACCCACTCTTCGCCCCGAAAGATCCGCAATGCGCTTCTGATGCCGAGGACACGTCCGTCGACGCCGGATGGCGCGGAGGAGGCGGGTGACGCCACTGCCAGAGTCCCAAAACAAGTCCGAAACGCTGCACACCTGGATGCCAACAGCCGCAGACACCGGCCCCGCGCCGCCCTGGCTCTCGGGGAACACGACCGCGTGAGCCCCCGCGAGTCGGGAGAGTGTTGCACGGCTTGTGTAGCGCACGGGAGGGACGTGCACGTTCTCTGTTCGCCGGTATTGCGGTGCTGCTGATGGTCCGCGCCTGGCAGCCGCACTTGCCAGTGCCGGACTCCGACTTCAGCTTCCAAGGAGCGGCGGCAGTCGCGTCACACAGTCGGCGTACGTTCGCCCTGCGCTCCCGCACCCCGGGATCCGTGGACCCTGACGGTAAGCGTAGGCGAGTATCAGCATTGAATCGTGAACGTCCGACGCACAGCACTGGCCTGCATGAATGGCGGCGCGCGTGAAGGATGGCTGGCGCCTGCCAGCAATGGATGCGTCATGATCGCCTCGCGCGCGAGAGGGAGCCGCCCACGGTAGCAGTACGTACTCGCGAAGGCGTTCTCATTACTGTTTGTCCGGAATGCGCGCCCTTCTCGAGCTGGGGTTCAACTTGTGGGCCGGAAGGCGCGCTCGAGGCGTTCACGAGTTTGGGCCATGAAGATCGATTGGAAAAGGGTGCGTTGGTCGCACGCGGCTGGCCGTACATGGAGATGCGCTTGCCCCTATGTTGTTTTCTAGTTCGGCATGTTGTCGAACAATCCGGCGCGGCTCGTATTGGCGCGGTCCGCATGATACGTACATTCCATGCCTCGCACGTTTGAAGGAGATGTCAGTACGGACGCATAAAGTCAAATCCTCGGGAAAACTATGACGGGAGGAAGGGACTCAACGTCGGGTTGTGAACGGATTGCGACATGGGTAAGCAGAGATCGATGGCGAGGCCACCGGCGAAGAGTGCTCATTGCTGAGCCTCCGCCAGACCCGGGACGGGGTGTACTGACATTGACAGCGCGTGTTTGCGCCAAGTGAAATCTTGGAACAAATATTGAACATATGAAATACGTACCGAATCGGGGTGGTGTGCGAGGACCGGGGCAAGCTTGAACGGGAACCACTGAGCCAGTGAATGGCCAAATATTTGCTCCATCTGCTGGCGATCATCACAGTCCCATCTGTCTTTCGCCCCAGACATCCGTGGGATAATGAGATGAGGCGACGACTTGGTGATTGCGGAAGCGCGGGCCTATATCCACATACTCATGTGGCGCACAAGGCAGGTTAAGAAAAGGAAACTCGACATCAAATGTGTCCGGCATCCGTGAGGTTCTCACCTGAGATGGCGTTGCTATTCGTTATGTGGGGTACAGTCGCATCGGCCGGGGAGAGCGGTCATCGAAAACTACGAAAACGATGAGCGAGTTCCGAAGTGCAGATAGTTGAACCGAACGCGATAATTACTTACCAGCGTTCGTTTAGGATCTCTTTCCTGCTTTGGATGCCCCTTTCAAGTTATTGCAACGAGACAGCGCACAGCAATACAACATGGCCAACGATTGGCCATACGGTAATACCGGGCCCGGAACATCCTGCCGCTGGCGTTTGCGCAGGCTCGCGCTTCCTCATGTTGGTGGGACCGACAAGGACCGACATGTCGATCGTGTAAAAGTGCTGATTGGAGCACGATGCCATCGGTACCGTGCGGCGCGTGTCTCACATCTTATGCCGCCGCCGTCCAGCCCCGTCTCCGACGTCGGAGTGACGCATAATCCTGGCGAAAACACACGCACACACAGCTCGATCAGGGGCCCGTTTCCTGGTAATTTGTGATGATCGAGGACTCACCGCCTCCGCCCCAGGGCGCGACTGGCCACAACCGTTGACGGCTGACGGAGGCTGACGGTGGCGCCCCCACAACGCAGGCACCGTGGGCGCGTGCGGGAGGCATCAGGGCCCGGGCACCTTTTCGAATGACAACTGTGCTGAGCGAGCACCGACCGCGCTGCGATAATGCGATTGTGCAAGGATTCGAACATCCGGCGCTGAGGCTGCTTGGGGTCACGTCAGGGGCGCGCATGTCGCAAATGTCAAGACATACCGCACGGGATGGGCTGCAGACGCGCGCGCCAAGCGAGGGCTGCACGGGCGGGTGCGATGGGAGGGGGCGCATGACTGCGGGACTGAATGCAAACCTTGCGCGACTGTTGGGCACGGTGACGGGAAGCGCGAGTTGTGAGGTGGCCCCACCGGCCTGGGCCCAGAAAGTCGGTGCTTGCCAAGGGCCCCCGGCGAAGAACTCCTGTGACGAGGTGCCTATCAATATTCGTGGCGTACTGCGAGAGTATACACGTGTTGGGGTGGTTGAGAAGATGGATGGATGGGCACATCGTCGTACACGTAAATCGTGCAGCCGGTGGCTGGCAGAACGCGGGGAAGCGCTGCATTAAAGAACCGTGGGCATGGGTGGCTGCAAAAGTGATCGAATGACAAGGTGGCAGAGGGACATGTATGCATGCCCGCTCGAGGCTTCCGGTTCTGTTGTACCTTCAAAAGAGGGCAGGACTGGGCTACATTGTGAAGATCAATGATAGACTGTGCACATACATGAATGGCTTCTCGAAGACGAAGATGCGTAACCTTCACTGGCCTGGACTAGGTCACGGCGGACTCTTCGGGCGTCAAGAGTTTGCAGTCTCGTTAGCCGACGAGGTCTGCTGAAACTGAATATGCCGTACTTCGCCAGAATGTCTTGTTGCTCGCATTCTGTCGTAGGGTCGGATATTTCTGGCCCTAATTTACTGCGGAGTGCGACTGAGGTACCGGCGAGGAGGCGGGGAGAGCGGTGATACGACCCTGGTCAAGTAGAGACAATTGTGGACACACATGATGCTTCGGCCTGGAATTTGGCGGCGTACGCTGGGATGTGCAACCTGATTAGCACACATATAGTAATATGTTGAGTGTGTATTGACTGCTCTGATTGAATCGTTGGGGCTCGCGATCGATGATAGGCTTGGTGAAGATGGACGCTGACGTCGTATGTTGTCAGAATTGAATGGACTCGCTGTTGGGAGTAGTGACGTCGCTCCAGGGACATGTTGGGCTGATTCCGAGCATCTTCGCGTATCCCGCTTCCGCACCGCCCTGGGGCGCATTTGAAAGTCTAGCCGCAGTAGCTGGATCTTGGAAAATGAGAATCGCTGACAACTTAGCACGGCATCCATGGGTCGTGTTGCCGTCCCTGCCGGGCAAAGGACGAAGGGCCATGGGACATAGGACCGGTCGGGACGTCAGGGCGTACGCCGCCCGCGATGTGCGCGCAATTCGAGCCGCCGAAGAGCGCGACCCCAACATCGGTCGTAAGATTCCATGTTTCGGGTGCGTTAACGGGGTGACCTCTGGCGCGTGATGAGCCCGCGCCCTCGTAAATTGCAAGGTTCAAGCTTTTGAGGTGAAGAACTGCAAAAGGGTATTCCTTTATTCCAGATTGCAGGGGAAGCGCACGCACCTCCTGGTAAGGCATGTATTCGACCACATAGAGGTGGTTCGGCCACCCAGACTCCACGAGCGTTCGCGCTAGGCCTTTGGTAGACCCGCGACCTGTGGGTCGCAGCATGCGTTAGACGGGAATTTTTTGGTATTGTCTGCTCAAGCGCCTGGCGGAATTTTCATCCCAGGGCAGTCATTGCTGGCGCGCTTGTAAATGAGCTGGAAAGAAAGGTCGCGCCAGGGTATGTACGTCCTGACCCGAGCGGAGGTAGAGCCATGTGCGCCGCTGGCCTTACTTGACCTGCGCCACTAGGATCCCTGCCAGTGCGCCCGTCATTTTCCAGCGGCGGCGCCGCGAACAGAATTCGGAGGCACATCCGCACTCCGCGCACGCACCTTCCACCTCCGGGCACGACTATCTTTCGCGGACGTCCAGCAGAAAGACGGGAAGCCAAAGTGGGACGCCTCTCCCGTGTCATGGGCGCGCCAGACCATACAGTTGGTTAGACCAAGGGGTGCGAAGGCCCAGAGCTCAGGGTCTATGCCGCCCACTCTGTCGCTGGCCCGCGCTCGGCATCGCACGCTCAGAGGGTGCGAATCAATGCAGCGAATCACGCAGCATGGCGTTACGTCTTCACGACACCTCCTTGGCCGCATATCACGATGGCAGGTCACGGCGGCACTGTGTCTCTGCGAAGCCGACGTCCTCCCGAGCAACCACAGGAGGATACATCCAACGGCGCAAGAAGCGCTGCGTGGACGCAATGTCCGGTCGATCGTCGCAAGTCGAAGGTCATACGCGGGGGAACGAGCGGGAGAAGAGGAAGGAAGAAGGAGCATGCTGCAGCATCCTGCCCCAGCTAAGCGCGGGCGGATGTAGTGCGCACGTATAATTACCCACCCGTGGCCGCCGCTGTCAGACAAACAATCAGCTCAAGTGAATGCACATAGAATAGGAGAAAGGAAGGAAAACTGGCCTGTGCTGTCAACGGGATGTGGTAAGTTTGAGATGCTGGTCTGCCAGTGAGTGATGGAAACTGGGACGCGGACGCCATGCGTAGAGTTGCAGGAATCAGGCAAAGCGCCATCGATTATGAAGCAAGGGGTCATTTAGCGTTTGCGAATGAGAGGAAGTTCGAGACATCTTCCATAGCCGCGTCACATCGCAGTTGGGCCACAGCAAGGAACGATATCTTTGCGAACAGTGCCTCGAAGGCGTATACCACTGAGAACCACGGGCTCATCGGATAGTGGCGTGGTGGGTGCGAAGGGATCGCACTGGACCTACAAACCCACATCACCAGGGAAGAACGAACTTCCACGAATTACGGCAGTGCGTGTAAGAGCAATGGCCTTCCCGATGCGCCAGGTTCAGAACGTCAGTAAATTAATAGCGCTTGCGGGCTAAAAGGGGAGGAGAATTGCCTACCAGACGTCGGCTTCGTGATCGCGAGCAATGCTGCAGACATCGGGGGCGCCACCAGCAAACCAGCGGAGGTGCTTCCACGCATTCTAGGCAAAGAAGTGTGCATAAATGGCACCGACGGGAGGAAGAACGGGCGTAGGATCGTACATCGTGCGAGCGCCTGGTCGTCATCGTGGTTCCATAGCTATTCAGCGAAGCTCGACGTCGATGTGCTGTCCCCACACCCCTGCGGGGATTGAGACTTCTCCGTTATGCTGCAGAAATTCGGGGTTTCGATAGACCTGCCGAGCGAGATAGACGTACGATTAAGGAACGAGCGATTACGTTGAATGTGTGGGAACGCGCGGGACGTCGATGGGAGCCATGCATTGGTACATTCCTACCAGCACTCGTGGCACAACGCGGATGCAGTCGAATACGATTCGCTAACGAAGAATACGCCGTCTACATCGGGGCGTTTATCGTTGATAATCGTGGAGGTGACGTCTGTGCGCAAAGATGATCATTCTCTCTTTTTTCAGCGAAACAACGTGCACGTACGTGGGTGCGTGCTCCGAAGTCCGCAATGTAAATATTGCAGTCGGAGCCGATGACTGCCGGTCGCAATCTTGCTTCGGACAACCCTCCTGCAAAAGCCGTCATCTCTGCATCATGTCGGTGCCTGGTCATGTATTGAACCTGAGCAGAAGATGTCCCATGACATGACTCAGGATCGTGGCATAGATACTTGCAGGCCACCCGACGTCACGCATGCGGCATAGGCGTCTGGCGGCAGCCTTATCATATGCTGTCGGACAAGGGTGGACCTGACAGGGGGCATCGCCAGGATACAAGGAGGAACTCATTTATGGGGGAGTGAGCATCATCTGATGTGGTTGCGTCAATGGTTGGACATCCGTGCAGAGCAGCCCGCACCTTCGATAGAGGACGGTTCTGGGGCTTCCTTTGACCGGCCAGAGGACGGGTGGTATTGGAACCACAGTATTCACGGAAGCTGTTTCGCATGCAATGTCATGCATTCATTGGGGCAGCGCGCAGACGAGCGGCCAGAATTGCATAGGTCCAGAAGGGATTGCAGGAAGGTTCAGTATACGGTCGCCGACGCTCAGACTGTCGCCGCAATCATTTCTGCGGGCGGTCAACAGGAGTATTTGCAGTAGCCTTCCAAAGAAGAGCTCAACAGCTGACTGTGCCGGGGAACATGTGTCTGTCGAACCGCTGGATGGCGCCGTTGGAAACGGAGAACAGTGAGACTCGATGGGGCAAGTGGATAACGTGAGAGAGGCTCAGGCACATACAGGGTGCGCGTGGACTCTGTACTGTGGATTTCGACACAACCTTGTTTTCATCGATGCCCGCTTGCATGGTGCTGCAAGTGCCTGGCGTTCATCAGCGACGTTCGTGACACACGAGGCAGTCGCATTCCGATATGAGGGCGGACGGTAGGTTACCTCGAGAGTGGAGCTTGGCAAAAAGGGTAACTTGAATCGTTCGGCGTCCGCTATGGGAATCGTTCGCCTCGCACACAATACTGCCGTCCAGGATGTCAAGTACAGCTTCCCGCAGGCTGGCGCGTGGAACGACAGCAGACCGCTGAATCTTGCTTCCAGAGCAAGGGCCATTGTTCAGGGATACGGCGGATCGGGTAATCTGACCAAGGAGCTAGCTATTGTCTTGCCCGCAAAGACGTTGTAAAGACAGGTTTCAAACTGGGAACAAGACTCTTTGCGTCGGACAATCGGTCCGACGAGCGCATATAATTTGCGACGAAAATCCATTGTCGCCGCGGACAAAGTTACTCTCACCCGCACTTTCATCTATCCAGCCTTCACATCTTTGCTCCGCATGCTGTACCAACTACCAGAGAGACGCTTGCTGCTTCCGAGTCCCTGGCGTCCGCGTCTCGTAACCTGCATGTTCACTGCTTCTTCGTATGGAGCACAACTGGGGTTCTTATGGACGGATTTTCCATATCGCATCGAGACTCTATCGACGGACGAGGTCCAGCTAGAACAGGAGTTACAGGCGGAGGATGGAGGAGGAAGGCAAGGACTCTCCGGGCGCCTGCGAACATGTCCACCTAGCTTGCGTGACAAGATGATGCAGTCACGTGTGGGAGCGAGCGCCTACGAGCGCCTGTGACTGGCCAGGGATGGGTTGTCTCGAGGAGTTGGAGGAACCCATCCTTTGTGCTGCGTACATCGAATCGTCCTTTGTCAGTCAAACACGCTTGTCTTCAACGCCATCTCATGCCTATACGCACGCGATCTGGCAGGCTCAAAAAGCCCACTCCTAAAGCTCAAGCTGCGGTAGAGCGTTCCAAGACGAGATCTCCAGCTTCAACATCGACGAAGGCCATCAAATCACAGCTCAAAGCGAAGCAAGCAGCGAGAGGTGCGTCATGCGCTCATAAAATTATCAATCCTAGTATTGACCCTATACAGTTGTTCGCAAATCCGTACCAAGCAACACGAGTGCGCGGAAGACAATCGCACCCAGATCCAGTGCCCGAACTACATCCATGCGTAGTGCACGCTCCGCCGAGTCCGCATCGTTCTCCTCACGGATAGATGCTACCCATGCAGGGCCATCTCCGTCCTCTTCGACTTCAAGGAGCCGAGGTTCGTCCAGCACGCTTGTGGAACCGCAGGAGTCTACCCCAAGAAGAAAGGTCACACCCGCCACGTCGACTTCTTCTAACACTCTGAAACGAAAGCGTGCTCTTACGATTGAGAAGGAAGAGGAGGTGCGCATGCGTGAAGAGCGTCTTAAGGTGGCTGAGAAGAAAGCACGGGACCACGAAAGCGCCCTCAAGAAGCTCCAGGCAGCCGCTAACAAGAAGTATAATGAGGCCCAGCGCACCATGGATTCGCTCGCGCGCAAACGCGAAGAGATGGAGAGACGCATCAAATTGTATGAGCAAAAGCATCGCGAGGTCGAGCAGGAAGCGAAGGCTGTCGAGACGCGCAACAAGGCCATCGAGGCACGCGAGAAGACCCTCAGGAAGAAGCTACCACGAGAACTCGTCTCGGCGGGTGTTTCAAGCCCGCCGACGGAAGCTGGCTGGGCTCTTGATCATCTCGAGGAGCACTATACGTGTTCTTTGTACGTGCACTTACTCTAACCTTGTGCGATTATCGCTAACCGCCCTTTCCAATACGCAGATGTTACGATATCCTGTATGTCTCGCCCTCACTGTCATCGCCGACCCCGACTAACCTTACATCTAGTGCTTGCCCATATACTCTCAGCCCGAGACTGTGCGGCCATTCTTTTTGCGCCCTCTGCATCCTCCAGTGGAACTTTGCAGCTGTGCACCGTGCGTGCGGGTACTGGCATGAAGCTCTCGAGTGCCCCCTCTGCCGCGCCGAGCTCCCATACACATCTGAAAATGTTCCGCGCTCAATGTTCGCTTTCCCGTTCACGCCTAATCGCCTCGCGGACAATGCGATCTGTGCCCTCGTTGAGAAGATCAGGGACGCGAAGCCTGAGAGTGATGGAGGCGGGCGCAACGGTGGAGGGCCTGCTCCGGGCGCGGCAGCGTGTGTTAATGCAGGCCAGGGGCGGGGCGGCATGGAGATGGGCCTTGCGTTCCCGAAAGAAAGCGAGAGGCTGGTCGGGTGGAGAGAGAACGGGGCGTTGTACCTGGACTGGAAGGAACGCAACAGGTCCGTTTTCACGCCACCCTTTATCCGCAACCCATCGTCTGACACTACACGACACGAAGGAGGGGACGTACGGAGATGTCGTTTTTTGCGACCGAGTGGGCGATGCTCGAAGCGAACGATTTCGTCGCCTTCAAGGACCGCCTCGGTGTGTAGACTGAGAGCGGCGAAGTACTGCACGAGCAGTTGACGTACTGCGACTCTCTATGCCATTATGCGCGTGTGCGGATTCTCAGAGCCTCACTATACGTCCAGGGCCTTTGCGCGACCTTTACGAGCAAGCTATACGGAAAACAAGTAATATGTCGGATATTCGCATTGTACTACGACCATGCACTTGAACCTTACTGTACACTATGAACTTGTCGTTGCATATACACAATACCTCTGTCCCGCTACCAGCTTATCGCTACTCGTGCGTTGTGTCTGTCTTTCCACCAGTGCATTTGTGAGTGTATCGTCGTTCCCCCGCACCACGTCCTTCCTTTCTTGCTCCAACCAGATGCCTTATGTACTACGTACTTTGAATACACTTGGACATAGAAGAACCAGGCACGCTCGACGCGGCCATTGCAAGTATCCTCACAGTCCATCGAATATAGCCTTGCATCTCGGAACGAGGCCTAGACGTATTCCAATGGTAAACTACCTGCATCCCGTCACTTACAGTTTATCACAAGAACGAAGAACGAGCCTCGAGCTCTTCAATGGTACAGATCGTACACGGAGCCTGCGGAAATCGCACCGCATCGTCAAGAGGCAGCCCTCACGTCAAGAAAAAGCAGCGCTCCTTCAAAGCACGCATCCCAAACACCTCCTATAGCAGTAAAGAGGCGAGTCAGTGGCCATTCACCACGCCCGTCCAACGATCACATACCCAGTCTGCGGGGGCGACCCACAGGTCGCCGACGCCGTCCATCTTGCCGAGCACCGCGCCACCTTTCCACGCGAGCGCGCGGGGGTCGACGTCCTTCGGGGCGGGATGATCTGCACTTTCTCCATGTTCGGCACGAGCGGCGTCGCGATCGCTTGCAGTCTGCGCACACACAAGTATCCCGCAGAAGGGACATATCCGTGAGCGGTCGGTACATTCGGCCCACTTAAGAAAGCAAAAAAGCGGCAAACGCACCTGCTTTCGAGCGCATGCGCCATCCCCGGCACGAGCGCCGTCCCGCCGACAACGAGGACCGCCTGGAGGTACTTGCGGATCTTCTCATCCCCGCCCGCGGCGCGCGCGCTATTGAAGATCGCGACGTCGAGCGGGAGCTTGCTCGCCTCGAAGCTCACGTCGAGGTTGAACGCCCGGTACCCGATGGGAATCAGCGTCGGGGGCGCGACGGGGTGCTGTGCCTGCGGCTGCCCCGCGGGCGTGGGCGTCGTCGCGGGCTTGCTCTCGAGCTCATCCACGTCGATGATCTCCACGGGCGCGTCGGCCGCTTTTGTGCTGGTTGTTGAGGCGGCGGGGTCGGCGGGTTTGCTACTGCTCCTGGACTTCGCGTCGTCGGCGCCCGAGTTTGAGGTCGCGCTGGTTTCGGCGGTGGGGGCGGCGGCATCGGCCATTTCTACGTCTTCGTCCTTGGCTTCTTTCTTATCGGCAAGGGTGTCCTCGCCTACGGGAGTCACAGGCGCAGTTGCTGAGGCTACGAGTGCGACGTCAAATCACTACATGAAATCTCAGAATCTGAAAATAATTACTGCTAGCCGGTACAGGGGTGACTGCAAGCGACTGTCCTTCGGTTGCTGGCGTCTGCGCGACCGGTGTCGTGAGGAGCGGCACTGGTTCGATAGACACAGCTGGGACGAGCACCGGGAAGAGGTGTTGTGTCGAGATCAACATAGCTTGCGTCTGATAACGGGCACGTATTTCAGCTATCTGGTACAAGACACGGCGAAGAATGAGGACGTACGTATCGTTCGGTGAACTTATCCGAGCTTTGCTCCACCATCTCTTCTGCCATGTCTGGCGCGCGTGTGAGGAAACGCATACCTGCCCTTTTACGCTCAAATTCGATGACGCGAGGCTCAAACAGACACTGCAACATTGTTCAGTTAACCATCGTCCTGTTGCTCTACGAGTGGCATCTGCTTACCATGGGTGAAAGGATGATCTCATCATACGCGCGAAGGCCATACTTCTCCGTGGGTTCCCCCGGTCGCCGTACGGAGAAATCGTACAGGTTCAGCGCGACGTCGCCCTACATCAATTGTTCAAGAATGCTCGGCAACGTCGCATTGCGCTTCGCGTACCTCGGCCAGAGTGCAAAGACGCGCCTTCAGGTCCTCTATCACGTTCCAGTCATACGACCGCGCGAGGTCGATATCGCGGTATGGGAATCCGATTTTCTCAAACAGCACATAGAGAAACTCCGTGATGTCGTTTCCACCCATGCTCAAGACCATCCTGGCGCGAGGTCAGACTGACTAATGTGGCGCAGATGGAGGCGGGAATGCTGACCTAGTATCGGCAACTACTAAGCCGTCGTCCACGCAAGCGATACTGGTCTTGACCGCGCCCATATCCACTACGCACGCGTTCGAAATACCTGCGCCGTATGTCGCAGCTAGTGATTCCTGTACCATTGGCTAAATTAGTCACAGTACGTAGCAGTGCCAAAGATGTCAGTACTTGCTGCGCACAGAACTGCTTGAAACCCATGTCGATGATCAATATCTTGACCAGAGCTTCCACATACAGTCGGTCATAATAGTCTGGGATGATGAGGACAACCGAATATTCCTACAACGTACATAAGTGAGGGTTGTAAATTTGTTACCGAGCCCCAGTACCAACCTTGTATGCGCTGGGCTCAATCCCCTTCTGCAGCAGAGCGTCTCTGAATATGGCCTCTATGTCGTTATAAATCATCTGCTTCGAAGGGTAGTCGCGAGTATTGAAGTTGCCGCCATATATTGGCCATCGAATGACATAGCCCATTTGTTCTGGGTCTGCGACGCGCAGTGCTTTCTCACCCACAAGGTAAGGCTCATCTGTTGAAGTAATCCAATCTACGCGGTAAGGGTCATTCATTTCAGGGATGATCTCAGGCTTGAACTGTTCGTTGAACGCGGTTGCGATGGTCCCGGCATTGGGGGTTACGCGAAGCTTGTAGAAGCGCATGCGATCCCGCAGCGAGACAGTTATCGCCGCCACCTTTGCATCAAACTGCCGCCGGGTTTCAGCATAACCCTCGACCCGCGGTAGAGGGGAACACGTACTGGGTCATCCGAAGCGACGTTGACTCCGTATTCATCTCCGCTAGGTGCAGTTGTTGATGGTGTTGCCCGCTGCCTGTCTTCTTTCGGCCGCGAGACACCCTGGACGTACGTAGGAGCGGACACTGGGGGCGTTTGCTTGCGCGCGATTACATTGGGGATGGTCAAAGGCGTGACGTCGGATGCGCGTCCTATTCGAAGAAAGCGGGATCCTGGGTGTATAACCACGACCTTTGACCCTCTCCTGGCCTGCTGCAGATGATGTTGCGATGAGAGACGCGTCGAAACTCTGTTGCCCCTCAACATACCTCTGCAGGAGTGGAGGTCCCGGCTTCGTCCACAGCAATGCGCGAGCGATGGGCACGGAGGATGTTCCTTGACCAGTGCGTCTGGGAGTCCGACTTCAGGTAGGTCGAGCCGACATGTTTCGGGTTCAGGCTGTGAACAGCGTGAGCCATCGCATTTCCGCAGACCGCAGAGCTTGCGCAACTGACGCAAGAGGTACATGAAAGGATGTGTAGCGCAGAGCGGACTCGTCTCGTTTCGCGTTTGGTATCCCTCGGGGCATGCTTATGTGGTAGTTTGGCAAAGTCTAGCGTGGGAGCAGGGAGGAGGACATGAGCCAGGGAGCAGCCACAACGGAGAGCATGATGACTATAGCCGCCAGTGTATGGCACAAAGTTCAGAGTTCCTCGACGCGAACAACCTCGTGTAAACACTTTCTGTGCATACGTAGGTGATGATATCTACACAATTGTTTACCTTGGAGACGGCCTGGTGGTCTAGTAGTATGATTCCTTCTTAGGGCTCTGTAGCATTTGGAGGAGGTCCCGGGTTCAATTCCCGGCCAGGCCCTTTTTGCACCGTGCGGGCCGTAAGTAAGTACTCGAAGTACTTGCAAACGTTAACATTCCCGGTGAGGTGATGAAATTGATCATGTAGAACAGGAAGTGTGGCGTCCGATGTCGACGGCTTGCGCGTGCTTACAATATATATTCTTACCCACATCAGCATACCGGCCGTACGTGACCGTGCGCAAGTATGATGCTTCACACCAGGCCTACTACCTCCTGCTGTGATTGATTCGGCGGTCTTGCGTAAGTTCAAAAATTGTCCAAATCTATGCTTGGCGAATCTCTTGCGGACAGCAACCCGCTGAGTACAAAGGCACAAACTCGACGGCACTGCTTGCTTCCACCGGCCAGTGGCGGCGGAAATTGTAGCGGTCAGTTACGGTTGATAATCACGTAAAGCCCATGTCCCGACACAGACGCGGCCGCGCGGCAGCTGCGATGGTCCTGAACATATGACAACGCCGTCCGAGGTCGGGCGCGGCAACCATACTACAACACCGGTGACGAATGCGTCGCGGGCTCTACGTATCGGTAACCTCCGAAAAAAATCGGCACCGAGAAGTACAGCCGTAGAGTTCGGTCATCCTGATCGGTCTCATTGCAGTTGTGGCGGAAACTCGAGTGGCGATATGTCCCGCGGCTAGGTCTTCGACAATCTATCACGGGTGGCATGGCCGGTGACGAGATAACTGTACGCGTTTGTATCGCACGGTGAAGTGAGAGACCTAGCATGAGGAGAAGAGTGCCTAATCAACGGAGGAAAAACGGACCGATGTGCGACCGCGTAACGCTACGCAGTGTGGCCGGATGGTCATAACGGAGGATGAGGATTTGACTGCCGCCGTGCTTCTTCACGTCCACACAAGCTTCTCCGGAGAAGGGGCAGATTGCAATTTGATACCAGGGTCAGGGTGAGCGTGCTCGATCTCTCAGGACTGGGTATTATTTGCCGTTTGGAGGTTGAACAAGAAGAATATTTCCCTCGCCGGACTACTGGGGCCAAATTCTTTGTTTATAAATTAGAAGTGGGTTATGTTCATATTTCAGAGTCAGAGACGCAACACGCTGCAGTGAGCGGGATCGGTCCTTCAACCACAGAGTGAAGTACCGTGATACTCATGCGGATTATTAAGTGTAGCGCAGCACCGCGACTGTGGTTGGTGCCTGGAGGGCGGCCGAAGAGCAGGATGTCGACTCAGTTGCATCCGTCGGTGCCAACCGGGTTCCGTGCGCAGTCTAAGGAATATATCAGCTCGCGAGTCACCACGAAGTCAGTGCCAGTGCATTACTACCCGGGCCGTCGGAACAGCTCGGAGAAGTGATCAAGAAGCTCTGCGGAAGGTTTGTTAGATAAACCATCCACGAAACCTCCCAAAAATATGCAGCAGCTAACCTACTGTATTCCTGTGGTCGACGAGGAGCCTCGAGTCCGCCGAAACGATATAACAGCGGGCGTTTGGCGGCGTAGCCGGGTAAACGTGAAGGTAGTGACAATCAATATAGCCATGACTCTAGAAAATCCCGCTCGAGTGCTCTTGCAGACATCCATGTGTTTCAATGTTACTGCTCTTCAGTAGTCATGCGCAGGCGGTTTTCAAGGAGTAAACGCACACCCTTTGACTGCGGCCCAGTTGGAGGAGTCGGGCATGTCGGACGAATGTTATATGTGCAGCTGTGTTCGTACCGTGAGCAGATATACCCCAATGATTGTTTCAATTTGAGTGTCGCTACAATGTTCTGGGTATAATGCCCTCTCGGCGTCCATGGTTTGCCGATGTTGATGAGGAAATGGTTCATGGTCGAGAATAAAGTGTTCGGCGCTAGTCAGATGTGGGCGGCCATGGTTGAACGCAGGAATAAGCGCCGATGTCTCCGACTTGCTTCAGATTGTCACTGCCCTCGCTCTCGCTCTCGCCGATGGGAATTTCGAGGAACGGCTATCTGTGTTGTTGTACCTGCGCTTGGCCTAGGTAACGTTGTGCTCTATGACGTTTCTTAGTCCCGCATGTGGACGACCTCTTGGGTTTCGGGACGCACAAATCGTCGTTATACACAACCGCTACGGACACAGCCAGGGTGCTTTCGTGTGCTGTTTGCGTGCTGTGTGACTGCGCATATACGTTTACCCGCCAGAACCATGCCATACCACGAAGCTCCCGCTCTGTGTCCTTCGGTGCAAGTTTGTGCAAGTTGGGCGGAGGCTGCTTGCGGAGTGCCGTTGGCCCGATCAAGCAGTTTCCAAGATACGGTCAACAGAATTCGTCTCTAAAGATGCCTTTCTTGATGGCTCTTCGACCACTGCATAGACAGGAAGGGCAGAGTAGTTGGTAGTCTGTAGTAGTCGCGGGTCCAACATCCGGCGAATTCAGGGTACGACTACGGGCCGTATGGATCTCCTTGGTATGTACCCAACAAGTTGTATCGCTGCGTATGGCCGCCCATGAGCACGTTCATCGCCACCTTGCTGATCGGTTGTCGCTCGTAGTGCTCTGTCCGGTCAATATTGCCTAATGTGCCTCCCCGCAGCCATGGCATGTACCCATCACGTTTCCAGTGCGTCCTTCTTCTCAAGTGAGCCTGCACCTGATTCTTGCGGCAAGTCCCGTTCCGTCTCACGCAGAGTGATTAATATTGATCCAATCTCTCCCGAGCAGCCTTGCACTATCGGGGACGGATGTAACCTAGCCACATATCCAGAATACGTACCCCGCCGATCTTCGTTTTGCCTTATGTCATTTGTAAGTAAACGGAATCTCAGCCTGGTCCTGTCGTCGTGGATGCCCATCACCGCTCACGCCGTTTTCTCGCATACGCGGCCTCCGAACCCTTCTCCCTTGAGCGTTTCAGGCGTAGGGCAACCCTCACACCATAACACGTATACGCCGGCGATATCGGACAACGAACGCGCACACCCTTGCATACCGATCCTAGAGCCACCCTTTGATGATAGTCGCAGGGAATCGAAACTTTCCCAGCTCATTCGGTTTTGCCCTCAGGCCCCATAGCACAGCCAGGACTGCGAACACTGGCATCAGCCGCCGGCATGCATAATCAGGTAGGACAAACTAATGGTTTTGACTTCCTGAGCCTCAGCCTCTCGCAGCATACGCTGAAGGGATATCTGGGAAATGATGTCAACCAGTGCCGGGGCGGGAACCCTTGCCATCTGTGCCATCTGTGATGATGGCCGCACTCAACATTTGCCCTTTTTCAGACTGTACTGCATATGTACCCTTCTAACTGTGCCGCTGCCGCACAAGGGAACCCGCATCGGAGGAATACCGCAGGTTGCGCATAATATACCAGCCCGTGACAGTTTGAGAAAACAAAGGGTGCGTCCCATCCCAGCGTAGCAATCTGACCGTGCGTTCCAGGTCACTTTCGGAAAGTGAGCTCCCCGCGCCTGAGAAAGCCGAGGCAACCATCCCGAACACTGGCACAGGCGATAGGCATGGGCAGCCGATCCCATGGCCAAGTGTGGGCGGGTATGGGTCTCCGTTCCTAGCGGCGTAGTTTGTGAACAAGGACGCCGTGCATCATCTGCGTGGCGCGTCCATGATTCGATACGAGGCACACGACTCATGACTGTCGCTATACTGTGGAAGCACAGCCGGACATCCGTCTAGTATATATGAGGTACGGGTCCGTCCCGAGCACCATCAACATACCTCTCTCATCCACATCCCCCATTCCAGACACACAATGGCCTCTTCTTCTGTGCAACCCCCTTTGGAACGTGGCAAGGCTTGTACTCGGTGCAGGTAGGTTGTACTCGTTAGTAGTCAAGTGATAGACTAACCCCGACCATCTGCAGACGTCGGAAGATGGTGCGACACTTCCGTCCAGTCCGCATCGGCGGTATACTGACCGGGAATGTGCAGCGCTGCGACGGACAACGTCCAGCATGTCTCCAATGTGAGCGGGCAGACCGCACCGAGGATTGCGAATACTTGGATGGCCCTGGTCCGACGCCGAACCAGCTCCTTGAGGACGAGATCAGCCGCCTGGAAAGGCGCATTGCGGAACTGTCTGCCTCTTCGGCTCCTATAGCGTTACACGACCCATATGCCGCTCACCGGGCGCGCGAGATGGCGCAACAACACAACAACGATCCTATGCGGGCCCTGTCAGTTTTCTCTGCTCAGAATCCTCACCTTGCGCCCGTGTTGAGACTCATTAACGACAGCTTGCACCAATTCGTCCAACACGCCGTCGAATTCGGGTTCTTTCTGCACACTCACCGCTTTTTGGATAAGGTCTTTGCTCCGAACTCGAGCCACAGCAACAGCCTGCGCATTCTCTTGAACGTCATTTACCTCTTCGGAGCAAAGCTGTCTAGCAACCCTCAGGTGAAGGCTCAGGAGCAGGCCTATCTGACCCGCGCCCTGCAGCACCTTCCCACCGCGCTTCCTGAGGACCCACGTGGAGCGATCTACGTGATGCAGGCTGAGGTTCTTCTTGCGAACTACTTCTTCGACAGGGATCGGAAGCTGGAAGGCGTGTACCACACAAATGCTGCTGTCTCAATTGCGATGGCTTCGAAGCTGCACATGGTCCGAAGCGCGCGGCGCAGCCGTACCGCAGCGGATTCGACAGCTTACCGCCTCCCGCCACCCACCGATTTCCTGGAGGAGGGCGAACGCATCAACGGCTTCTGGACGGTATTCATCCTTGACCGTTGCTGGGCGGTCGCCACTGGGTCAGCACCTGCTTTCACAGACGATGAATCGACTGGGACTCAGATAGATACCCCGTGGCCTATGGAACTTGCGACATACCAGAGCGTGAGCAGTCTACCATACTCCCAGCACTGCCTTCCGTTACTGACATCAAACATAGCACCCGTACCCTAACGACTTCCGCACCACGCGGACCGTGCAGTCATTCATCAGTGGTGCGGACGGGGATGCGAATGTGGCCACCCAGAGCATGCTTGCCGTCCATGCCAAGGCAGCAATCCTATATGAGGGCGCGACTCGCCTCGCGTCCAGGTACAACCCTTGTGAGTGATCCGCCGGTGCGCATCCGCTCGCATCTTGATCTTCTCTGAGTCGAATTAGCTTCTCAAGCGACGTTCTTGTCCCTGGACAACCGTATCGAACGCTTCAAGCAGGTCCTGCCGCGCATCGACCGCGTTGACCCGTCGCGCGTGGGCCTCCTACGCACGACGCTTCTCATACACACGCTCTCGCAGTGCGCAAGCATCCAGCTCCACACGCCGCTCGTACAGGACCGTGTCACGGCCAACAGCCGGACGTACCAAGCGGCGCATGCGGCAGTGAAGCTGCTGCGCGGTGTCAACCCCGGTATCCTTAGCTGCGTCAACCCATTCATCGGGGTGAGCCCACTTCCTGCAGAACATTCGCGGGTGCGCTGCACTATCGCGGAGCGCGAGAATTGACATTATTCGCGTCATCAGATCCTCTGGGGCTCTGTCGGAAGAGTGATTGCGCAGGGCATCTCGACCGCGCGGCGCATGCGTGCTTCCGGGGCGTCTTCGTCCTCGCAAGGCCTGCCTGACGAGCGCACGCTGCAAACAGAACTGGAACGTCTCGTGCAGGCGATGGAGCAGAACGCAGCGTATTCGCCGTTCATGGGTAAGCTTTCTGCTCATTCACGGCCACCGGTGATGAGACGCTGATCCATCCTCCTTCCATCTGTTCTCCAACAGCTGCTCACATCAGGGGCCTCCGACCTAGTCACACGGCATGAACGTCGTTCGCACGGACGTCAGCGGACACTGTACAATCATGCACACTTGGACTCTACTGAGCGGGACGGCACGGTCTCATGTTTCTTCCGACTTTTTGGATCTTGAATTGGGTTCTTGACAAATGCGCACCGGTAGAGCTTTCTTGCACACACACACATAGAGATATTTAGGGCCCATCAGGCACGTATTGTATTCCCGCACCATCTTGTGTACCATATATTGCCACGTTGTTGTATTCCCCTCCTTCGGCTCCTCCACCTCCGCCTCGTTGCTTCTTGTCGCTTCTTCTTGTAGCAATCCTTTGCATATTTATGCTGCTAGGATCGTAGACGGCTGCATTGCCACTGTAATATAGACTGTTCATGATCGTTTGGCATGATGTCTCGGTCGACACAGCCCGGCAGCGCATGGCTACAGTCACAAAGCACCCACCCGCCGCAGCGCACGATACAGCCATTTTTTGCCTAAATCACCACGCCCTTACCTGTCTATCACACTATCAGAACCTCCGGACTTCCGACCAAAGGGAGACTTGTCGTAGCACATCCATTAGATGACGACTGCTACCGTGAAACGTACATGCTACCCACAACCAACTACCCCCATGGTGATACGACAACACCCAGATAAACGCCGAAGCGATCAAACGAGCGGAGAGTGGATACCAAGTCGAAGCTGAGGATTCCCTCGCTTCGACTATGGTTTATATATTGCACGAGAGCGGGTGTCGGATGGTTCACCCGTAGTCTACTACATCACAGCGTGCGCGGGGCGTGTAGATACATGAGGACCACAGGAGAGTGGGTTGGCGTTGTGTGTTATCTACGAGATAATCTAAGAGATATGATCGCGACCATTAGACGCCGCGAATGCTCGTAACATCACCCCCCCGTCAAGGATCGCGTCCTCGCGAATCCAGTCCGACTAGGTCATGGTGTCCGCGTACGGTTCCAGTCCCTGCGCGACCCTTCGCTCTTGCCACCGCGCCCACGCGCCGTCCCATCTCTTCCATTCGTCCGCGTATTCCGTAGATTCATGTACAACCGCGCGCGCGCGAGGCGCGATGCGGATAAACGGCATGCGCGGCGCGTCCGGGTTGGCACGATGAAAGTCGGCCGCGAGCGCGGTCGGCACCTTCGCGCGTGGTTCCCAGGTAGCTTCCGCTATCGCGCGGCCCTTCCATTTGACTAAGTACTGAATCGCGCCTCGCACGATCTTTGAGTCGCGTATGTACTCGGGTTCGTCGGGCTGCGCCACCAGGTTCGGTACGGGAGTCTCGTTCACTTGGTTGGGGAATTCGGGCGCGTGCGCGGGAGTGAGGAGTGCTTCATTGAACACCGGATAGATGCCGCGACTGCGCCACTGCCTTGGGAGCTTCAGCTTGTAGGCACTAGCGCCCACTTTCTCGAGTACCTCGAACGGCCCGTAGCGTTTATCCTCTAGCTTTTTGCGCGGGCGCTCCGTCGTGATATTGTGCGAATCGAGATAGACGTGGCTGCCAGCCTCGTAATTCCGCGCTGCTCCCTTGTGTAGATCGTACTTGCGTTTCATCGCCTCATTTGCAATGGCTAGCGCTGCTGATGCCTCCTCTTGTATGCGCTTCATCCGCGCGACCCACTGAACCGCCGTCTCCGTCCGTGTTCCCCTGCGCGTCTCTGCGCCTGTGTACGGGTCCCTTCCGTGCGTCATGTAGAACGGAGAGAACCCGGTCGCGGAATGTACCCGGATACGATACGAGAATGCCGCGAGCGGTAGCCATTCCACCCAGTCGGTCTGCCGATAATTGATGAAGATGCGTAGATAATTCTCGATCTCCTGGTTGAGGCGCTCGGTCTGGCCATCTGTCTGAGGGTGATACGCGGTGCTCGGGTTCCCCTCGATACCGAGTTTCCGGTAGAGGTCGCGCGTGAGCTCCGATACGAACTGGGGTCCTCGGTCCGATGTAATGCGTCTGGGTAGTCTGTGAGCTGTGACTACGTGCCATAGCAGTAGGTTCGCGTATCCTTCCGATTTCAGGCTCTCCGTGGTTGGGATTGGAATGTAGTCCTTCGATTTTCGGTCTACTACCATGAGAATCGAGTCTTTGCCTTGGCATTCGGGCAGATGCGTGATGAGATCTACAGATATGTCTTCCCAATTGTGATCAGGCACCGGGTTCGGATGTAATGGAGCCGCGCGCGGTTGATGGTCTATCTTTGTGCGCTGACAGATTGCGCAGCCCTTCACGTACGCGCCTATGTCCCGCCGGATCGAGGGCCACCAGTACGATCTCTGTACGAGCTCCTGCGTCTTCGAACGGCCTGGGTGTCCCGCGGCTATCGAGTCGTGATGCGCCGCGATTACCCGTCCCCTGAGCGCCTTGTCCGCCGGTACTACCAACCTCCCCCTCCGGTAGACCAGGCCGTCCTCGGCCAGCTCGTACTCCGGGTGTTTTGCAGCGAGTTTGTTACGCACAGAATTATCGAGGTTATCCTGCTGGCTGCGTATACGATCGAGTAAGAGCTCGCTGCCCTCGGTGGTAGCGCGGAACCATTCCGCCTTCAGCATCAGGACCTCGTCCGTAGCTTCCAGACCCCCCGCGTGATCGACACGGCGCGACAGTGCGTCGGCCTTTCCCATCGTCGAACCGGGCCGGTGCGTGAGCGTGAAGTCAAAGTTCTGGAGCTCGACCACCCATCGCGCTTGGCGTGGGTTCAAACGCTGCGGCCGGCGGAAGAACTCGAGATTCTTGTGATTGGAGTGGATTTCGAATGTTTCGCGCGCGCCCATCAAAAAATGACGCCATTCATCCAATGCTGCCAGTACTGCAAGCAATTCTCGATCGTAAATCTCGTAGTTCCTCTCCGTTGGCGTCAGGGCCTTTGAGAGGAACGCGATGGTCCGCCACTTCCCATTCTGTCATTGCGCGAGCTCCGCCCCGAGTGCATAGTTAGAGGCGTCGCACGAAACTCGGAATTGGTCTGTGTCGTTCGGGACTGCAAGGACGGAGCGCTGGTGATCGCGCGCTTGATCTCGGCAAAGGCATTCGACTGTTCCGTCGACCAGCGCCACTCCGCCTGGCCCGTCAGCGCGTGCAGCGGGGTCGCAATCTTGGAGAAACCGGCAATAAACCGACGATAAAAGTTAACAAAGCCGAGGAAACTTTGTAACTCCTTTTTATTCGTTGGTTCCGGCCATTCCGTTACGCCCGCGACCTTGGCAGGGTCCATCTTCACTACACCGTCTCCGATAATGTGACCGAGGTACTCCGTTTCGTGTGTCTCGAATTCGCACTTGTCCGGTTTACAGGTGAGCTTGTGTTCGCGAAGGATCTGCAGCACTTGGCGGACCACTTGGCGATGTTCTTCCAGGGTCTCGGTGAAGACTAAGATATCGTCGAGGTACACGATGATCTTTCCGCGTAAGATTAGATCTCGGAACACGTCGTTCATCATCATTTGGAAGGTCGCTGGACTGTTTGACAAGCCGAAGAACATGACCAACGGCTCGAACAGTCCGCGATTCGTGAGGAACGCGGCCTTCTCCTCGTCTCCTTCGCGCATCCGAATGTTGTTGTACCCCCACCGGATGTCCATCTTGGTGTAGTACTTGGCGCCCTTTATCTTATCTAAGAGCTCGGAGATAAGAGGCAATGGATATTTGTTTTTCTTTGTAAGGGCATTTAGCTTCCGGTAGTCTTGGACCGGCCGGAGTTTTCCGTCCTTTTTCTTTACAAAGAAGAACGGAGCGCCCCAGGGTGATTTCGACGGTCGGATGCGTCCTGTCCGCAGGTTCTCCTCGAGAAACTCGTCTAGGGCATCCTGTTGCGCCAAGGACATGGGGTAGACTTTGCCGCAATATGGCTGGGCGTCGGGCGTTAATTCAATAACGTGATCGTATGGTCGGCGTTCCGGGAGAGCGTCGAATGCGTGATCGGCAAAGACATCTGCGAAGTCTCGGTACTGCGCGGGTACTACGTCCTCGAACGAGCGCTCCGCGCATCCCTTGTGCTGCTCGATCGCGATATTCATCGCCGATGTGCCTCGGAAGCTCGTCGCGCGCAGTGCCTCGGTCCGCGCGCGTAGGTAGTGCTCCGTGCGTAGCGCAAATACTCTCTCCCCCTCCTCTAGCGTGCGTTCACATGCGTTGGGACAGCGCGCAAACTCGATGGTCTTCGACCTCCAATCAATCCGTGGGTTATGGTGCGCGATCCACTCATACCCCAGGAAGATATCGGCCTTGCCCAAGTCGGTTACCAGGAACGTCATAGTCTCCAGATGATCCCCGATCTGCACGGACGTGATGACGTAGTCCGTGATGCGCCCGCCCGAGTTTACTGATCCGTCCGCATTGTAGACCTCCACCGGGCGCTCGAGCGCGCGCGTCTCCACTCTGTGTCTCCGTACGAAATCCCGATGCATGCATGATCCGGTGCTCCCCGAGTCCAATAGCGCTACTGTATCCACCTTTCTTTCCGAGTGTTGCATATGTATAGTAAGAGGTATGTCCATTTGTCTGCCGGCGCCCCTAGCGCGTACTACTTTGTATATCCGAGGCCCCACTGTATTTATACTAAATATTGAACCATTCTGATGTGTTTTTATTTTTGTGCTCGTCGCATCTGAGTCGTTTATCTTTATTTTTTCGTTCGTTTTTGTTTTTTCTCTTTTTATGTCATTGTTATTGTCTACGGGGGAATCAAGCACGGATTTCCGTCCGCCACGCTCTGGTATTAGAGACGCCCTCACGGTTGTAGGTAAATAACTAGGAAAATGAGATTCTCGCCCCCTGTCTATATTCGCGCCTTCCGTATCGTACAGTGCTGAAACCGAAATCGAAACCGAGTCTGCCGGATCATCTGAAAGCTCTTCCACATCGAGCGCTGCGTAACGATTCCTTCCCGGGCCCGCGCGTGATGCGACTACGGCGGACCGCCTCCAAAACCCTCTTCCCGAAACCCGTTCGGGTCTTCCGCTGCCCATCGCCTAACCTCCTCTCGGAACTCCGCCGTCTCCCACGCCCTCAGACGCGCTGCCGCGGGTGCATTCTGTTGTGGCTGGGCCGCGCGCCGTCTGTGCCACCGACGAGTGCAGTCTTGGCCGTCGTACTGCCCTCTTCCGCAGGTATAGCAGAGGGGTTCCGCGCCATTCGGTTGTGCTCCGCGCGGTCGATCGCGTGCCGCGTCTAAGTCCATGGGCTGCCCTCGGCCTCCGTACACGACTCCCGTACCGTCATGGCGTGCGGCTGCCTGTTCCTGCGCGCGCAGCGGCACGTGCTCGCGAGTCGCGCGGGGTTGCGCCCATCGTTCGCCGCGCGCGCGCGTTGATACGGTAAGAGGTGCTCTGACGGCCGATAGCCGAGGGGTAGAGGACGTCTAGGTGTGTGATGAAGGGGAGTAAGGTCTCGAGCTCCCTGGGTTCGCTGGTAGGCCGGTCCGTATACTGTTCGCGCGCGAGCAGGAGGGAGGTCTCTCGCACACCGGGTGGGAGCGCGCGCGGACTCGCGCTGTAGAAGGGGCGCGCGCGGAGGTAAACTCAGTAACGCAACGCGCGCAGGAATAACGCAACGCTCGCAGTCAGCCGCGGGGCTTCGCAACGCAGTACGCACGCAGTAAAACGCAGGAGGAACGGAATAGACACAATATACGCAACTGACGGTACGCTGTCACAGCGGAGAGGTCTCCAGTCGTCCTGCCTTGAAGGGGAAGCTGTTGCACGTTGAGAAGCGCGAGGGACACGTTCCCAGCAGTTGAGAGAGTGAGGGGTGGATTGTCTGGGGGGTTCGAATGCCCCGAAATGACTATGTACAAGAATGCCCGCAGGCGGAATCCAAAACACGTGCTACCATACGGGAGATAAGCGGAAACCGGGCCCAGGATGCCTCGCGCGCCGGGCGCACTCGCCGCGCGCGATCCGACTCTTCGCGCGCCTCGTGCGCGCGCCACTGATGCGCCCAGCGGACCCGCGCGCGCGAGCAGCTAGGGCAGAGGGCTCGGGATAGCGACAGGCCTCGCGCGCGCTGTGGTGAGGTGTCCCGCGCGCATCTTCACCTTGCGCGCGATGGGCTGCGCGCCCTGCGCGCGCAACGTAGGGGGTACCGAGGTGTGCGGTGGGCTCTGCGCGCGCTGTGGTTGGCGTGCGCGCACAAAGGAGGAAAAGGCGGGTTTCTGGCCTGGAACGCCTGTGGAGCGTATCAGCGTCCGCGTGCAGGGCGCGCTCCTGTAGCCGGTTCGCGTCCAACTGGGTCGCGAGTTTCTTCCATTCGCTGTACGTTGTGGGTAGCGGAACGTGCGCGTGCGCCTTTGATGCCGTATCGGGGAGAATCCCCTGCTTGAACCAGACCCCGACATGCGGGTTAGTGAGGTCGTAGCCTGCGGTGCGCGCGAGTTGTTCGAATTCCACAATGTATTCTTGAATCGGTCGGTCGCCCTGCCTGAGTCGACCGATTCGGTTGAGCGCGTTCTGCGCTTCGTTCGGATCGACGAATGCCTGATCGAGGTGTGCCCAGAACTCTTCCAGCGAGACGTCCCACTCCTCTTCCGCGAAGTGTTGCTCCGTGTAGCTATTCACCCAGCCGTCGATCAACGGCCCTCTGATGCATGACATCACCGCGAGGATCTTTTCATCTTCATCTGCCATGTGATTTGCGGCTGTGTATCGCTGGGCCTGGAGTTTGAATGTGCGATACGTGCTGCGGTCGCCGGTGAATAGATCGGGTTCCCGAAGCCGCGCGTGGTGTGAACGCGCTCGCGGTGCATTGACTGCTGCGAGCAGCTGAGTGAACTGGGCCTCGCTGAAGCCGATTACGTTCATGGGCGGCGGCGCCACCGGCGCGGGCTGCTGTGCCTGATCTCCGTTCTGCTCCATCTCCGTCTCGGCTCTTCGGTCGTGGTGCGTCGCTTCTTCGAAATCTCCAATCGAGTTTCCGCGCAGCCGTAAGCCGTACCTCCGTATCACTGCGCGTCTGCTCGATCTTCAAAGTGCTTGTTCCGGACGCCGGTCCGCTGTGCTCCCGTGATTCCCAAGGTCTCAGCACCCTCGGCAAATCAATCAGTACCTGTCCTTATCTACAATCTCGGGGGACCTCCTGTTCACGTCGCGCAATTGTTGCTCCGCCGTCAGGGACCCGTGGTGAGGTATGAACGGAAGGTGTGAAATGGCCCCGCCCGGATGTAAGCCGGGGCTTACTGGTACCACCCAAGAGTTCGCGATGTGAAGGGCGGCCGTGTGTCTATGCGCCCGTCTTGGCGGTAGTACGAGTATGTAGTGAGTAAGTGCGGCGTATGGCGTGTAGTATCCACTTGTCCTTGCGGTCCAGGAGTTCCGCTTAACCCTGCGGTCCGGGTGTGAGCTTCGACTTATGATACGACAACACCCAGATAAACGCCGAAGCGATCAAACGAGCGGAGAGTGGATACCAAGTCGAAGCTGAGGATTCCCTCGCTTCGACTATGGTTTATATATTGCACGAGAGCGGGTGTCGGATGGTTCACCCGTAGTCTACTACATCACAGCGTGCGCGGGGCGTGTAGATACATGAGGACCACAGGAGAGTGGGTTGGCGTTGTGTGTTATCTACGAGATAATCTAAGAGATATGATCGCGACCATTAGACGCCGCGAATGCTCGTAATAACACATGGCCAATTATGCCAAGAACAAAAAAATGTCACAGCCCCCCACACACACTAAGTCCGAAGCTTCGTGAAAATGCTCCTCAGCGGCGCGGACATCCGGCTCTTGCCCGCAGATGCGGGTGCACCGCACGAAGCCGAAGCCTCCTTGCGCGCAGCTTGCGATCGCCTGCGCACCGCGTTCTCGTCGCGCTCGTGCCTCGCCGCGCCCGCCGGGATCGACGTGGCCCTGAACACGCTGCGCGCGCCCGCCGCCATCGAGGGCTTCTTGTCTGCGGCGCCAGGGCCCGGAAGCATGCTTGTCCGCGTGGGCTTCGCGGGGGACACGTCGTCCGACTTGTGCTGTACGGACATCGTCTGACGGGCGTTGATCGAGCGCAGCGGCGCGCGCCGCTGCTCCGGCGTAGACGAGGGCGAGGGACTGCGCAGGGAAGGCGCGCCTACCACCGCGCCGCCGGCGCCTGAGCCCACAGAGCGGACGGGGCATGGAGTCTTCGGGCTCGAGAGAGACGGAGCGCGCGCGAGGGCGCGGACCGCGGGGTGCTTCGCCATCGTAGGGCCGGCGTATAGGGGCGTCGGGTAGTGAGGCTGCCGTGGTGCGAGGCTGTGGGCGCGAGCGCGCGGCCCTGGGCCTTCGGCGGCAGCGGGTAGTATGGGAGCGTACGATTCGCGGAGGGGAGAGTTCTTGTACACCGCGTTGTGGGTGGAGACGACGCGGCGTGCGGGATGGTCGTATTCTTGTTCGGGCGGGCCGGTTGGGGCAGAGCATTGTGGCGCGGGCGCACCACCGTCGACGCTGGAGTTGTATTCGTGGAACATGTCAACGGTGGAGAAGCGGACGCTCTTCTTCCCTTTCAGGATACCCCGGACGGGCCTCATACTTGCCGTGCTCTGTGGTCGTGATCCAGGAGGCGTCGGAAGAGAAAGGTCACACACGGAGGTTGGTGGCGAGCCGCAAGATGGGGTCTCGAAGGGCACCGGGTGGTGAAGGACGTCGATTCCGATGTCCGTGATAGAAAGGACCTCCGTCATATCCGCCCTCTGCCGAATGTCGGAGTCGGGTGCTTGGATGATCACGGTCTTGCGCCGCATTGCCTTCACGTTCACCGGAGTTTGTATGGGGTCGTCGCCGAAGCTGCTGTCGCTGGAGGAGTCGAGTGATGGCAAGCGGGTGTCAAACTCTGGGTCGGCGATAGGCGACATAGCATCCGAGGTATAAGCCAGGCATCCTGCCGGAGACAAAGGTGAAGTCGCCTCCTTTCGAGGTTGCTTAGGGTCATGCCACTCGGCGACGAGCTCCTTTGCGAACGCCCATTCGTCGTCGTCCAGACTTGAAGCTACAGAGTCTTGCGAGGGTAGATCATCAAGGGCCCCGCGAGTAGGACGCACTGGTTCCGTGGGGCTGAAAGGCGGCGGCGAAGGAAGACGTGACCGTAGGTCCGTGCACATGGCAGATAGTCCCATATCGAACTTCGATGTTTGCATGGGGTGTTCAGTGATAGGCGTGGAGGTTGTCGGCGACCCCAAGAAGGGAGTTGGGATGTCAGGATACAGATCCTTCGATGATCCACGAGGCTGACCCGTTGGCCGTCCACCAAGAGACAGGGCGGGAGGTGGCTTCTTTCCCCGACGAACCGCTAGTGGAAGCTCAGTGTGGAGGCTGTGAGACGACTCCAGGGAGAGCGAAAGGGAAGCAGTTGAGTTGGAAACCATGATGGTTGGCACCGTTTGCGGAGCAGCGAGAGTTTCTTTGACATAGCCGTCGGAAGTAGCCTCCGGGAGCGAGGACATGCTAGACATCGGAGAGACACTTAGATCCAAAAGGGCCAGGTTAGAGGCAGAGTCCCGGTTGTCGAGCGGCGCAACGGGCTCATCAGCCGCGCTACTGAGCCTTCGACGGAATAAGGCAGAGAATCTCTCTGGCGCAAACAGAGAGCCCTCGGGTATCCAGGAAGCCAGATTAAGGTCATCTGGGCTAGCTGCATCCTCCTCAAACCCGCGAGTGGTTCCTGAGCGAGATAGTAATGATCGCTGTGGATGCTATTAATCAGATCCGAAAAGATGAGACGACCAGCTAGAGAGGACGTACAGCCCAAGTCTTGACCGACAGATTTTCCATCATCATCACTTTGAGGCGGGGACCCGTGGGGGTCGTGATGAGGGGAGTTGCATAGGAAGAAGACACGGATGAGGTTACGGAGGAAGGTAGCAAAGAGGCCTCGAAATCGTTGATGAAGATAAGAGGCTTTGCGGAGAGAGGGAAAGGAGGGGCGTTGTCAAAAGAGTGTGAGCTTTCAGCAGAAGGAAGGGAGTCAAGGCAGGTGAACAGAAGACTCTCGCTAGGACAAGACGAGAGAATATCGAGCAGATCCAAGGTCGCGTTCGATCCGGCAGAGAGCATGGTTGCAGAGGCTTGCGTGGGGGTCATTGTCGGAGAATGGAGAGATCCTGGAGAATCCGGAGAGAATCCTCTGGGTACTTACAAGCTGCGAGGGTGGCGAACGGTAGTGGCTGACCTTGCTGACCGCTGTCCGCCACCTCTTGCTGTTCGGCAGAACGCATGCGTACCGGACCAGTTGGCAATCTACGCACCTCCGTATAGCCCTCGGGAGAGAATAATCCACATGTCGGCGTTGATAAGATGTATTATTCATGAACATCCTTGCCAGAATCAACACCAAGCCACCATCTACCAAGCTCGGGGCGACCTAAAGGTCTCTACGAGGGCCCAGTTTGAGAGGTGAAGAATCGGCCGTAGCTGCTTGTGTGTGTGGTGGTCGCAAGTACACTGGAAATGTCAGTGCTGAGTGCGAGGTTGCAGAGGCGTTGTGGCGTGGATGAACGTTAACGTTGGGAGATGCGATGATCTAGGCGAGCGATGCCATAGGCGCCCATGTCGCGTATCGCATACGTTGACCGCAGACTGGCCCTCGCCCTCCCCATCCCTCTCCCTCCCCGCCATCATCGCCGTCGTGGTCGTCGGCCTCAGCGAACACCCTCCTTTCTGGCGACCTCTTCCCTCATCTGCCGCGAATAATATTCGACGCCGCGTCTTGTCCGAGTCCTGGACCTCCACTGGAAATTTATACACTGGTCTGCAGCGCCTCAGTCCCATCCACGCTGGACGCGTATCGCATATATACTGCTGTCTATCCTTATTGCTTCTCTCATACCCACCGCTCTTGTTATTGCTCTCCCTGCGCGTGTACGCCGTCTCATCTACTGACCGTGCCTCTTGCTTGCTCGGCATAAGTTATACGCTCTGGTACATCTTAGCTTCAGGTGAGCATACGTTCCCTTGAGTCTGTGTCCCGTTTCTAGGTTGGGATCACGCCGAATTTGCACATCGGACTGAGTGTCTACGGGTTCTATGGATTCTAGTTTTGCATGCATGATCTGTGATTTAGTTTGCTGTCCTCGCATATAGACGCTGATCCGCTTACGGCTGTAGGTCCGCTAACCCCAAGCTACTCCCCTCTGGGAACAGTCGACTTATTGGTGACTTGGTGAGTAGGCATATCATATGACTGTGCTCACGGTGGGACGGATCCGGACAACCGATGCGATTCGAGCATTTGGGCCCGTCTCGCAAAGGATGGCGGATACTGCCGGGCGGGTACTGGTCGAGGCAGACATCTACGTTGCATCAGCGGCTTCGCTGTCCACGCTCTGCATGTGGAAATTTTTTGGTGTTCTCCATCTTTTGCCTTTGATTACCTCCCCGAAACACGTCGCAAGAAAGCTTATAACCCATGTCCTCCAGAGCCCGAGCGTCCTAGCTATACCCACACATGTCCTCCAACACCTCAGAAGACGGTGGCTCACGAAGACCTACCACTCCTACACTTGCTAACACCCAGACTAATGGCAAGTCCGTACCATCTGTACCCCCCAAGGGCGGACTGGTTCCAACCAACAATGTCACCACCAAGGAGGGCCTCACTGTCCGAACGCGAATTGAGCCGAGTCTGTCTGTAGACGACGTAATACGTCAGCTATGTATCAGTCTAAAGCTCAAAGACCCTCCTGCGATGTACGCGTTGCGAGACGAGAACGACGAGCTGGTGACGAACGACAATCTGAGGAAGAAGATCAAGGGAAAGGTCAACCTCAAGTGAGTATTCCCCTGAACCCCCGTTGTCTGCCAAGCAGGCTCTGCTCTCGTTCCCCAATCAAAGTGAATGGTCCGATCCAACAAATACTCACCATGAATGTCACACAGGCTTGTGAATGCCCCCGCTATCGAAGCTGCAGAGATCGTCGAAAAGCTCAGCCTAAGAGACGGGCGACTTGGGCTTGCTTTGACGTCGTTGCGTAAATTAATCCGAGTAAGTATCGCGAAACATCATGTCACATACCTCTCAATTTTGAATTTGGTCGCTAGGAGGAACAATTCGCCAATGAATTCCTGCAACGAGATGGCTTCCGAGAGCTAACAGAAGTTATCAACAGTGCGCATGGAAACACTCTCGCTGTCAGTGACTCAGGTTGTTTTAACCCGTGAACTAATGGGACTGATGGAGTGCTCCAGTATGCGTTGACCGCAATGCAGAATCTCATGGAGCTGGACTACGGCTGGTCGGATCTCGACAACGCCTTCATCCTGCAGGTCGTACAAATCCTATCCGAGAGCTCGCTCATCAACGTCTGTCGCCCCGCCACCGCCATCCTCAAGAGATTAGTCGAGGCAGATCCCAGCAGTGCGGCCGGCATCAACATCCCCAGTACAAGCAGAGGTCCGCCCTCGCCGCCACCAGGCTCAGTATACCGTTTTGGATTCGACGTCGTGTATGAGCAAATGCGCAAAGATAAACGTCTACTAGAGACAGTCGTCAATCGATTGGGCAGCGCAGATACGACAATGGCGCTCTATAGGTTCGTAATGGAGTACAATACAACGGGTTAATGCTGACCTCCACACAGTATGATGTTGATCAACTCGCTCTTGGCCCATGCCAGCGACCCACGATGGGACGAGTTTATCGATGAGCTTGAACAGTTGAATGTCAGGAAGGCCGTCATCGTATGTCGTCCGCCTTGCTCCCATAACGCATAGCAAGTAGCTCACCTTCGTTACTGTAGCGACTGATGTCTTCGCATACGATCGAGGACCTCACCTCGTGCATACTGGACTTCCAAGCAAACGTGGTGCGCGCCACCTTCCGGAAGAAGACGACGCTCGTCGAACCGGACTTCGAGCCCATGCACAATGTGGCGCTGCAATTTATCTGGGAGCGGAGCAGGCTGCAGGAAGACCGGGAGGATGCTATCACACCTATTAAATGGCGTAAGCTTGGATTCGAGACCGAAGACATTGGGCACGAGTTCAGGGAGGTGGGCGTATTGGGATTGGACTGTCTGGTATGTCGCGGGGGATGAGTTGACAGGCGCCATTTGACACCGTTCATGTAGAGAAAGTTCGTTGAGAAAGATCCTGACTACTGGGCAAACGTACGTGTCTCAGTTCCTTATGAGAGATTACATCCTCACGAGCAGGGCTGCCCACAGGTTGTACAAGAACAGCTCAGCCGGTCCGAGGAGCGGCGGTGTCCCATCGGCAAATCCTCCAATGAGGTGACTGACCTGCTCGCCGAGCATTGGTCCATTTACGCCCCCGGATGTACGTAACCCATTGCCACTACACAGCCTGTTGCGCGCGGGATATGCTCATACTCCAATGTAGACTCGACGTCGACGACCTTCCAGCCGTTCTTTCTGAACTTCCACAAGGTGCATGCGCTTGCATTGCACTTCTTTCTCCGAATGTGGAACGAGAGTGGCGCCTCGACTGACGACTTTCCGCGGCTCGTCGCCTTGACGAGGAGCCAGTGCGTCTTCCCATTTTGCACTGCTTCCATGCGATCGCGGTGCCAATACTGATTGTTATGCGTCTCTTCGCTGTACACGGCACTCAGGGTGAAGGTAGCGCTCAAGCGGGAGAATATCCGACCATGGCATGAGGTCGAGCAGGAGTTCCTCGAGAGCGAATACCGAGCTGTGCGTGACCGCCAGATGCAGGAGCTTGAGATGGAGGACGACATCATGAGCAAGATCCCTATACGGTATGACTCTTCCGCTTACCACGCATTAGTGTATGTTTGCTGACTGCTGCTTGCAGCAACCTACGCGCGAAGCTGTATAAGGAATCGTACGAGTTCGTTCGACTGCAGCGCATCCACTGTTTGTTGGAGGGTGCGTGGTTCATGAACGGCATTCCTCTGGCCACAACGGTGCCCCGAGATACTCTCCGGCGACCTACTCGCCCCTGGCGCTTCCTCCGACTGGTAGGCTTCACCATCTCACCCTTCTGGCACATGCACTGATTATCATCTTCAGGACGCCGGGGCGAAGTACCTTCACTACGTCGACAGCGCCGTCAAGTTCCCTGTCCGGAAGGGGCTCGAGGACTTGCCGGAACGGATCGAGATCGCGATGATCAGCGAGGTCGCGACGGGCACCTGCGCACCGTTCCCGCATGTCCAACGCGACCACGCGGACATCCCGCTCAACTCGAGCTCGCCGATGCTCGCGTCCAGCCTCTCCTTCTCGCTGCTCAGCACCAGCGGCGGCTCCCTCGCGGACCAGATCGCCCCGGACCAGGCGCGCTGGGCGGACTGGACGGACGGCCTGAACATGCTCCGCCGGGACGGTGGGCACGTCGCATCGCAGGAGACAGAGCTGTTTGTGCAGGCGCTCACAGAGATTGGACTGAAGATCAAGCTACTAGGTACGTTCTGTCTATTCGCCTGTTCGCGTTTGCCATGTTGCTGATGCCCATCTTGCCCGTGTGTAGATCTCTCCGGTGAGAAGGTGGAGATCCCAAGCGGCCTCGTGGCGGGCCCGCCGCCCACGAACAGCGAATTCTTCTTCTCGGATCTGGCGTACGATGCGGCAGCATAGCGCGCATGCGTCACATCCCACAATGTTCTCGCCTTTCCCGTGGATCGCAGGTGTGCTCAATTTTCTATTGGTGCAATCTTTGGCGAATATGCGCTGGCACGGCAAGGAGTTTGAAGTTTTGTGTAGTTCGCGTGCGGCGCACGGTGTTGGTGACAATGTATGTAGCACCTCGTAATTGTCTGATATATACCAGTGACAGAGTACAGTATCTATCTAGTTTCCAGACTGACTTCGGGGACGCTCACCCTTTTTGACGAGCGTTGAAATCCTGGTATGGGTTGCAATAGCTTCAACCTCAGGCCTTAACATCAAACTTCGAGGCGCATAGGTCCGCATTCACGTGACCACCAATCATCGGGCAAAGGACTTTGTTCCAACTTTAAGCTTGGGATCCGGACCTGCAGGCTCTTTGCAGGTTCTGTACTACCGTCGCGCGCACACCGGAGCGGCCCGAACAATGCAAGCTGATGCATTTCCCCTTTGTAGGTCTTCATCATCCTTGTTAAGAAACTTTGGCATCCTTTACCTCTGACACTGTTAATGCGTATTGCTTAGGCATGGGTATCAAACATCCAGGGGGCGGCGAAAGACACAGAGTTGTATAAAGCCTGAGGCTTGACAACGGCACCCGAGTGTTCTCCATATCATATTCTCGGTCTCTCCAACAACAAACTAAGGTAACGTTGCGTCATTCGCTGTCCACCTGCATCTTAGCATTAACTATTCGTTGGTTGCACACCTTGTAGAAATGTCGAAACCAGACTCCAGCTACCTTAACAGGGCGACGACCCAACCCCGCTATCCCCCAATCACCCCCCACGCAATCACGTCCGAACTCTTCATCCCTACGCCCCACCAACTCGGGCCGTACAACTGGCTCGAGTTCAAGCTCGTCATCGAGACACTATTACGCGTGAAGAACCTGCCCCTCGCACACCTCCGGCACTCCGAGTGCCCGCACACACACGCCGCAGACAAGGACGCCCTCGCGCGGTGGGCGGCCGACGACGAACTCTGCAAGGCGCTCATTGTGCTCAACGTGCGGAGCGACCACCTGCGAATCGCGCAACTCGAACACGAGCACTATACCGCGGCAGAGGTGTGGAACATGCTCACGCAGCACGACTTGGCGCTCCAGGCGGAGATCAAAGGCAAGTGGGAGTGGCTGTGGAGGGTATACATGGGCCTGGCTGGCGCGGCGTTCGGGGTGCTCTGCGCGATAGTGCGGCTGCTGTGGGAGTTGTAGATGGATATAGCGTTGCAAACGTATAGTATGTTGAACATGGCAAAGCGACAAAACTTTTCCGTAGCATACATTGATTTGGGCTGGGAGAGGAGATAAAGGGTTGCAGGAGGCCCGAGATTAATTCGACGTTTCAGGTTTGCATTGATACAACGGATTCTACGTGAGACGATACGGCCTAAACGACGTTCCACTGCAGACCCCTCACAGACAAAGCTACGCCGCGTACGACAGACTCCCATCGCGACCGCGCCCTCGCCCTATAAATCACTTTATGGCTACGGGGATCGGTGGGTTTGAAGGGTAAGACGACACAGATTTCTTCCAATCCCGGGAACGTATCGACGAAGAACTGGATGAAGTCTTCGTCAGGTTCATCCGCGGGCAGCGCTGTGGTCCAAAGCTCCAGGTAGCGAAGGTGGGGCGAGCTTGAGTGCTTCACCACCGAATCGGTAGACCGAGTTGCGTCTTCAAACAGACAACCTTGTACAGCCAGGCTCAGCTTCTTCAAGTTTGCGCACCGCTCAGTAAACAAAGAGAGTGTCTCCAGGTCTGGAATAGTATCGAACCAAGCATCGGGTTCTTCGTCGTGCACAAACAAGAATGCACCGCGTAGGGAGGGTGCAAAGCGTAGGGATTCGAGGCGAGGCAGCTTCTCCGCGAGTCCGAGCAGGGTCTCGTGGGTCACTTCAAAGACGACGTTGATCCCGACCTCTAGAACCCGCAGGGTTGTGATGTTCAAGATGGGCGGGAGGAACGTATAGTACGTGCTACCGAACAGGTGATGCGCGGCGGGATCGGTGTCTCTAGTGTCGATCATATCCTCCTCTGATTTTCTCAGCACGACGGTGATACGTTCGAGGTGATGTTCCGCCACTCCTGTCAACATGTCGTAAAGACAGAAATCGATCGCGCTTGGGGTTATGTAGAGGGTGTCCCAGAGGATGTTCACGCCCTTTAGGGCCGGGGAGTCAATAGCTCTCAGGAACAACGGCCCTGAGCCCTGGCCTATGGAGACGGAAACCTGACGTAGAGCTGGAAATGCAAGCACACCTGTCTTGTTGCGAGACGGATACCAGATGAATGACCAAACATGGCCAACTTCCCATACGAGAGAAATGAGCGACCTCAAAGCGCCAAGATGAGTGAATGTTGTTTGATCGAGTAACGCATCCAAGACCAGTAGCGTGTGAAGGGTCTGCATTTTTTGAAGCGAAGTGTTGACGTGTGGGGCGAGCTTTTCGATACACGCAGACCCGATGGTAAACCTATCCGTGTCGTTTGCTATCAAATCCCAGTGCGACTAAAATGAGGGTATAGACTTGAGAACGATATATGGAGAATCGGGAAGAGCATATGCTGCAACATACAGTGTGCGCCAGCGTCGGGAGCTCAAGTATCTGGAGGTACGGATGCAGAAGCAGCCTTGAATACGACTTGTTCGTCCAAAAAGCTTGATACACGACATGTTGCAAGTGTGGAAGAAGTACGTCGATGTCCGCGGCGCCCGCGCTCAAGTAGCACACCAGGGGCTGCAATATTGTCTCGCCATTCAAATCTCTGGCTACGACACCAGAGGACAGCGCGATCCCCACGGTACGTATTCGTGTAATGTAGGGATCTAGCCTCGCCCACACATCGGCGGTAGGTTCCTCGATAAGCGTCTATATCCACCATGAAATTAGAGACCAGCTTCTGGCTGCTGTGAGTAGACATGAGCCTTACCAGAGTCTTGGACGATTCGTCATATTTGAGAAGGCTTTCAGGTAGGATATACTTGACCAAGACAAACAGATCGGGTATGTCCCGCCACAATAGATCCAGGGCGGGCTCCTTGAACGCCTGACATGTCCGCGCGAGACTGGCGAGCGCACGAAGGGTGCTCTCTTGACGATGTTGGATCCGAGGTAGGCAAGGTATTCTAGAATCGTAGACGTAGCCGTCAAGCTCAAAGAGAACCTGAGAGAATATTTCAGCAATCTGCAGGCACTGCATGGCCGGGATGGGTAAGGTCAGTCAGAAAGCAGGTACTCTGGGAAAAGCAGCGTTGGTCGTCAGCTGCCAGCAAACACAGTCTGTGGATTGTGACTGACCAAGATCAGTCGAGAGTGAGTGAGTGAGAGACAGAGAGGTCAAGTACGTTTTATAACCTCTGAGTTCGCGTATCACTCAAGTTATCTCACGGTTATGATGCCAGCGCTAGCTGTGGTTTATAACGCCACACTTGGTCCTAAATCGCTGTTCCGTAGTCAATGATCATGTTTTTGGTGGCGCAGGCCTCGATGATGCTAAATATCTGCATTGGTACGACGCAGAATCTGAGGGCATGCTAGTATATAATCTTGTTGCCGAATATCGTTTGGACGCGGGTGGCGAGTGACCGTCAGGCTGATTATGATAGTGTACGAAACGCCACCGTACAGGTCCGTGCATAACGTTCCAAGTCAGGTCTGCCCGAGGAGAACTGCGGAGAGAAAATGTTCAGAACTCCGCACAGCTAAGAGAGGCATCCATACGTGTTCTGACCTATGCTCATCCCCGTGCGCTTGATAGTATACTGCCCAAATCTCCATGAGCATCTGACCATTCACTGGCAAATAGCGAAACAACGTACCTCGAATACCGCACCGTACACGACCAGCAGGTCTCCGTGGACCAACGTCGTCATCATGATCTCCTCCATATTCTTCCGTCCCGTCTTCGCCTTCGGTTTGGGCGCTGTAGATACGCTTTCCCCCGCAGGAGCAAACTCGGCGTCATCTAGGGTATCGTCGCCAATGTCTATGAGGGCGTCTTCTGACATCTCATCCGCACCGGCGATGCTGATGGAGTGGAGTGTCATGGCCTGAGCTTCCGACGCGCGTCGTCGCCAAAAGGTCAGCTCGACGTCGGCACCCATGCACAGGAGAACAACAGGAGATCTCTCCGCCAAGAATACGGATAGCTAAAGCAGGTAATCAGTGCGGATTCCAGTCATATGGCTAGATGTGATACTGACCTTCTTGTTACCTGCGGTGCGCCACGCGGATATAGTGAGATGGTTGATGGGCCATGTAGGGGAGACGGAGAGCGCGCGGACGTGCTGGATCATAAGCTCTCGTGCACGAGTGACGCTGGCTGGAATCCCGACGTTTCTTGATACTCCGCGCCGATCGAAAGCGAAGCTCGCTATGTAGTATAAACCTACGGGAGGAAGATCAACGGAAGTAGATGGGACGACTCCCTGCACATGTGTCCTTACCGTTTGCACTCGCGGTCCTCCCCTTCCCAACGGGCTCGGAGACTAGCTCGACGTCGGCCTGTAAGTCACTAAACAATCGCGTCGGCTCGGCCTGCACCTCGACGCGGTTGCGCGTGAACATGTGATGCACGGTCGCCGAAGCATCCCAGCAGTAAGTGAACCTCCGTAGGCCCGCCACACCGTCTGCTGAGATGCAAGAGACGAAGTCGGGGTATCGGTCCCAAGGGAACGCGATCGGATCCGTCCCGCGCACCTGACGAGTGTATTCGGCTGATATAGGCGGAAGGCTATTCGACATCTGGGTGCGGGTGAGTCAGTCATATTCCGTGCGTAACGGCGCACAAAGAATGGGGTACGTACTGAACAGCCCGCGCACTTCTGCAAGCACAGGTTCTGCTGAAGGTTCAACCTGCCACAAGAGGTACAGTGCCAGCCCCGCCACGTCTTCACATCCGCGTCGGTACATACGAATTGCGCAGGCGCGGCGAGGAAATGCAGAGGGAGCAGCGAGTAAGGGTGCTGAAGTGGTGCTGTATCCTCCGTGGGGCCGCCAGTTTCTAAGGGAAGCGCGCCGGGGGATGGGCTCATCCACCACGGATTCGGTGAAGCTAATGCGACAGGGTCCGTAACTTCCCCGCCAGGTATCCACTGAAAGCGAAACCGCCAGGTCCGTCGACCACGGATCAGCGTGGTAGGATGCTCCGTGTGTATCACTTCCCAAGAGGTAACCTACAAAATTAGCCAATTGGCGGCTTTCCTAGTACATAAAAATTTACCTCGGTCTGCGTTTGGACATCGATCACGGAGAAGAAGCCCAGGAACGCGCATCCGCATCCCTCGGGTAACGAGAAAGGCGCGAGGTCCGCATTGTGGCAGAGGATGATGCTGATAGGGATGCACTCTGTACCACACATGAGCAGCATGTCAATGTCGGACGGTGCGTCATCGGGGGCTAGCGATGTTAAGTCAACGGGTGAGATTGAAGGGACAACAGGAGCGGGCGCGACTTGTGCCATCGGAACACTGAGCGGCGCGATCTCGACGCGGTCGCCGAACGGGGAGGCTTCTTGCTCAAAAACGTACATATCGTCCTGATATATCACTTCCGGCAGTGGTTCGGGTGTGAACGAGGGGATTTCGGAAGTTGGTGCCATGGCCTGTCCCCGCTGGGCGCGCTGAATGGCATGAGCCCCACCGCTTATGGAGAAGTCCGGGAGCGCTCGGACGAATTCCCTGACCCTGCAGAGAAGAAGTGCGAACGGTGATGAGATTTCCACATGAAGGGTGTATCAATTGCTCATACACACACTGTAAACTCAATCATCTTGCCTCCGTCCCACCGGTCCTCTTCCCACGCTGGACCCTCGAGAAAGAGGACAGGTGTCTCGGTGTTCTCGAATATAACGTCTTCGTCTCCTTGGCCGAACTCGGGTAATATCTCGCAAAGCTCTTCGCGGCTCTATAAAAAGCAAGTTAAGTCATTCAGAGGCTAGCCGAGAGATATAACGGATACTCGCTGCTGCCCAGATGTGAGGTCTCCCGAAGGCAAGGGAGAGGTTTGTTCTTGCGGGAGAACGCATCGTAGCGCCCTCACGCACGGGCGGTCTAATCAAGGCCCAGGTAGTGGCAACTTCTGGGTTGACGGATTTGATCGGAGAAGGACATGACCCTGCACATATGGGTGTGAGCGTAGCTGCGTAAGTAGTCTATAAAAACAGCAGCGTTACGGGAGGCTTTTCTGGGTTTTCGTGTCGAAGATGCGCGGACGACCCGTTTCTTCTTGCTTTCTTTGGGTGTCTTGTTACCGTTCTTCGCGGTCTTTCGAGCTGAAACCTTTCTCCCGCTAGGCTGGGCAGGCTGCAGCGGCTGTGTCCCTCCGGAAGAGGATGGGGGCTCATGATGATGATGGGGTATCGTAATGGACTGGTGTACTCCTACCGCTACATCTTTGGACGGGCCATTGTGCGAATGCAAACGGGATATAATAGAGTGTAACTTAGCAGAAAGTCCGACGAAGAGTCCACTGTCCATAGAGGCCATATGTGGCGGAAGCCCACAAATAATCCGTGCAAGGTCTGCTCGACGCGAAGAAGGGATGGCTTTGATATCAAATATCAGCTGAAACCATTCAGCACTTAAAGTTTGTACCACGGATTCGGGGCAGTTCCCGATGATTGTACGAAATTGTTGTATGGCAGCAAATGGTGCAGCACCAGCCGAGCTCTCCACGGAAGCAGTGTTGACCCAGAACGCAGCAAGGTAGAGGAACAGAGTGGGGCCTACACACACGTTATTTCTCGTGTAGCATAGTGAAAGTCTGTGGCGCACATAGAGATTTGAGATCGGTTTGTGCGTGAGAGAGCGTCTCCGGATCGATAAAACCCATATTCGCAGCTTGTACGAGTGTCGGCTGGATATAAGAGAGCAGCTGGTCTATGGATGGCGAGTTATATGCGTCGGCCGGCATCGTTGACGTCCATTCCAGGGTTGTCCAAGAGTTCTAGGCAATGGGAGTACTTGGACTAGGTTCAAGGTGGTTCGTACTCGTTCCGAACACACACGCGTCTCTCACCACGTGGCAAAGAGCTGTGCTGCGGCGATCTCGGCCGAGCTTTGTGGCGCTCGTTCTTCCGAATCGTATCCTGGCTCTGGAGGTATACTCCGTGAGGCACATATGTATCTCTCTCTTCAGGTGACATATCACGTACGTCAACTACACCATCATCAGGACTGCTCATGCTTATTGATCGTGACGGAAGGAACGCAAACCACATGGGCGCGACTCAAAGTTTCCTAGTCACGATTGACGGCTCAATACTGTAAAGATCAGAGCATAGCGGCGGGTCACAGGTCACAGCGGCCTCCGCCGCCCCTATATGGGGCCTGTGTCACCGGTCACCGAGGCCGCCGCCGCTGGTGACATAGGTACGAAACACCGTAGCGCCGGCCGCCGCTGGCGCGGCGGCGGTAGGTCGAGTCACAACCGCCGCTCCGTACGGCGGTGTCACTGGTCACCGTGGCCCCCGCCGCTCCGCCGCATCGTACCCGGCCGGTCACACCCAAACCTGCCGCCGCTATGCACTGATCTTTACAGTACAAGGCTTCCATGAAATACATCTCACCATCAACGTGGTTTGTAAGAGCAGAGCGGTCGATGATATACGAGATCTTTCACCGGGCTACAGTGACACATGCATGTGAGGAAACGCGATCACGTGCAGATGCCGCCAAAAGCGACATTACGCGCGCTGCTGTTTGTCGTTACGCTCTCAGTGAGTCTGTGTTGTGAACTCTGAACCGTACATGCGGGCTAATCATATCAAAGTTGAGAAGAAGAGCTTACACACGTGGACACTCAAACCTCGGGCCACGCAAGCGCGACTTGCAAGTTGGAAAAGCCTGACAGGTGCTGCGGTAGCTCGCAATATCAACACGGTAGGTGAGATGCGCCAACTGCGTTGGCCGCTCTGTAAGTCAACGTTCAACCCCGAACACCTCAATTCCGGCTGTTTCCTTGTCATCGTAAAGGCCGGGCTATGCCAGGTATGTACTGTCGTCGAGTCAGCCACATTTAAAGCCCATATATACCGAAGTTTCATGTTTAGATCTTAGAAAGCCAATACCCGCCCCCAGCATCCTTCCCCGCGCTACCTGGGGAAGAAAATTGACCCTACAAGGGCAGATGCATCTCGCAGATAGTCCCTATACGTTCTGGAAGTTCATGGTAAGTCGCTTGCTTGAGTGGTCGAATTCCAATGAATAGCAACTTGAACTCGTGAATCGACAGCAGGCAATCCGTGCAGTCACCAACAAATACCTCAACTTTGCCTCCTTCCAGAACTTGAAACAGCAGGACGTTGATGTTCCGGAGAAGGTCAAACAAGAGGTAAGCTTAGCGATGACTTTTTTCCTTTGCACAAACTTGACTCAGGTACTTTATATCTTGTAGACACTTGCTCAGTGTCCTAATCTCGGGATAGACTACGTTGGTGCGTGGCCCATCACGTACTACTACAAGAAGACCCTCGAGAAATACAAAGTGACCATTAGATATCATCGCGAGCATCTGATTGGAAAGCGGCATGCATCACCAGCGGTCTGTTGTTCCTCCATTACGTGTGTAGGATTGGTTTAACCTGTCTTTATGTTCCAGTTGTCCCTGAAATCTCTTAAGAAGTCTACGCGTAGATCGCGTTCGCCGAGGACGTATAAACGCAGTCTGAGCGTGCGAAAGGCTTCGATCGGGCCCCGCCTCAGGGCGCCGACACCTGGTATCGCGTCTAACATGGGCGCCTTGCACCGCTCCGTCAGACTGAGCATGAAGACTACTCACAGGAGGGAAGACGACTCGGACTTGCGCCGGATGGAAGAAATGCCCACCAACTCTGGCTTCATATCAAACAACGTCACGCGAAAGGCCCAGAAAGCCAACGTCCATGGGATTAAAGCCTCCCACGAGGCGGGTAAGCCGCGTCCTACACGCCAAAGGATGGGGGACAAGGAGAATGCACCTGCGCGTCCCACATGGTCCCCTCACCCTCGGGGGAAAGACGCGAACATTGGATTCATCCGGAAGCCGCCCACCAGACAACGTAGCGTCCGGCCGCCAAACACACGCACAACGGTAGCGACGCGCCCAGTCATCTTGATCCCCTCCAACCCCAAAGCACATCCGGCGCGTGCGCCATCCGGTCCTCAGCCCCTCAAGCCAGCCCAGCGTCCGCGCACCTCCTCCGCCAGCACGCGCTCCACCAACGCAAAAGCCCGAACTCCCACCCCATCCCATACCCACCGCCGCGCCCCTCCCACAACAGTCCTCACCACGCTCCGCGCGCACGGCCTGCCCCCCGCCCTTCTCCATGTACGCTAGCTAGTTGAATATATATACACATGCATTTTCGCACAATTTTACGGCGAGCTCAAACCACAAGAAAACGCATATGATAGGCCCGGCGCTGTCCCCGAACAGCGGCATCATCATGATTACAAATCTTAGAATACCTACGCCCGTTGCATCGCATCGGCATTATCATGCAGCTTCCAACTCCCTTACATGAGTCTTGCAAGGGTCGTTGCAAGGATTACGCTGCTTGTAGTCACATTTTGTAGATCTTACAACCGATTATATTGCAATATCAAGCTCGGGAAAAAAATGTGATGGCATGAGCGCTGAGCGCTTGAGCATCTCAGACTTACTGAACGAGCGCCAATAAGTTCAACTTGACGGGTGTTCGGAGGATCAGCCTGAGTTGAATGTTGCCTCCTCCTCACAAGGGACGCTTAATTACGGCGGGCCACGCAAGACACCGTGAAAGCTTTTTGATGAGCTGAAATATCCACTGTGCTGCATTCCGCTGTTAATATTTGTGGGGCCGGTGGCCAGAATCTCCAGTGGCCGGCCCAAATTGAGCACAGGGCCGTGAAGGCTACTGGCCCTGAGGCCTGAGACCCAGAGGTGCGTACGTGCGTTAGTTTTACGTCGCGCTCTAACCCTACACCTAGCCACCAACAGAAGTAAAACTATCAAAATGGGGGCACCGCGTAGAACCCCGATGGCCGTCTCGCTCAGAATAAAAGGCCCCCTCGGTGCGGACGTACACCAAAACACGACATCCCACCCACCAGTCCCGACACTCCTTTCATTCGCTGCTGAGATATGCTTCTTCATCTCCCCGACACCCTCGCTCGTTGGCCGTGGCAGCGACGCATCAGCCCATGGCATGCGCAGGTTGCTGCTGAATCCAATGCGTGGTTCCATTCATTCTCCGTTTTCTCCCCTCCAGTCCAGGCTGCCTTTGACCGGTGCAAATTTGGTGAGCTAACAGCTTCGCGTCGTATTGCTCATACAGAGACTAACCACTATCAGACCTTCTGGCTGCCCTGGCTTATGCCGCGAACACAAAGGGTAAGCCTGTTGCATGTTTCTGATTGCCTAGGCTAACAATGAATATTCAGAGGAGGTCCGGTCCGCCTGTGATATCATGAACTTGTTCTTCGTCATCGACGAGCAGACCGATGAAATGGACGCGGCCCACACCCAAGAGCTCGTCAACATTGTGATCGACGCCATGCAGAATCCCGAGGAGCCGCGTCCACACGGAGAAGCAGTAGTGGGCGAGGTAGCAAGACAGTGAGCATGCCCTGTACTACATACTTTGACCAAGTTGTCCTGACTACTAGCTCGCAGATTCTGGATCCGCGCGTCGGCACGGGCGACAGCCTCAGGGAAAGCAAGATTCATGAAAGAATGGATTCGGTACCTCTACTCCCTGGTCGAGCAGGCTCGCGATCGCGATGAAGGCATACTCCGCAATGCCGAGGAGTACTTTGCGCTGGGACGGTTGACCGTGGGGCTGACTCCCAGCTGCGCACTCGCTGTGATCAACATGGATATCCCTCTGGAGGTGACGAACCTTCCCATATTCCAGGATCTGCACAGGATCGTCACAGACATCGTGCTGCTCGACAACGTGAGTACTGTCATCCCAATTAGTATATGAGTCCCGTGCTCACACCGTGGGGCGTTTCTTACAGGACCTGCTATCCTTCCGCAAAGAATACGCGGCTGGGGACGTAAACCACAACATCATTCCCCTCGTCATGCACGAGCGCAGACTCGACGTCCAGAGCGCTATCTCCTGGCTCGCGGAAGAGCACTCTCGCCGGGTGGACGAGTTCCTCCAACTCTGGCCTAAGGTGTCTATGCTCACCTTTGGCTCCGACGTGGTGGACAACGCGGTCTCGGCCTACCTGGATCACGTAGCGAACTGGCCTCGGAGCAATGAATGTTGGTGCTTCGAAGGTGGAAGGTACTTCGGTGAAGATGGTTCGCGTGTCAAGAAAGAGAGGACCATAGAACTCGAAGTGAAGTGCGCCGAGGCGCACCTGTAATCGTGATTAACCAACGAGGTATGTGTCCTTGTAAGTCATCACGTACCTCAATAGCTTATGAACTTTGGCAACAGAAGGTGTCGTTGCCTGGGTCCAATCCAACCGTGCAATCTTCGGAAGTATTTATCCTCGGCCAGCCATCCCAAGCAACGCGCGCATCCGATTCAGATACTAGGTCCCCGGTAACGACAAACTACGCGAATCACACCCATTCTTGAAGGCCCCGACGATGTGCCCCGCTTACGTTGGAACCACAGGCGGCGGCAGACGCACGTTAGGGAGCTCGCAGATCGCTCTTATGTTCGGACTCGGACTCTGATTGCGTATATCTGTCACCTTTGCTCACACCGTTACTATTTGTTTTAAGTTCATTCCCGCGAACCAGTCGGTCGACATGCATCGTCGTCGAGCACGATGCTCGCCGTGATCATGCCTCCGCGGGTGGTCACCGGCTCGAACGTGCTGGGCGCGGCGCGCGAGGATCACAGGCGCTATTCCGCCGGCTGAACTTGCGGCTGGTTTACATCATACATCATGTCTACACAGGCGCCGGCATGCAACATTTGGCGCGGGGAGCGCGAGCGCGCGCTGGAAGGGCATTCAACTCGCGGTGTCCTGGGAGTCGAGTGCGAGCTGTCCGCTCACGGAAGGGCGTGCAGGCCGACGATGTTTCGGGTGCGGGCCGTTGCGGTCGCTCCCCTTCGCCCCGAGCGCGCCGCTGAACCAGACGGCCATGCTCTCACCCTCGTACCCCTGGCCCCTCGTGAGCACCGCATGCCAGTGGCCATTCGAAGGACTGTCAATGCATGCCCTCACACTCGGCTCGATATCATCCCTGCCGCCGCATATCACGCGTAGCGGTAGAGCCTCATTGAGCTGTCTGCCGCTGGAACCCGCCGCCTGCTGGCACGGGCAGCTTGCAAAGTGCATTGACTCTGTTGAACGTTGATGTTTCGGAATATCGACAGACGCACCGCAGGCGACTGCGTCCGTAGCAGAGGAATGAGTTCGGACCGCGCTAGGCTTGCCGGCGACAAGCCCACGACGATCCACACACCCCCGATGCCTGAGGGACCGCGATTGTTCCAAGCATCAAGCGCCGCTCACTGGCAGGTCCTCACCGCCGCTCCCGCAACGCTTCTCGCTCTCCCGCCGCTTTTCCTCGCTGCGCTTGTGGCTCGAGGACGGACGCGAGCAGATCTTCGATGGACGAGCTAGCAGTACGTTCTGTAGCGCACGATTCGGGGGACATGCTGTACAGTCAAGTTACGAGCGGAATCATACCAGCCCCGGGCCGTGGATGCTCGCGAGCAGACGCAGACACACCTGCCACAAACCAGAATGAGCAAACTCCCTCCGCACACATCCAACATCCAACGCACGCACCTCCTATGTCTGCCATCTCTCGTCCCTCCCCGGGCCCGGGCCCCCGCACACAAACACGAACACGCCGGCTAGGAGAGCAAGAAGTAGAATACGAATCGTCCTATAGCTACTGAGTACTGAATACGGAAAACAAGCTGTATATGTGCGTACACACGGAGCGGATTAAACTGCTGCTTCTGCCCGCGGCGCGCGCTCTACCCTCCTCGTGATACCATCCCCCCGCGCATGCGTACGTATCCACGCCAAGCCAGCCCCAGCGGCCACCTGCCACCCACCAGGACGGGACGGGACGGGCGAGAGAGCGCGTGGAAGTGGGGGGAAGCGGCCAGCCCCGCCCTGGTCCGCGCTCGCGTCCCGCCGCGCCATACGGCACGGCAGGATCCCGCAGAACGCGCCGACCACGGTCGGCAGCTGATCCTCATCCCCCTCCATCCCATCCCATCCCTCTGCCTCCATCCCTACCCATCGCATCCCACCCACCCACACGCACGCGCGCGCGCTCACCGTCAGCTCTTCCGCCCCTCCCCATTGCCATTAACGGCACCCGCGCTCCTCCGCCCATCACTCATGCTCTCCCCACTATCGCTCGCCCCGTTCCCGTTCGCGCTCCCGTCGTCCCGCAGCCGCTTGCGCCCCATCCCCGGCGGGGAGCCGACGGCGTAGCGCGCGCTGTTCAATGGGGGCACGGGCGGGGGGAGCGCCAGTCCGCCCCCTTGGCCTTGTGATGATTGGGAGTGCGATTGGGAGTGCGATTGGGAGTGCGATTGTTGGGTTGGGCCGGAGGAGGTGGGCGCGGAGAGGAAGTCGAACCAGTTGTTGTCTGATTGTGGCGAGCCTTGGCCTGCGGGCGTCCATCCGTGCGCGGGGGACGTTCATGCGTGGGCGTGTGATGGGAGCGAGGAACGAATGAAGGCACCACGGCAGCGGCAGAGAAGGAAAGAACAAAGAAAGGAGACATCAGCGTCCGTGCTCGATCGGAGGAGGTCAGGGGCACGCGCGAGAGCGGAGAAGTTCGAACGGCGGATGGGGCATGCCAATGGCAAGAGGCCGATAGCACGCCGCGCCGGGGGAGAAGGCGAAGGCGAAGGCCGCAGACGGAGAAGGGCGCGGGACACGAGAGGCACGCAGGGACGGGAGACACGCGTGGGAGCCGCAGCGCGCGCAGCGGCGTTCCGTAAGAACGTGCACATTGCTTACACGCCGCCCGGCGTGCAGCGACGCACCGCAGGCCCGCTACCCTCCTTCGCGCGCGGCTGCGGGCGCGACCCACACCCGTGCCCGGCGCACACGGGCGCCCTCCGAACGCTGACATGTGCGTCACGGGCCTGTCCGCGCTCTCTCATCTCATCTCGGAACGGAGGGGGGTTGGGGAGGGGAAGGAGAGGGGGGAGAACTCAGAAGGGAGGCGGGGGAGAACGCGACGTACCGTTCTCATGCTGCCCCTGGCCCGACTGCGGCGCGCCCTGCGACGGCGTGTGCACGGGCCAGTCGAACGACGGGAACTGCGGGGCGCCCACGCCCCCATGCCCGCCGCCGCCGCCGCCGCCCGCATGCTGCTCGCCCGCCGCCGCCCCAAGCAAGTCCGCAAAGATGCTGCTCGCGTGCGAGGCGCCGCCGCCCCCATGCGGGCGCGCGAAGAGCTGCTGCTGCTGTTGTTGTTGCGGGGAGTACTGCGAGGAGCCGGATGAGGGGAAGGACACAGCGCGCAGGGCGCCGCGCGGGAGGTCGAACGGCGACCCCGCGAGGAACGCGTTGTTATTGTTATTATTTGGCTGCGCGCCGCCCATCATGCTCTGCATGCCGTTCGCCGCGCCGCCGGGCGAGTAGAGCGCGGAGAGGCTCGGGTGTTGCGAGTGCAGCTGCGAGAGCGAGGGCATGATGGGCGTGCCGTTGGAGGCGTACGACGGGAGCTCGATGTCTATCCGGTAGGGGAAGGTCGGGCTTCCCATGTGGTTTGAGTTTGGGCCGAGCCCGGGGGGTGCGGACGGTATCCCGTGGGAGCCATCGTCTATCCGTTGTCGCTTTGCGGTACTGCTGATAGGGATGCTGCGTGCGGCGGAGGTGTTCGCCGAGAGGTGCCGCTCGCCGGAGATGGCGAGGGAGGAGGAGGATGTACTGGCGGTGGGTGATACGCGTAGGCTTGACCGGTAATCCATCTGGGGAATATTATTCTCCGTCGCTACCAGCGGGTAGCCATCGAGGGGGGACTCACATCTGGACTTGCAGAGACGTCCGGCGGACCTGGTCGTATGGGGACGATGGTGGCGGAGTTCTCGACCTTTACCTTTGTTGATTTACTGTCCCTCCGTTGCTTCTGTGAGAGGTCGTCGTCATCGACCTCGTCGTCGTCATCGCCGGCCTCGTCCACGACCTTGTTGTTGTTGTTCGAAAAGTCGGGCGGGCCTTTCGTGTCCCGCTCGCCGTCGAACTAGGGCGGAGGGTGAGCGCACAGAAGACTCGCGAACCCGGAAGACGTACACGGAGATGACGTTGGACCATGCTGTTGACGTCAGTCGAGCAGTATTGGTAAAGCTTCGCATGGTGCCCGGGTCGTTCCTCTGTGGGAGATCTCCGTTGTCAGCATAGAGTTCGATGCGGCAGGGCGACGGCAGGGCACGGGTGGCATGTGTCGGGGATGTGAGAGCCATCCGGGCGCGGCGAGACGCGTGTTGCCCGGTCTCGCCGACGGGCGCAGATGTCCCGATGAAGACAATTGACAATCGAAACCTAGAACGCGTGCACGCGGTGGATGGGCGTGGTCGAGCGGCGGGATATGGCCTCATGTGCGGTGGGGCAAGGGGACAGGAGAATTTTGAGCGCTTAGCGACAGGCACAGCAGGTGAAACGACGCTCCCCTACGCGCCACTGGACGCGATAGGCCCACCAATGTGTGTCCCAGCGAGCAGATGACCCACCCACGGGTGGGACGAGGGTGGAAGCGAGGGAATGGGGCGTGTTCTTGGCGCGAAAAGGCGCACGGTGCGCAGTGGGGAGTGAGAGAGCGGGCAGAAAGACTCACCGAAGATGATGACGGCGACGTCGACGGAGCAGAGGACGCCGAGCTCGTAGGCCTTCTTGAAGAGCCCGTTCTTGCGCTGGGGTTGTGTACGACGATGGGCGCAGAGCGTGATCGAGCGCGTGTTAATGGATGCCAAGAGAATTGACATATTTATAGCGACAGACCTTTAAAAAGGTGACAGAGCGATTCCGCTCGTGCTATAGATGGGCCAGGGCGGAAAATAAGCAGCGGTTGGCGAGAAGGCGGGACGCAGGCCGGGCGGGGGCGGGGGTATGTTTGGAGTGGGCGGGGGGCTATTTGGGGCGGGACGCACCGTGATGGGCTGAATCTCAATCTTTCGTCTCCCCATGGGTGCGGGTGTGGGTGCGGGGTGTGGGCTGGTGTGCGGGGGTGCGGGGGTGGTGGTGCGGGCGGGGGTCAGAGGGGGGTGGAGGGTGAAGAGGGAGCTGAAGAAGGGGGAGAGGGACGGGCGGGAGACGCTGGGGCGTCGGACATATGGAGCTGGAATGGGAGGCGCAAGCAACAGCAAACGCCGTGCTCGGAGCTCCTTCGATGCGCCTGCCAATCACACAACTGCAGCCGCGCCCTGCCGTCAATCCGCAGCAGCCCTCGCCCTCCACGCGCCCGTCCCCGACTCCCTCCTGCCCGCCCTGCATCAGCTCCCTGGCCAGCCCCAGCCTGCTGCCCGCTCGAGCTCCTCGCGCGAGCTCGCCTATCGCGCATCCAATCTGCGCACCCCGCCGCGCGGAGAGAACACACGCCGTGGACTCGCAGCGTGCCTTGCAGGCCGCGACTTCTCCCGTCTGCTGACACCGTCCGCCTTGTCTGCCCACCCGCCGTCCTCGACCGTGGCACCAGCCCGCCATTTCCGGCTGGCCAGATCACCGCGCATCCTCCCAGATCCCAATGACGCTACTTCTCCCTATCGCCGGGCCTGCGCTGCTCACTCTGTCCACGAGGGTGGGACGCCTTCGGCACGCCGCCCTTACCCACCCCGTCGCCTGACTCGCCCACCGCTCTCGCTCCGCGGCACCCTCGCCGTCTCGCAGCGCGGGCGAATCATCACTCACTCGCTCACTCCCACCGCCCGGCGCGCACGCCCCGCCGCCCGTCTGAGGCCCGATCGAGCACGCCCGCCGGCGCAATCTCAGCCTCGAGTCCTGCCGAGCAACACAATTGGCGGCACGGCGGGCGCCGCGGCAGGCGTGATCCCAGGGCGCGGATGCCGTCGATTGCGATCTCGGGGCGCCCGCAGCGGAGCGCAGCTGAGGTTGAATGTGAATGCCGGCCTCGCCCCCCCCGCCCCCCACCGACCCCCGCACCCGCAGCTGCCTCCTCCCCTCCTGCGGCCTCCAACGCCGCTGAGTTCGTCCAACTACAGAACAGCTATCTTTGGCCCCCAATGGCCGCGCGGATATATGCGGCGTTTGCTATTTATGCCCGCCCTATTTTTACGCGGTTATTCTCGGCGCAGCGGCCAGCGCGCCAGCGTGCGCACCCGACGTCGCTGCCCAGCTCGCTGCCGACCCTCGCGGCTCCGAAATCCGCCATGCCTGCCCTGCGGTCTGTCCAGCTCCGGCCTTCTCGACGCGCGCGCGAGCCCATGGACTGCTGCGGGTCCGCACGGCACGCGTCGCTGCATCCTCCCGCAGACACCTTGCGGACGCCTGCCTCCCCGGCGACTTCGCAGCACGCTCGTCTGCCGCAGGCCTTCTTCGCCGCCTCCGGTTTCGCCCTATCTGGCGCTTCGCGTCCAGCCTCTGGCGATGTCGATGTCATTGCAACTCCATACGGCTCTGCTCCGGGCTCCTGCCAGCTGTGCGCACAGTAATGCTGCCCAGGACGCCGTCAGCAGCGCAGGTCATCGACCCGATCACTGGGGGTCCCCGCACCGGCGTTCTCACATCATCGTCAGTGATCCATCGCAGCCGTGACAAACGCTGTCAGCACCATTGAGTCCAGTCGCACAACGCCGTTTCGTTTCGCGTGCATCTCCATCACACCCCGTGCTTCGCCGCCCCGAGCGCGCCTCCAGTTCCTGTTCCTCCCGGCCGCTGCCCGCTGCGTCGCTACGGCCCAATCTACCCGCACGCGGCGCTCCACTGATCACGGTGCGCGAGCGAGCGCAGCGCCGCGAGCTGCCTGCAGCGGCCTTGCCCGTGGCTGTGATGGCGCCCACAATTCACCACGGCGCTATTCTGCGTGCGCAGCTCCCCGTGTGCCTGTCGAACGTCATGCACCCGACTCCGTACGTGCATCCTCGCCGGCTTTCATCTCCTCGTCTCGTCGGTGAAGGGCGATTCAGGGCAGAAGCACGCCCTACCCGAGCTCCGGCGTCGTATGCCCTTCAATTGCTAAGTCACCAATGTCAGTGCCACTTACGCGCGTATAATCATTCACCCGCAGCGCCAGCCAAGCACCGGCAACCTCCCCACCCAGCGAGCCATTCACTCGTCCCCCGGCTCTGCGCCGGCGCACACCCGCGTCGGCGACGCATCACCCCCCGCGCGCGGGCGTGTACGCTGGCCAGCCCGAAAAGTACATCGTGCGGTGCGCGGCGCCTCGCTCGTGATCCCGTCGCGGTGCGTGTCCGTGCGCGGAGACTCTTCACTCGATGTCTGCTCCGATGCCCGCACGCCGCCCATGTTCGTACGCGGTCCATATCATTGTCAGCATCGCTCCATTGACATGCTTCGTCGGACGGACCCGCCGCCGCCGCAGCACTACTACCTCGGACGGGTCGAGTCTTTGTCCTCGTTGTCACACTTGTTGTTGTGGCATGGCATTGTGGCGGGCGTTGTCATCGCTGATTGATTTCCACCACGCGCAGTTACGAATACAAGCACCAGGCGCGCGCACTGCGTAAACATGCATACGAGTGCGTCCGGGGTGCTCCGCTGCCTCCGAGCCCGTGGGCGTTGGGCACGGACTGTAAAGGGTCCTCTCGGACACGGTCGCGAGGCCGGGGAGGGGTGAGTGGCGAGTGGCGAGCGCGAACCTTCTCCGAGTACTGGGGCGGGGCCGACCCCGCTGGCGATGAATGCTAGGGTTCTCTCTGTTGCGGCCGTGGACATTGACAAGGCTTCAAGCATTCAGGGATCAGCACTCAGCGCAGCAGCGACGGGCTAACGTGCGCGCGGTGCAGGATCTGCTTCGCATCGGGACAAAGACATGTTGAGTTCGTCGCATTTTTTCGTCGCGTAATTCGCCTGCGGGACGAGTTCGAATACTGAAAACTAGGGCTTCTTCATGGGCGGCGCGCCCAGCGGACAGGCTCGCATTGCCGAACAGGGCTGGGGACGACAGCCCTGCCGCGTACAGAGCCCCTGGGTCGCTTCACCACGCATGGGGAACGCCTTTCATGTTGGAGAAAACTATTGCGCATCGGAGATCCCTCACGCCTGCGCACTGGCAAGAACATCATACCATCATCACGCCGACCTCCGTCAATGCGAACATCCAATATGAAGGCACACTCCGACACCAACGCATGGCGGTCCCGAAGCGCAAGCCTGCGCACTAGCAGGAGCATCATACCATCATCACCTCCGTCAGCGTGAACGTCCAATATGAAGGCACTATCCGACTCCAACGCATGGCGGTCGGACAGTCTTTAAGATGACACTTCATCACCGCGCCTTCCTCGCGCAGCTCAGATCTCGAAATCTAAACTCTACTCAGTGCCGTATCTCGGACGGACGCCGCGCACATCACTGCGACTGTGACCGCCCACCCAAGAGGACAACCTGGACACTTCGTCACTGCTCTCGCCTTGCGTCCGCAGTTCAAGTATCCGAAACAAACCTCCGCCGCACTCCAGACGGGCGCCGCGCACGGTACGACTGTTACCGCCTATCCAGGCCCACATTCCACATTCCCACAGGCTCGCAAAACGACGTCATCCCCCCTGCACACGAGTTCTATCTGCGCAGAGACAGCTTGTTTGACATGTCTTCGCCCCGCTGCCCCTGAGGACGGAGGCCTGAGGCCTGAAGCGTGGCCCGTGTCGGGAGCATGCACAGCGTTCGACCCCGGTCGCTGCCAGTGGAGGCCCCCGCGCGCGACCGAGCTTGAGCTTAACGCCCGTTCGAGCGGTGCGCATCGTCCTCCTGCCTCTTCGCCGCTCCCGCGCATCGCGAGGTGGGAGCCCAAAGTGCACGCCGCGTGTTTTCGTACGTCAGCTCACGCCTCGTCTTCAGGATCTGCCTTCGGCGCGTCCCGTGGGCATGCCCCATCCCCAGGTGGGCTCAAGCTCTGCTCCCGCGCTATCGCCCGCTGCGTTCATCATATCCTCACACCACGCGCGAGCGCGATACTACCAGTCGCCCTACGCTACCGCAATGGCGCCCTTCCCCGAGCCTCCCCAACATCAGTGCGCGCTTCTCCTTCTCTTCTATCCCCATCTTCTGCATCCTGCGCCCCCTGTCCGCCCGCTGGCGAACACGTATCGCTCGACGCCGAGTTCCCGCCTTCCTCGCTTCGCCTCCGCGCTCCCCTGCGGCCCTGTCGCTTCGCCTTCGAGCCGCTTCGCATTCCTGCCGCGGCTGCGCGACGCACGAGGCCGCCGGCGAGGTGGGAGCCAATATGCCCTTGTCCGTCCGCCACACTGCCCCCGTGTCCCATGGCGTGCTCGCGGCGCGGCGCGGTGCGGGGGCTTTGCGGCGGCACGGGGGTCGCACAAGCACTCGGGTTGCAGTGAGGTGAGAGGTGTCTCACGGGGCACTTGGCGGACACTGGCAGCAGGCTACATTGTGTGCTTTCGAAGGGCTTTAAAGCGACTTGGAAACGGACTCCAAAGCCACACTAGCTTCGGGGCGCACATGCAACGGTGAAATCACAAGGTATGCGTGGTCTCCGCCGCCCCGCCCCGCGTCGTGGCTGCTCGCGGCCCAGGCTTCAAGCTTCAGCACGTACATGTAGCAGTCGCCTGCGTCGAGCGCGTCCCACTCCACAGCTGCCCGCCGGCAACAAGGGCCCCGCCTAGGCCTTCCCACCTCCACCGGGGAGCCTCTCCCAGGCCACTCTCAGGCTTCCCAGGGTCCCGCTGCTCGATCCCCCGGGGTGGGAGAAGGGCCCCACGCGGGCGGCACACGCTGTCAGCCGCCCAGCTCCGGAGGACATTGCTCTCATACCATTCCTCAGGCTCGGCGGGCAATGTTCCAGTACCACCGCCGAGACCCGATCCAAGGTATGACTCGTCATGTCTTGGACCAGCCCGAGCGAAGTGCCATCCCCTTGAAGCAGGCGGTCGCCGGTGAGGTACCGCCAACGTTCAATCCTTGACGTTGCCCGTGCGCCGGCCCTTGGGATGCCCGGCGCGCGATAGCACGACACAGTGGCAGCAATGTCGATACCGTAGACACAGACGCGCTCGCACATCCGCCACTCTGGCCCCGTTGCGCTCTGCCGCCCGCCCACGCCCACGCCCACGTTCCTGCATACCAGGCCTCATGCATCCATGCACGGGATTCCACTGTCCCTCCTCCGATCCCACCCGGGCGGGCGGGGTCATCGCGCACACTGCATACCGCTCACCGACGCGCGGGCTCCGCCCAATCGTCCGCCCCGGTCCGCATGACTCTGTCATTGCACTGTCCATCCTGTCGGCGGCGGCGACGATAGCGCGTGGGTGCGACAGCGCGCGGGGAAGCTCTGTCCTGGGTGTCCTGTGGAGCCGCCCGCGTCCTTGGCACTTGCAATCGCAGCGGTGCTGCTCCGAGCAGAAGGTGCAGAAGCGTCGCGGGAGCGGCGGTGGGGACAGAGGGGCTTGATGCTTGGAACAATCTCGGGCCCTCGGGCCTCGGGCTCGGGGATGTGACGCTGGGACGGCGTGTAGATCGTCGTGGTGTTGTCGCTGGCGAAGGGGGCCAGTGGTTCGAACTCAATCCTTCGTTGCTTTTCGCAGCGGTGTGTCGATATATCTGAAACATCAGCAGAGTCAATGTACCCGCAAACGCGTAACGCAACTGCATATCAGGTTCGCAGTCGACGAACGTTTGACAGATCCCATAGTATTTTACATTACAGAACACGGTTCAACAAAACCCACAGAGCTCGGTCGAACAAGGACCACAGAACCCACACCATCTAAAGAAGCCCGAGTCTTGAGGCGGGCACGGATACCACAACAACAATTGCGCAAAGCTACATATGTCCATATTGCACTGTGGTAGATCTATCCATCCGAGTCCGAAGTCCATAAGGTTCAACACCGTATGATAGTATCGTGCTTCTGCGGAAAGTCTGCGGAACGCAAGCTACCCGTGACAGCAAGTCATGCTCTCACCCTCTTACCCCCGCGTGAGCACTGCATGGCCATTCGATGAACTGTCAATGTATGCCCTCACACTAGACTGCGGCGCTAGGCGGAGGTGGCCAAGGTGCAGACCGAGCATATCCAGAAGATGTAATGCCGTCGGTTTCAAGATAGAATAGCTCAGTAGCGCCAGGAGGCCGAGATGCGTGTTCACTGGCAGGTGTTGCAGCGCGAGCACAAGCAGCAGATGAGGGAGGAGCAGATGAAGGCAGCGAGGGAGGCAGAGGAAGCGGTAGGCGCAGGAGGGGCTGGAGAAGAGCAGTGCGACGCCGAAGAGTGGGTCGACCAGACTAGACTCGACAAGGCCATTCCGAGAGTGAGAACCCAGAGAAAACCGAGTCCGGACAGCCAGCAGACAGAGAGAGCGAGATGGGGAGAGGAGAGAGGCGACACGGCAAGAGCGACGTGGCATTTTTCATCACCATCATGGGCGCTCGGCTATATCCGTCTCGAAGGCGCCCGCTCACCTCCTGCGAAGCCACTACATCCAAGGGTTGTCAAGCATTCTCTACGCAACATACAGGCTTCAAATAATCATCACTGTAAGATACACACACTGTGAATATATTTGTGCATTGTTCATGTGCAAATCATATTTACTATTTCTACCAGGGATACATCGTGCGATGTAAAAGCCGGCGCGCACTATGTAGGCTACAGTGACAACATAGCCGCCTGCGGAGCGCTGTAGGAATTGCTTTTTCCTGATGCAACGGCAAGTTCAGCGGGCGGAATAGCGCCTGTGATCCTCAGACTCGCGCGCCGCGATGGCACCCGCGCCCAGCACGTTCGAGCCGGTGACCACCCGCGGAGGCATGATCACGGCGAGCATCGTGCTCGACGACGATGCATGTCAACCGACTGGTTCGGGGGAATGATTTTTAGACAGATGGTAACGGATGTGAGCAAAGGTTACAAATATACGCAATCAGAATCCGAGTCCAAACATATGAGCGATTTTACGAGCTTCCTAACGTGCGTCTGCCGCCGCCTGTGGTTCCAACCTAAGCGGGCATATCGTCGGGGCCTTCAAGAAGGGGTGTGAGTCGCGTAGTTTGTCGTTACCGAGGACGATGACCTAGTTTGAGTATCGGATGCGCGCGTTGCTTGGGATGGCTGGCCGAGGATAGATACTTCCGGTAACTGCACAGTCGTGTTGGATCCAGGTGATGACTATTTCTTTCGTCAGAGTTCATGAGCTATTGCCACATGCGTAATCACTTATGGTAAGGAAGCATACCTCAGTGTTCAATCACCATTGAGGAGCGCCTCAGCGCACTTCACTTCGAGTTCTATGGTCCTCTCTTTCTTGACACGCGGGCCGTCTTCACCGAAGTACCTTGCACCTTCGAAGCACCAACACACATTGGCGCGAGGCCAGTGGGCTACGTGGTCCAGATAGGCCGCAACCGCGCAGTCTACCACGTCGGAGCCAAAGGTGAGCGTAGACACCTTAGGCCACAATTGGAGGAACTCGTCCACCCGGCGAGCGTGCTCTTCCGCGAGCCAGGAAATAGCGCTCTGGACGTCGAGTTTGCGCTCGTGCATGACGAGGGGGATGATGTTGTGGTTCAAGTCCCCAGCCGCGTATTCTTTGCGGAAGGAGAACAGGTCCTGCAAGAAAGCCCCCTACGGTATCAGTACTGAGCTCCGACAACTATGATGACAGTACTCACGTTGTCGAGCATCACGATTTCTGTGACGATCCTGTGCAGATCTTGGAAGATGGGAAGGTCCGTCACCTCCAGAGGGATATCCAAGTTGATCGCAGCGAATACGCAGCAAGGGATCACGCCCGCGGTCAACCGCCTGAGAGCGAAGTACTCCTCGGAAGTGCGAGTTATGCCTTCATCGCGATCGCGAGCCTGCTCGACCACGGAGTGGAGGTACCGAACACATTCTTCCATGAATCTTGCTTTCCCGGAGGCTGTCCCGCACGCCGACGCGCGGACCCAGAACCTGCGAGCCAGCAGTCAGGACAGGTTGCAGTGCAGAGTAGCGTTGTAGTAGAGTGCATGCTCACTGTCTTGCCATCTCGCCCACTTCCGCTTCTCCTTGTGGACGCGGCTCCTCGGGATTCTGCATGGCGTCGAGCACAATGTCGACGAGCTCTTGGGTGTGGGCCGCGTCCATTTCATCGGTTTGGTCGTCGATGACGAAGAACAAGTTCATGATATCACAGCCGGAACGGACCTCCTCTGAGTATTCATCGTTAGCATACGCAATCAGAAACATGTGACGGGTTAACCTTTTGTGTTCGCGCCATATACCAGGCCGGCCAGCATATCTAATACGAATACAGTCGTCAGTATCTGTGGGTATGAGAGATAGGATGCGAAGCTGTCAGCTCACCGCATTTGCATCGGTCAAAGACAGCCTGTAGTGGAGGGGCGAAAACCGAGAATGAATGGAGCCACGCGTTCGATTCAGCGGCACCCTGCTCATGCCATGGGCTGATGCGTCGCTGCCACGGCCAACGAGCAAGGGTGTCGGGGAGATGAAGCAACATATCTCAACGGCGAATGAGAGCAGTGTCTGTGCTAGTGGGTGGGATGCCGTGTTGTCGAGTGCTTCCGCACCAACGGGGCCTTTTATTCTGAGCGAGACGGCCAATATTTGTCTCCTGTTGAGCTTAAGGTTGGCTCCCGGCGCGATAGTACCACCAGTCGCCCTACCCCAGCGAATATTCTCTGCGCTCCTCGTCCACCCGCTGGCAGACATGCATGACCCGTCGCTGCGTTCCCGCCTCCTGGGCTGCCACAAGTGGGTTTTCCTCTGGCGCTCCGCGGCTCACGAGGGGGTGGGCGGTGGTGACAGCCATCATGCCCTTGTCCACCCACTGCACAATGCCGTTATTCGTAACGTGTTTGCTTCCAATCCATCGTGTAGGGTGAGAGTGCGACGTAACACTAACGCATGTACGGCGTACCTCTGGGTGTAAGGGCCAGTAGCCTTCACGGCCTTGTGTTCAATTTTGGCCGGCCATTGGAGGACTCCGAGTCTGGCCACCGACCCCGGGCCCACATTAATAAAAGCGGAATGCAATCCAGTGGAGATTTCAGCTCATCAAAAAGCTTTCACTGTGTCTTGCGTGGCCCGCCGTAATTGAGCGTCCCTTGTGAGGAGGAGGCAATATTCTGATCCTCCAAACGCCCGTCAAGTTGAACTTAGTTGCAGAGATGCATATGGTCAGTGGCGCTCGTTCAGTAAGTCTGAGACGCTCAAGCGCTCACATGCATACGTAAGTAAACACATCGATCTATCATACAAAAGTAAGCGCTATGCCGCGTCTCTAGACCGCACCCGAATCATTCTACCGGATCCACCGGAAACCGCGCGTTGCGAATGATGGGGGGCGGCCGTGTAACACTTTGTTATATGCTGTTCTATAATCATTATAAGCCACCTCTTTGAATGACTGTCTTAGGAGTCTGTCATTCTGAAAACAGTTGAAATGAAACAAGACATCATCGCAGCATCCTGATCATACTCTATTGCATGCCTCGTATAACCATGCAGTACGTAGTGGTCAAAGTGGCACACATTGAGCCACCGAAAACGTGATCATGATTCACCGCATGATGTCACACTATACGGTTCCCCTGGCGTTCGTTGAACCTTGAAGTCACGGTTCTCCGACTCGGAGTCACAAGCACTCGCCGGGTTGCATTGAGGTGCCATCTGATGACTCTCACTGCGGGGAATTTGGTGATTCTGACAGAGTTTGATTCACTTGACAAGTGGAATGGCACCGGCGACAAGTGCCCTGTCTGGCCCTTCTTATCCACCCCGGTGCCTTCTCCCTAGCCCATGACAGGTCTCCTGGCATGCAGGTCGCCGCCCTAATCCTCCCGCAATCCTCCCGGAACTCCTTGCTTGTCAGAACAAGGCTCTGCTCCCTCACAGCCTGAGGACAAGATTTGTGCGCTACGTCATCCCTTATGTAACAAAACCCCAACCTTGGAAGCTTGAAGACGAGCAAGGGAATGGCATGCCACCGCAGGCGCCGTTCGAGCAGGACAAGAGCATCATGCGGGCGAGCACATGCATTGTCAACGCGCTCCGTTCTCGCAGGCAATGACCTCATACTACTTGCTCAGCGCTCAGTTTCCCGAGCGAAGAGCCAGCACCTTGAGGCAAGGCCGGGGGCCACAGGGGAGGTACTACTTCACTTGGACGGCGTATGCATCGTTGCGCTTGTGGTGCTGTCACCGGTCTATAACGGCTCGAATTCAACGCTTCACTATGTTATATCATAGACAGAACTCGGTTGACCAAAACCCTCAAAGCTCGGTCGAAAAAAGACCACAGGATACAAAACATCGAAAGAAGGCCGCGGGGAAAAATACAACAACAATCGCACAAAGCTACATATGTCCATATTACACCGTGGTAGATCTGTCCATCCGAGTCCGAAGTCCATAGGGTTCAACACCGTATGATAGTATCGCGCTTCTGCGGAACGACCGTGGAAGCAAGCTGGGGCCGGTGACATCAGGTCATGCTCTCACCCTCGTACCCCCGCGTGAGGACTCCCGCATGATCGTCCGAAAGTATTGTCATGGATGCAGTGCCCTCACGCTCAACTAGATATCATGCCTGCCGCCGCATATGACGTGTAGCGGTGAAAGCTCACTGAGCGGCCTGCTGGAACCCGCCAGCGGCAACCGTCTGGTACAGCAACGCGCTGGGGGCGAACGGGAACGGCTGCAACGGCCCCTTCCCATACATCGTCGACCTACACATCCTTTCGTCAGCGGACAGCTCGCACTCGAAAGCCAGGCCATCGCAACGCAAACAGGTAAGTACTCACCTCGTCTGGCCGCAGTCCTGTCCCTGCCCGCTCGCGCTCCCTGCGCCGAACGTTGCATGTCGGCGCCTGTGATCCTCGCGCGCGGCGATGGCACCTGCGCCCAGCACGTTTTCGGCGACCCCCCTCGGGGGTATGACCACGGCCAGCGCCGTGCTCGACGAGGCTTCGTGCGGGAGGGCGCCCATGGACGTGGGCGGCGCTGTCGTCTGCCGCGCGCGCATCCTGTTGGGCATCCTAGATTCGGGGTACGACTGTGCGTCAAAGACCGAGGGTGCGACGGATGCCGTTTCCGAGTCCAAAACGCCAGGTACGGCAAGCGTCACGGTGGCGCTCGTACCGTCGAGATCGGATGCCTTCGACCGGCCGCGCCAGGTGTGCCCGGGGATGACCCCGCGCTGGACTGCCGTCTGGACGCAGGCCTTCGCGAGGATGGTGGAGTGGGGGGACGGGGGCGGGCCACGGGGCTGGCGGAGTACGGGTACAAAGAGCGTGTCCGAGTTCTGTCTCCGGTGGGCCCTCTCGATCTTCTGAATGATATCAGCGAGCTCGACAACGATTGTAACCTCAGCCCGCTGTTCCCCTGCAGCTGTGCTGCGAGCAGATGTGTCCTCCGCTGAGTCGTGCACGGGACTCGTCGACGGAGGCGAGCACGGCCGGCTCATCCGCAGATCCTCCAGAATGTCCTCCTTCTCCTGCTGCGCCTTCGTCAACGGACCCTCCTCCAGGGCCTCGCCTTTGCGCTCCCCCGAGATCCCCTCGTGCACGATCGAGAAGATGGGGCGCGCAGACGCCGCGCGCCGCGCATCCCACTCTGCGCCGGGACTTGTGCTCGCCCCGTCGTCGCACCCCTGCGCGTACCGGCGCGTTGCGAGCATGATGCTCTCGAGGCGGGACTTAGAGCGGCCTGCGGAGGACCATGTCACCGTGCGTGACCGCGTGGGGGTGTCTTCGGACGTCTCCGAGGTGGGCGGGAGAAGGAGCGGCCGCTCATCAGGCGGTGACGCCTCGAGTGCCCTGGAAGTGCCGCTGGTTGCTGGGTCGTCCCCTACTGAGCGGGTAGACTGCGCGCGCGACATCGGCATGCGCTGCGCAGTCTCGCTATGCGCGGGCGGCGACGGGAGGGTGTCTGTGGGTCGAGCTGCGGAGAGGGCAGCCGACAGCGCGATAGTAAGTTCGCGCTGTTCCGCCTGGAGCTCGTTGAAAGAGCGCCGTGTCTCCTTGGCGTCGCTCTCGGCGCGTTCGAGGGCCGATTCGGTCTGCGCGTTGCTACTGTAGCACTCGTCCAGCCGCATCGCGAGCTCGTAAGCACGCGTACGGTACATGTCGCGCTCCTTGGTGATGGCCTGGAGGTCGCGAAGTATATGCATCGCTTCCACTAATTGGGGGTCTCGCATGGCCACGGGGGACGGAGGTGTGTCCAATATCGTGTTCGCGATTCGTGAGCTTGTGGCTCCTGCCGACGGATACGCGGAGGCTCGGGAGCTCGGAAACTCGCGACCGAGACCAGGACTTGTCATTGGTCTGGAAGAGTCGTGTCCCCGAGGCTCGTCGGCAGTGACACTGGATGTAAGCAGCTTGACGTGCTCCTTTGTCAGGGATGCCTTAAGTCAGATCGAAGTTCTACCAGCCTTGCTGCGGATTGGACTTACCGAGCCCGTGTTATCCAAACTAGCCGACACAGAGTTGGTCTCGACAGTCCCCTTCAAATGGGACGGATCAATTTGTTTCAAGGCTGACGCTTGTTCCGGAACTGTGAGCCTGCACAGTGTTCGCATATGCGCGTGTAGAGATGTGTTCATCTGGGGTGCAAGTTGGAAACCGGCCTTCAGCAACGCCAGAGTAGACTGCGTGGATATGGTACTCACCCAGATCCACCAAGATATTGCCAAGCCGTTCACGAACAGGAGAGCATGGAAAATATAAGCGGCATCCTGAACTTTGTCGAGAACGGGAACCCAGACCAAGGCAAGGACAACGTTGAGCACGATGAGGATACCAGATAGCGAAGGAGAGTCAAAATGTGCGCTCGTCGCCATTATGGCTGAGCGAGAATAAAACAGACGAAGTAGGTGAGAGATGGGTGTACGAGACAAGGAACCGGGGGGGACCAACATCACAACGTTGGGAGTAGTTGCTCCGTCGTGCTCGGTTCCCGGTCCCGCCCGCGCAAGTGTTGCTCTTACTCTTCACGTGAAGTAGTCACCCGCTTGAGACATCACAGAGAGAGAGAGAGATCACAGATGATAATCCCGAGGTTGGGAGAGCGTCCAGGGATATGATGATAGAGTATACAGTATAGGTAACAGCACGTACAGTACAAGGAAGCGGGGATATGGCTACATGGCGCGTTACGAGACGGATCCGATCACGACGACGTTCTGTTCGTGAACCAAGGAGAATGAGGCTTTGGTCCGAGGACGAGTAAGCAATTTTGATCACGACCGGGGAGTAGATATACTCACGTTGCTGTTTACATGCGCTACCGGAGGGGTGTTGGGAGTGTGCGGTGCAACAAATCCTCCTGGCTGCGGTGGTGCCACTGAAACTTCGGGCGCCGGAGACTGTGGGTGGCCATAGCCACTGTTCTCCTCGCCCTCATACGCAGGCGGCTTCCCGGGGTACGGCGGAGGCGGCATAGGGTCGGCAGCCGGAGGCGGGCCATACGGAGGCTGATATCCACCCTGTCCAGGCCCCCAGGACGACTGATAATTCATCGCAGGATACGTCGTGTACGGGCCCTGGTTCTGGTTGTGCGAACTCAGGGGGACTGCGTTGTTCCATGGCAGCACAGCAACTCCCCGTCTACGGCGACGGATGAAGATGCTAGTGAAGATGAGGAATATAACAGCGATGCAGATCGCTATTAGATTGTGAGTGAGTACTTGTGGAAGACTGAGATCTCGGATAGAACATACCGACGACGATTCCTGCTACGACCCGGCTAGGAGTTCCTCCGTCATAATAGTCGTACTGCGCGGCGGCATGCACAGGCAGGGATAGGAGTAAGAAGAGCCGCAGAGGTGCGACGAGCGGGTGTCGTGTGGTTTGGTGGGAAGTCATGATGGGTCGTGGACGTGGTAGCAGGAAGGAAAGCGATGGCGACACATCTCATTCCGCCGCGGCTGGCCATACTTTAGTAGAGCTGACAGAACGCCGGCGCCGAGAGCGGGACGGAGAGAGTCCAGTCCTTGCTGTCTCCGCATTCCACCGCACGAGCGCACGTGCCATCCCGCCGTCACTGCATGACGTCACTAATGCGGCCTCCTAGTGAGCGCAAGGGCTAAGCGCTGCTCCTTCCCTCCAGAGCCATGCGTACTGCCATCGTCATTTGCAGGAGTACTGCGAGACGCGCTCCGAATACCATCGCGGACACATAAAAACTTGGGAGGAGCGGCGGGCACTTCACCTTCTCTCCACCCACGTCCTCCTCACCACACGAACGAGCATGTCCACCCGCCAATTGTCTCTCATTGCTCTTTCGTTCGCCCTGTCTGCGGCGGCTCGAACAACTGGAAGAAGCCGCGCAGCGCGTATCGCTGGCGGGGCCATCGCAGGCATCGTCGTTGGTGCGAAACGTCCCACTACCTTTGCCGACTGTAATCTAACGTAATTCCTCGGTATCATAGGTTGCGTAGTGGTCCTTTTCCTCATCCTCCTCTGTTGTTGCCTTGCGTTCCGCCGCCGCCGAGCTGGGAATACAGGAGCAACAGGCGGCTTCGGAGGCCCGGGCAGGAGTCGTTTCGGCTTCGGCGGAAGAGGAAATGGTCCCGCTGTCCAAGAGGCTGGCTATGGCAATGGGGCCCCACAAGGCGGCTGGAACGCGGGCGGGCAACCAGGCTATGGCGGCGCCCCCCAGCCCGGTGGATTCATGGCGGTATGTTTTCGTCTTCGGCTAACACTTGTATTTGATGCTGACTTTAAGCGTCAGCCTCCCGGTGCCCCTCCCCCTGCACACACCCGCCAAATCTAGGCGCTGTATGGAGATATCGAACGCCAGTTTATCATACGAACTCACCGGACTTTTTAACGTTTGTAATGTAGCAGTACCGCGACGACTTATAGCAGTGTCAATACATACATGTCCGCCACGATTGAATATTGCGCCCCAGCACGCTTGTTATTCGCTAGCGTCATGATAAACATGAGAACATGGAAGTGTATACTATAGTTACTCTCTAGTAAGTTACCTGTATGCGAAACTCGACGTCAGCGTCTTCAAGCTTCCAAGGTTAAGATTTTGTTACATAAGGGATGACGTAGCGCAAGAATCTCCTCCTCAGCCTGTGCATGTGAGCTCGAGGGAGGAGAGCCTTGCTCTGACGAGTAAGGAATTCACTGCTAATTGACTGGTCATTCTCGCTGTACCTTCCGAGTCTGAGGACGTATAATTTCCCGGTGTAAACGCCCGCGATTCATCGTCTTTGGGCGCTTACGCTCATTCTGCTTGGATTACTCTACATTCATTCTGCGTCTGTACGGCCGAGGTGGCATGAAAAGCATTCTTATCTCCAATAGGGTTTATTTGCAACGCGTTTCGATTAGATTGAGTGGAGCTCGGTTTTGCATTGGATGGCGCATGCGCGTGCACTGCGCGTGCGTGCACCACCAGCGCTTCATGTATGTGAGCGGGGTAAGCTTGGTACTTGCTAGGCCGGCGCGATATGCAAGAGGCTAAAATTTCCGAACGTACTTCAGAGCATCTGCGGGTGCATCAAGGTAAGGAGTGAGAGCTAGAATAATGTTTCAGGAGTGCACGGTGCTGGAAAACGGCGAAGACGACGGCGCACTGTTTTTGGCGCTCGCAGATATATAGACGCCAGATCTTGCATTACTCCAGCTTACAAATTGAACTACTCCAACGGGCGCACCCCCGCTGCAAATAAACCCTAATAGCAGCAATTTCGACAGAAGCTCGACGCAGCTGCAGAAGCGTAGTTGCAGGTTGGGCGCTTGTATTGGGCGCTAAGAGCCGGTCACCGTTATGGGAGTAGTTCGAAGTTGTCGCGGATAAGCCATTACACAGAATTTGCGAAACTCGCCCCATCGGGGACGGCTGTTAATGATACGAAAGCCTTTTAAATTCCTCAGAAGCGTGATCAATCCTGGTTCGCTTCCTAGAGGTGGAATACTCAGAGGATACAGGGGTCTCGGGCTCATGTTTAATTTAGATGTCATTGACCGTGAATTACGGCTGTTAATTAGCCCTTGGCTAATTAGCTGGAACAGAATCACTGTAGTTACCCTACGTCAGCCTGAGCCGCCGCTGTCATTATTGTCAACGCCACAAAGTCACCGGCATCAACGAGAGTCGTGGTGTGGTTAGGGTTTCAGAAGCGCCTTGAGCGTCTCGCATCTTATGCTCCGAGGAGTCCGAGCCACCGCAGATGCTGGAAGGTACGAATATATACGCCCGCCTCACCTGCCCAAGTACGCCTCCAGCTTCGTTCCAGACATAGCTGAAATGCACTCCCCCCCTTGTAGCGCAGGAAAGTGTCATGGCAATCGTCAAATGACTGGCAAGGGAGCGTGTACGTCCCAAACTGCAGTCGGTGGCACTGATCGACACGCATATAGTGGCTCGATCGTTGCAACTACCAAGAGTGAGCCCGCCGAAGTGACAGGGGCAGCGAAGAGAACGTCTTGGCGGGGGCCTAGAGCTTGCTAATAACGATGGTCAGCGAGCAGAGCCTTGTGTAGCCGCTGCCCGCCTGGCTGCAATCGCGACTAGCAAGTACGCGAACAGTACCGCCGCGCACCCGACGTTCGACGTTGCCGAGACGTCGCAATACGGATCTAGGCCAACGGGCGGTGCGCCCTGGCGACGGCTGACTGCTGGTAAGTAACGACGTGGGTCTCCAGAGCGGCAGAGGCGGGTATCCAGCGGCGCGCACATTCCCGCAAGAAACGGCACACCCCGGTGCTATTTCTTGCGCAGAATATGGTCGCCGCTGGTCGCCTCATACTACACGGACATCAATGCCTGGGGGGACTCACCCTTAACACCAGGGAGTGATGTAAACGCTGTCTTGGACAGTATGTGCCAGCCTGACTAGGGGAGACGTAGGCCTGAGAAGCCGTGTATGGAGGGAGTAGGACTTCGCCTCGCCTTGCACGCGAAACTCTTGTAATGGCTAAAGAATGCAGGTGGAACGGCACCTATCATGATGGCAGACGTAGCAGGTAACCTGTGGCGACGAGGGAGCGCTAGAAGCCGCGTACGTGCCAGAGGTTGCAGTGGAGGCTGGGAGGGGAGGAACTGAAGAGCACTCACCGTCAGTGGCCGTCCTTATATCCTTCCCGAGCTCTAGCGGTGAGTCATCCCTTCCTCATCAGTCCTGGTCTGACAAACACCGAGCGACGGTCATACACGGTCATGCGGTCGACCTGATCGTTCATTTCGTACGGGTAGCGCGGAGGGTAAGGTATCCCCGGGAATTAACGATCGTCAAAGCACAACGAGGCCGAAACGCGCGGCGACCCTCTACCATACCCCGTTGCGTGTCCTCGTGTGATGCCCCAGGGCCTCCGAGAGGGCATGATGACATTGTCACCATGAGCAAAGGTTCCGCGCCCAGGCAGTGTCACGTTGAAATTCGGAGAAAGCAAGCCCATCCCGGAGGTGCAAGATTACCTAGCAGAGCGACCACGCCTCGAAACCCCGGAAGGAAAGACAGCGGAAGACCCCGTTACACCCAAGAAAGACGTCCCAGCACCACAGTACACGGTCCGAAGGTGGTGCCCGGTGCCCAGACGTGATAGCAGGAGGGAAAGAGCACGCCCGCCCGCTGTCACCCTCTGAGCTCTGAGCTGACTTCCATTTCCAGAAAGGCACGACCCATGCCCCGGCGGCTCGCCAGGCATCTCTACGGGAACTCTCCCCGGGTTCCGCGCGAGCTCCATGCCCTCATGCCCTCACCCGACCTCTTCGAAGCGACCGCGTTCGTCACTGCATTGTCAGGGCTGGTCTCACGGCGCGCCCGCTTGACGTCTTGCTCTTCCTGGAGTGCACGCCATCTTCCGCCGTAGCGTAAGCCAACCCCCTTACGAGCCTTGCCCCGGGGCCCATGTGGTTCTCTGAATGCGCAGAACGGCATTCTGGTGGACGGCCGGGACAGTGTTACGTCTAGGATGTCGAGCGAGGGTAGCCACGCACAGGCCTCGCTAGACACCCTAGACGACCCGCGCGGCCTGGCGAGTACGTCTGGAAACGACCCTCGCTTTTACGGACGACGGACGTCCCTCGCCCCCGCCTCTCGTATCCCCAGCCCCAAGATCCCAGCGTCCGACGCTCAGCCGACCGTATTTCCCTACGAAGGCCGTCCATCGACCTCCCGGGTGCAGCCGTACTTACGTCCCCCCGAACCGCACCCCGTCCACGGTCACCCCAGCCGCCAGCGAGCCAAGCTGCCCTTTTGTACGCTCTCGCCGGGACTCCTCTTCGCTCGGGCAACACCCGCCCGATTCCAGGCTCCCGCCGGGACTCCTCTTCGCTCGGGCAACACCCGCCCGATTCCAGCGGATCGATGGGATCGCGCGTGCGCGCCCTGCGGGCCTCCAGATCCCGCGAGCGTAGCGTGCGCTGTGCGACGGCCCACAGGGCGCGTCGCAGATCTGATTCAGGACGATTCACCGTGCCTCTCGGCGCACGGATCGGGCACGCACGCCCGAGCTCAACAACTCTATTCAAGTGCATCAGCACTGGGTCTAAGGGCGCGGTATAGTGCAGCCAAGCACGCGCGCCGGGGAGATCGCATCGTGCGGAGCCCGGGGTATTAGCCAGAATTGCCTGTTGTGTCGCGGCGGCGATACGGTATCATCCATACATTGTACAAGCTCCTGCTGGACTGTGCTTTATGTTATGCTTTCCGTTTCCCCTACGAGAACACGACCGACCAGAAGCCGGATTTACGACAGAGCCCCGCATGCCATACTCTCGTCTTACTTACCACATGCCCTCCCCAAGAGCGCGATGTCAGCCGCCAATGAAGCGTATCGTGACTGCGACGTTCCCCTTCCCTGCACACCACGCGCACGGCTCGGCGCGTTCCAGCACCCCCACCCGCGTGCCTCGAGCCCGTACGCGTGCCCCGGCTGCGCCCCCGCCTGCCATGTGCGACGCCGATTTTCGCGGACGGGCTCGCTTCGCGGGGGCGCGGGGGTACTAAGGGCCGCTTCCCGGGCTTCCTTCGCGCGTTCTTTCGCGACCTGGCGTTCGCGGCTGCCCGGCAGTGTGTCATGGGCACACATGGGCAGTGGGAGATCAGGAACCCCTCGGGGGTGCGTAGATTTGCGGTGACTAATGTACACGTCAACAAGTTGGGCATTCCAACATGGTTCGTGCGGGTGGATTACTACGGCGGAGGGTACGCGCAGGTAAGCAGGACAGACGGCGGGCATGAGCCGTCCGCCAGCTTATGCATAATGATACGAGGCGGCGCGGGACCGGGCGGCGTCGCATCATGCGACGGCGGGCTGGGCGCACGAAGCGCCCCTGCCGTACTTGAGCCTGCTCAGTGGAAAGCGGGCCAATGGCGACGGAGCGGAAATGAGCTGGCCCTTCACCAACTCTATCCTGGAGGTTGGCGGAAGCGCTGCGAGTCACTGTCACGGAGGCTCGGCGGCGCGCCGCGTCGAAACGTACGCTGACAGTTGTATTAATGGCGCCGCAGGTGCGCAGGACGCCGCCGTTCGAGCGGCGGGTGGGGGCGTCGTGATGTTTCGACCTCGAAACCCGGTCGACGAGCATGATGGTGGAGGTAGAGACGGTGAGCGCGCCTGCGTTCCGAGAGATGCGGTGCGTGCCGCGTAGCATGGCAGGCCGCCGCAGTTAGCGCGCTCGAAGGTGACGGAGTGCCCGTTCCGTCTGTTTCGGGTGCGCAGCGGGGCGCAAGACATGGATGTGAATGTATGCCACGATATGTGGGCGTGGTTTCGTCGGTCTTTCTCGGGCAGCTTCGACGGAAAGCCGTGCGCTCCGCAGAGTCGCAACACGCGACATCGGTGGCCATAGACTTACGGCCGGTATCAGTGCCATATAAGGCAGTCGCTGTGAATCGCAGGCAGACGGGATTTGCCAAGAGGTCGGCGTGGAAGACTGGTTGTATTGATAGCCCATCGTGGACAGCGTATGTTCTGCGCGAAGGGCGAGTCTGTATGCCGAACGCACCGGACCCTGCGCAAGGTTTTGCCGCTGTGAGTGTCGTGTGGCACGGGTTGCGATCAAATCGCACTACTGTGGAAGCGCGGCTCTTCTTAGACATGCCCTTCGGACAGTGTGCAGACGGGCCCTTTAGGAAGAGGGCGAGGAAGTGCAAGGCGGACCGGGTGAGGCGCACTCACGACACGGCGAAGCTAGAACGATACGAGACTGTTACGACAGTGGACCCACGGCTGTCGAACGCGGCGAGCGTCCGAGCGAGAGAGCGAGCGCCGGCCGAGGCCCACAACGCTGTGGTTTCTTGGGATGATTTGCGCTACACGCTGTCATGCCAGCTGTCATTATGCCAGTACTTGTGTTGCGAGCAGCATGCGGTGGAGGCGAGGAGGAGACAAGTAGGAAAGAGGTCTGGAGGACAATGAAAAACGTGAGCAGGATCTACGATAATCTCGATACAACCCCGCGATCGCTAACGGACGGGCGCCTAGACGGAACCGCCGGGCTGGGCTGGTGGCGTGGGCTTTAGCGTCGTTGGGGACGAGGAGGACGACGTCGGCGGCGTCGAGCGCGGACGGGGGCCAATGGGGCGGAGATGGGCGCGGTCGGCGGAGGCCGCCGCTGCGTTCGCGTCGGGCCCAGGGTGGCGGGGGCGGGGAGAGGGCCCGGCGGGCGGGGACGGGGCGAGCTGGCGGGATCAGAGTCCGTGTGCCTCGCAGGCTGCCTCTTGCGGCGAGGGCGAAAAGGCAGCACGCTTCCTGTCCTCCGACGTTTTCGTGCGACGGCCGCTCATGTTGCCTCAGATCTCGCTCTTCCGCGTTTTTCGTGGCACTTCATGTCCGCCTCCACGTCCGACCCGACTCCCTCTTCTGCCCGCATCTCTCCACGCGCGTCCACCACGCCCCGCTGTCCGCCTTTCCCCCCTCCTCGCACGCGGCGGCACCACACGCGGCCACGCTGATCGTCTCTTGCTTCTGTACGTCCACCGCCCCACTGTCCCCGGGTGTCACTCATGCTTTGTCCCAATATATAGGCCCCTCTGTCCGCCCGTGCTTCTCCATCTTCGTACCTGATCTACGTCCCCCTCCAGCGGATATAACAGCATGTCCCCCTCCAAATTCCGCGTTGCCATCTGGTACGACGTCATCTCTCGTTGTGCTTGGCACATCCTCACCAATCTCCCTTGCTCCTCAGCGGTGGGGGCGTCGGGGGCCTCACCTGCGCTGTTGCGCTCTCACGTTTCAACAATATTGACGTCGACATCTACGAGGCTGCAAGCGAATTCGCAGAGGTCGGGGCGGGCATTGGCGTCTGGCCCCGGACGTGGAAGATTCTGTGCGCACTGGGCCTCGCCGGCGAGCTCGGCAAGATTGCCATCATACCTCCAGACGACCAGCCTCGTATGTTTATGCTTATTCTGAGCGTGCACGGTCTTGCTGAAGCGCTTTGCAGAGGTCGCGTTTCACTTCCGCAAAGGCGACCAGCCGGAGGGCGTCAATTTCCATACACTCGCGACACCAGGTGAGTGCTCAAAGCGATTCACTGTCGGAAGGCTGCTACTAAGTTATTCGCGTCCGACGAAGGAGGCATGCTCGCCTTCCACCGACCCGACTTCCAGCGCGTCCTGCTCAACAACGTTTCGGGGGCTGTCTGCCGAGCATTCACCCGAAAACGCCTTGTCTCGTACACGCAGTCCACCCCTCCATCCTATCCCGCGGTCACCATACAGTTTGAGGATGGCACCTCGGCCGTGTACGACCTTCTCATAGCTGCGGACGGCGTCAAGTCCGCCGCCCGACGGGTCCTCGTCCAGGAGCTTGCGGCCGCCGCCAAAGCAAAAGGACAGCACGAACAGGCACAAAAGCTACAAAATGCAGGCTATCCGAAATGGAGCGGGACCCTCGCATACCGTTCCACGATACCCGCGAACAGACTGCGCTCTCTGCTTCCCAACCACCGAGTACTAGAGAACCCCATGGTTGTGAGCACATTCTCGAGTTTGTTGTTTACCCAGGATGAGGCCGCTCATCCTCTTTCGTGCAGTACTTTGGGCATAATACAGTCAGTCGCGCTGTCTCCGCATGAACCGAGCGTATACGGGCCGCTCATCCGCGCTTATTTCCGCCCGTGCAGCAACTAACCGTATACCCCATAGCGCGCGGGACGCTGATTAACTTCGCGGCGATGCGCGCGCGATACGACCGCGAAGACACGTCGTTTGACGGACCGTGGGTGCAGGATGTAGCACAAGAGGAGCTCCTGGGTGATTTCGACCAGTGGGAGCCCGAGGTGCAGGCGTTATTCAAGGTATAGCGCGCGTTGCTAAAACTTGCAGAGCGACTTTAACCGCGCGTTGTGTAGTGCGTGGATAAGGCGAGTCGGTGGGCGATACACACCACAACGCCATTATCCTCGTTTACCTCGCGGAGGGTAGTACTTTTGGGCGACGCGGTACGGTTAGCTATACCTGCTTTCCTATATAGGTGCTTAAGTCGCCAATACAGGCACATGCGATGATGCCCTATCAAGGCGCTGGCGCTGGCCAAGCAATCGAAGTGCGTCCCACTTCCATCCATTGCCACCCTCACCACTGATCCATTGATCCAGGATGCGTTCGTGCTTGCACGGCTCCTCACCGACCCGCGCACGACGCGCGAGACGCTCCCCCGCGCGCTGCACGCATACGACGCCGTGCGCCGGCCGTTCGCGCAGCGCGTGCAAGCCAGCTCGCGCGAGAACGGGCTGCTCTACACGCTCAACTACCCCGGGCTCGCGTTCGACGGCCCCGCCGCCGCGGGGACGCACGGCGCGGACGCGGAGAAGCTCGCGCAGATCCGTGAGCGTATACAGCGCAACTGGGAGTGGGCGTGGGAGACGACGGTCGATGCGGATTTGCAGCGCGCGCTGCGTATGCTGGATGAGCCCCCGGACAGACTGGGCTAGTGCGTTGCTTCGTGAGGGGATCATAGTGACTCCACCAGGTGGAATCATATGTCTAGATCTGGTATCCATGTTGCGGTGGGTGATGGGTTGGCTGCCAACGATGGGCGCCGGCAGCGGATACGACATATTTCTTACTAGAGACTAGAGATCTACGCGGCGACATTTATGATCATAGAATACTGGGTCGAGCATCATATTGAATATTGAATCTTCACTAGTATCTGCCGGAGCAATAGACGTACAATAAAGCGCCAATCATATAAAAGGTTTTCAAGCTCTTAAATTTGTCCAGGATTCTTAAGAAGCGCGTTATGCAAGTCTGAGGCTTCGACAACGTGGGGCACCAGATCTGATCGATACGAGGCGTCTATTATTGATCGCATCTTAATGCCACATGGCGCTAACATGACGCTCTTCGTCCATAACCTCCACCTGCTTGACATCGCACGTTGAATAAAACATCGACCTTTCTTGCGCACAGGCCCATATACACGCCAAGAACGATGTGGCCCGGTGCTCACATGATCAATGCCTCATTCAGTAGTGGCTAACTTGCGATGTACAAAAATACGTGGCATCGGTGATTGCTGAAGTTTCTCCGTTTTTCCAGAGGTCACCTAGCCTACCATAGCGCATCCGGTATTCGCTTGCTTCTCAATACGCGACGATGAGCTCTCCGAGGGGCCGAGGGACCGCGCCCAACACACGCTTCGCCAGAAAAAAAACATACGTGGCAATGGTGACATACATCTTTGCACGCCGAGCGCCAGGGGCTGGTGTGATAGCCTCTCCAACTCAATGCCCAACAATCTTTAATCTGTACGTCATCCGATACCTCGCTCAGCGGTCCCGCAGAATTGATGTTCTATAATAATATACAGCATACGTCCATCAAGAGGGAGCTTCATACGAACGGGTTTGAGATGGTGGAAGGCACGGTACGAGCATGCTTCGCAATATGGTTGTAGCACAAGAAGGAACGACTGCCTTGAATGCCTGCCAAACTGGACGTCACAACCTACTGCGAGGATAGAAGAGAGGAGATGGTAGGACCTCGACATGGATTACCGCGCTTCCGCGCTTAGAAGTGCCGTAAAAATAAAGATTGCCTCGCATTCATCATTCATCATACGTTGACATGGACTACTCATGCAGATCATTTGTAGGGACTACTTGAGCAGGAAGTGCCTCCGAGGGACCGGAGCAGAATACGGCCGGTCGCGCCCTGCTTGGCTCGTTGGTCACTTCATACCCATACCAAACTACATTGATCCTTACAAGACAAGATTCGCCCTGATAGGAGCACTGTTCTCAGGGTTAAGGACTTAGGGTCACCTTGCACGCAACGTACCCACAGCGAACCTCGGCCAATGGGCCCGCCCGTAGGCCTTCTCCGACCGTTCCTACGCGCCCCAATCCCGATATTTGGCTGATGAGTACTGTGTTTTTATCACATCCCTCCTGTCGTATCTGAGGCTGAAATAGCATGTCTCTGGGTTTAATATCCCGACCCAACGTGGCCTACATTATGTTACTGCTACCCTATCAAGCGCTCTCAGGGAAGCCACTGCCCTGCGTCCTGCATATATCGTGCGCCTCCCGTGACTCGCAACAAACCTCAAGGCGAGCTCTCCGCAGTAGCCTTCACACTCTCGAAAACATCCTATCGAAAGTGCCTCATGTTGGCGTCTTGCACCCAGTTGTGGCTGTTTGCACTGGCATCCCTACCGGCATGCCAACTCGCGCATACGCCGTCGCGTCAGTTAATTGCTCCCTTCTTTCCAGGGACATCGACAAGTAGCTCTGATATCTGTCCGGCATCTTGCGCTGCCGTGTCCGCGCTCCGCCGAAGAGCCTGCGCCCGACCTGAGCCCGCGCCCGCAGGTCCGCGCCCGACACCCTGCGCCCGTCTAGCCTAAGTATGAAGTCTACCGCCTCTGTACCCGGATTTGCACCCGGGTGTGCATCCGAGACACAGGCGTGCACGTTGCCCATTTTCATAGGTACGCCAGAGAGCAGGACCTCCCAGCTTGTCCTCATGCCAGTGGCCTTCCACAGTAAATCATCCCCGAACCAACCTATGCAGCCCGTCGCAGCCACGCGCACGTCTATCTGTGTCTCCGGCAGCATCCAAATTGAATGTCATTGATTTGCCGTTCGCATCGGCACCACTGCTCGAATGTCGCTCCGCGTTAAGCGGACGGGCGCGGGCGCTGCTCAGTCAGAGCAGCCCTGGATGGAGCTCCACCCAACCACCAATAGACTACTATCAAAATGGGGGCACCGCGTAGAACCCCGATGGCCGTCTCGCTCGGAATAAAAGGCCCCTTCGGTGCGGACGTACACCAAAACACGACATCCCACCCACCAGTCCCGACACTCCTCTCATTCACCGTTGAGATATGTTGCTTCATCTCCCCGACACCCTCGCTCGTTGGCCGTGGCAGCGGCGCATCAGCCCATGGCATGCGCAGGCTGCTGCTAAATCGAACACATGGCTCCATTCATTCTCCGTTTTCGCCCGTCCAGTCCAGGCTGCCTTTGACCGGTGCAAATTTGGTAAGCGAACAGCTTCGTTCCCTATCTCTCATACAGAGACTAACCACTATCAGACCTTCTGGCTGCCCTGGCTTATGCCACGAACACAAAGGGTAAGCCTTTCGCATGTTTCTGATTGCCTAGGCTAACGATGAATATTCAGAGGAGGTCCGGTCCGCCTGCGATATCATGAACTTGTTCTTCGTCATCGACGAGCAGACCGATGAAATGGACGCGGCCCACACCCAAGAGCTCGTCGACATCGTCATCGACGCCATGCAGAATCCCGAGGAGTCGCGTCCACACGGAGAAGCGGTAGTGGGCGAGATAGCAAGACAGTGAGCATGCCCTGTACTACATACTTTGACCAAGTTGTCCTGACTACTAGCTCGCAGATTCTGGATCCGCGCGTCGGCACAGGCGACAGCCTCAGGGAAAGCAAGATTCATAAAAGAATGGATTCGGTACCTCTACTCCGTGGTCGAGCAGGCTCGCGATCGCGATGAAGGCATACTCCGTAATGCCGAGGAGTACTTCGCTCTCCGACGGTTGACCGTGGGCTTGACTCCGAGCTGCGCCCTCGCTGTGATCAACATGGATATCCCTCTGGAGGTGACGGACCTTCCCATATTCCAGGATTTGCATAGGATCGTCACCGACATCGTGCTGCTCGATAACGTAAGTACTCTCCACATAAGCATAGGAGTTCCATACTGATAACGCGGGGGATTTTCTTGCAGGACCTGCTATCCTTCCGCAAGGAATACGCGGCTGGGGACGTGAACCACAACATCATCCCCCTCGTCATGCACGAGCGCAAACTCGACGTACAGAGCGCTATCTCCTGGCTTGCGGAAGAGCACTCTCGCCGAGTCGACGAATTCTTCCAACTATGGCCTAAGGTGTCTATGCTCACCTTTGGCTCCGACGTGGTGGACAACGCGGTCTCGGCCTACCTGGACCATGTAGCGAACTGGCCTCGCGCCGATGAATGTTGGTGCTTCGAAAGCGAGAGGTACTTCGGTAAAATGGGACCTCGTGTCAAGAAAGAGAGGACCATAGAGCTCGAAGTCAAGCGCGCCGAGGCGCACCTGTAATTGTGACTATCTACCGAGGTATGTATCATTGTAAGTCATCACACACCTTAGCTTATGAACTTTGGCAATAGAAGGTGTCGTTGCCTGGGCCTTATCCGACCGTGCAATCTTCAGAAGTATTTATCCTCAGCCAGCGCGGACTCGAAATCCTGGATCACGCATGCACCCGGTTCTCGGGCTGTGTCACCTTTCTCGGTAACAGTGAAGAACGCGAATCGAAGCCAATCTCGACGGCCCCGACGGTGTTCCTCGCTTAGCCTGACACCGCAAGCGGCGGCAGGGCAAGCCCACGTTAGGGAGCTTGCGGGCAATGCCTCGCTCGTCTCACATCTTCTCGGAGTGGATTACATCTCTTTTTCACTTTTGCTCACACTCGTTACTGTTTGTCTCAAGTCCATCCCCCCGAACCAGTGATGCTTAAATGCTACCATTTCAGCAGGATCGCAATGTACATCAATATTGATACGTACGGCCTTTCGGAGTCGTAGTATGTACTATGATCCTCCTATTCTTATGTTTCTGTACCAATATCAGCCCTTAAAAACGATACCCTGGGACTAGATGAGATCGCGCAGGAAACCGAGACTACCGTCTAGTGGCGCGTGTACTACGGGCGGCTATGCTCACAAGGCCACCTGTTTCAAACTATACATCTGCCACGCACTTACTTACTTGCTCGTTTTCTCACATGCTCTGCAATCTGTCCTCTTACATATCAGCTGAAATACAAGCTACAGCTGCAGTCTGTGGCTTGCCACCGATGCCGCGTGTCGTGCATCCTCTCTCAATTCTCGACCTTTTGCACAACTCGACGCAATAGCATACACCAAACCAAAACATGCGGCCATCAAGGACACCCATACTCACCGGGTTGCCAGTATACCAGTATCACAATGTCGAGCGGGAAGCAGTTCAAGAACATGATATGTATCGAGTTGAGTCATTCACGTTTTCCCCATGTCGCCCTCCAACTCCTCGAAGTGTGCCATAATTGCCCCCCCTCGAGCGCCTCCAACTTCACCCTCATTGTGTACGTAGTCAGTTCAGCTATAGCTACCTTTCGACGTTCAAAACTCAATGTAATGATACGAACATCTAGGTACTCTCAATTACATGTCGCACGTGAGACGGTTAGACTCGGTGCATATTTCTGTCGTTATGACTATGGCAATACCCTGCACAAGGAAAGTCGTCGATGCATCGCCCTGGAACGAACCTGAAGATCACCCTGTGATTCATCTAGAGCTAATCGACAACGCGAACCTTGCACGTAGCATCAAGGACTGACTGGGACCCTTGGCGCCTTCTGCACGTACTTGTTACTGAACACTGATCGAATTCAGTACGGCCTAAACCAAATGGCGACGGCTGGCCTTGTATTCTTATTTGAAAAAAACTACCATGTGCGTTTCATCACACATTGCAGGGTCAACAAAGCGGATTGAATGCATGCATCTGTACAACATGAAGAGCGAGGACACGAATTCATTTGCCTAGGTCGGCGTGCCTGCCCTCGGCCGCCACGACATGCTAACCGCTCCACACGAACTGCTGCCCCCACTGAGCGACTGATACATTGTGAAATTCAACTATTTATCACCATGCCTAAAGTAGGACAACCAACTACAAAAAATGGGGGTTATCCATACTTCCGCGATCTGACGCCCGGGTAGAATCACCACTTTTGTTGGTGCAATAAGCCGGGATTTTCAACCAGATTTTGCCGTACTTCACTATGTTGATGAATGCGGGAAATAGTGACTGCACACCGTCTTCTGGTTGAATTTTCGACCTCGTTACTGGGTGATTTGCTACATCACCAATGCTACTTCTCACTATGTATGCTAGATACGAATGTTCAATGAATTTCTTATTTGAATCGGCGATGTATACACCAAATCTACTAGTATCCACATGCAGTGGGCGCCGGCAAGATATTATGCAAACATCTCAGGCGTAGGCTGGGTATGGCGGGTCAATTGGGGGGGGGGGGGGAGCGACGTGTGGACGGCGGGATGCGAGGTTTCATGGAGGGGTGGCGCGCAGCGTGGGGGGATGGATGAAGGCGCCGCGACGTGGGGGAGACGCACAGACGGGCGGCGGGGCGTACGGACGGTGGATGGGACCAGACATAGGTAAGACTCATGCAGGACGTACACAGGAATAATGGGATGCAAGCGTGCATAGAAGGGAGAGGCGGGCGGGGTGCTGGAGCCAGTGTGTGATGCAGACAGCTGACCGGAGAGCGTAGTCAAGAGTGCAGGGCGACAAGCAGGTATGTAGAGCAATGTACATAGGTTGAAAGCCTGGACTTTGACTCGAGGGGGCTAGAGCACAGCAGGAACAAGCGTACTGGGGCCGTAAAGCTGTTGAACGAGAACACACTAGCGACAAGGGTGGCATATGTCGTCAGAGAGACGGACATGATATCGATGTCGGCGCCAGCACTATCCAGAGTAGTAAGATCACCTAGCGAGTAGCCTCAGCTGATAGACTCAGCTAGACCAGCCATGAGGATCGCAGCGCAGGTCGGGAGACAGAGAGGTAGCGAAAAGACCCCAGCCTAGGTCAAAGAGAGACAGAACGCGCGACAGTAGAATGCGCGACAGTAGAACGCGCGACAGTAGAACGCGCGACAGTAGAACGCGCGACAAGGGGCCGTTTGCCAAGAGATATTGGAGCATAAAGACACAGATCTGAACCGACCCGGAGAGAGCTCGAGTACTTAGAGTGGGGAGAGGACAAGAGAGACAACGGTCGTCAAGTTCAGATCCTCCAGACGCTCGCAAGTAATATTTGCTCATATTTGTTCCTACCCCGATATCTTTCGAGCGCTAATTGTTGAATGGTGCAAGGTAATAATCACTACCTTAACTAGTGAGACTCCGAAAAGGTCCGTTCACTACTAACTTCACTACCCACTACTTAGTTCACACTTTGCCTGGTGATCGGAACTAATCAACCAATATAGTCGTAGCGCCCACCACCTTTCGCGCCCACAGTGCCCGGCAATGGGCATCTGGACGCGAACGCTTCATGCATTTTATAACAGGAGCCTATCGACTTGCTGACAGCATCAATCCGACGTCGCTGCAGGAACTGATGGTGACGTCTCTGGTGCACCCGAGGCAATTCAGACTTAGCCTGAGGAGGGGCTAATATGTTTTCACCACACCCAAACGGAAGTAAAACCACTCCTGCGACGCAAGCACATCATGCGAAGACCAAATCAATTCGCAACTTAGTATGGCAGGTACCGCATGTCCAGATGTTTACATGGCAACGAAATGATATAAATACTTACGGAGACACCTAAGATTTGCCACGCGGGTCAAATGGAATCCTTATGATGCTAACTTATCTTGCTGCCGGGAAGGGCTCTGTCCGAGACGTAAAATCCGAAGGTTCGGATGTTCTCTCCTTGAATACCGGATACATCTACCACGATAAATCTCGGACCCTGATCGCAGACACGCTCCAGAAGCCTCTCGTCCAGGCTAAACCCTGTCTGGCGGTGATAACGCCTACATGGCCGCTGCGGTGGTTATTCGACACCTAATAGATCGTGACAGCCTTCCTATGAAATGAATGTGCCGGCTTATCAGAGGTCGGTGCTCTGAGACTGCTGCACTATACAAGGTCAAGCCTCAAGAAGCACGCGGGGGACCAACGTTAGCTCGAGCAGTTTGATGATCACGAAGATGCTGTAAGTGATCAGCTTGAACTCTGCCATTATTCGTCAACTGAGAATCTTCTGAGCCATGCCTAGATTACCGAGGCTCGCCGATGCCCGCCGCAGATGCCTTGGTCAGGGACAATGATCTCATTCGGTGCTTGCCTAAGGCGCTCGTATGCGCTCATCCGAGAGTAGCGGAAGCAGAACGGCAAGCGGAAGCACAACAAGGCGATAGAGGGACGCGGGCCATCTAGAAGCTCGGACTTCGAGTTCGCGAGTGCGCCCTCTAGATCAAGCGAAATCCGCCAGACGTCGCCGAAAACTGTTTTGCGCTTGTTAGCCCACGCTTGCCGAGCTCCGCGTACGTACTACGTCCACGTTGACCGCCTACTGCGACTGAGTGAGTACAAGGATGATTCTTTTCGAATGTTTCGTCTGTTACCAGGCGGGTTGCAACGGCGCTTGTAGGTCCGTATAGGTCCAGGCCGCGCAAAGCGGAAGCACATGTGGCGTACGGCGCATTGGGTACGGCGTCGATTTGATGCGCTGACGCCGCCACGTACTGCGAGCCTGAGGCCGAGGGTTGCGAGGGTATGCGCAAGATACTCGTTGCTATCATCGCGTATCTCAGCGCGGGTGGAATGGACTCGACTGTCGAAATCTCATGCTCTAGCCAGGCTAAGGGAGCCCCAAACCCGGATTAATGCCGCCCGTCGGAGATCAAGTCAGATGGTGATCGCCCTTTACTCATGCTACCCACCGCGCCAGCCCCCGATCCCAAATCCACACCCGTACACGTACACACACAATTTCGTATGCGTACATGACTTTTGCGAACCCGCGCCCGCGGCGAGTATACGCTCACCAGCATCTTCTATCAGCAGCCCATGCTTACACTAGTAGCCCTCAGGTGTACTTGGTACCGTATGGTACTCACCCCGCACCGGCATCCACGCCAACGGTCACTCCGGCTGCCGACGGACGAAAAATCTTCTGAAAGCCGACGCGTCAGGTAAATGTTCTCCCGTGTCTGGACGAAACTCGTTAGGGGGACTCGGCACGCCGGAGGATTCGACTTTTTGCCGGTCTCGGTGTGCCTCGGTGTGCGGCATGACCGTCGTGAGAAGCCCGTGCTGCCTTACCCGCTCCGTCGCACACACGCCTATCACTAATCAGAACCTCTTACCCTTACCAGCCGCATATGCTGTCATCAAATCAGGACGATGATGCAGACGCTAGTACTGAATTGCTCGAGTCGTTGGCAATAAAAGACCACCAAATTGCCGTGGACCTGCTCGACAGCAAGCCATCCCACTCGCTGGTTTACACTCTCCTCGACTCCTTCCTCTGCATAAGAAATGCTTCTGCAAATTCCCGACACTCTCGCTCGCTGGCCTTGGCCGCGACGCGAAAACCCTTGGCATGCAGAAGCCGCGGCCGAATCAAACGAATGGCTACACTCATTCGCGGTCTTCGCTCCCGCAGTACAAGCCGTCTTTGATCGATGCAAATTCAGTGAGTCGACAGCTTCGCGCCCATTTCTTCACATTGACAGTTGCCAATGACTGTATCCATTAGCTCTCCTGGGAGCACTGGCCTACCCCGACGCCACAAAGGGTAAGCTTCGTAGATCTTGAGTCTAATGCCTAGGTTGACGTTTTATGCTTAGACGAGCTTCGTTCCGTCTGTGATCTCATGAATCTGTTCTTCGTCATCGACGAGCAGACTGACGACTTGGACGGGGATCATACCGCTGAGGTAGTCGCGATAGTCCTCGATGCTATGAGGAATCCAGACAAAGAACGTCCAGCCGGAGAACCCATCGTTGGCGAGATAGCAAGACAGTAAGCGTGTCTTCGTTGATGGCGTTACCTCTATTCGCCGCATCATAGTTTGCTCTGACCATCGAATCGCAGATTTTGGATCCGCGCATCGCCACGCGCGACGGTACCAGGGAAGGCGCGCTTCATGGACGAATGGGCGCTATACCTCTACTCGGTGGTCGAACAGTCTCGTGACCGTGATGAAAGCCGCCATCGCACCGTCGACGAATATATCGCGCTTAGGCGGTATACCGTCGGAATCAGGCCCAGCTGCGCGTTCGCTATGCTCAACTCAGACCTCCCTCTCGAGGTAACGGACCGACGTGATTTCGATGAACTCTGCATGGGCCTCACGGACATGGTATTACTGGACAACGTATGTGTTTCCATTCGATGAGCATGTTCTCGTACTGATTGAGAGTTTCCTACAGGATCTGACGTCCTTCGGCAAGGAGTACGCTGCTGGTGACCTCGGCCACAACATCATCCCCCTCGTCATGCGCGAGCGCAACCTCAACCTGCAGAGCGCTATCTCCTGGCTTGCAGCGGAACACTCTCGGCGGATAGACGAGTTCTTCCAACTGTGGCCGAAGGTGTCTTCGATCAGGTTTGGTTCCGACGCGGTGGATGGCGTCGTCGCAGCGTATTTGGACCACTTGGTCAATTGGGTTCGTGCCAATGAATGTTGGAGCTTCGAAAGCGAGAGGTACTTCGGCAAGGAGGGTCGGCGTGTCCAGCAGGAGAGGATTATCAACCTCGAGGTAGACGCGAGGATGATCATGGTTTAACCCGGGCTTCCTTCGAACTGATCAAGGTACGTTGCCCTATATGCGATTCCTTTCATTGCAGCTGATCATGTCCATCCAACGTGTAGTTGCTTTCAAACGCTATCCCCCGCCACCGTTGTATTGTCTTGAAGAACATGTGAAATTGACTCTGCTTGCCTACTCTCTTGTAACAGTAATGAATGAATTATCGCTTTTTTCTAACGTCACCCCAGTCTCCTAGCAACGACTCTACAAATATCGCCAGCATAGGTGTATCAATAGACCCTAGTCCGGAACATCGTAAATTGTCCGGATGACATGGTCAGGCTTACGCCCTGTGTGCTTCACGAAGCCCATGTAATCAAGCTCGTGCAGCGCGCGCATGAACCGCGCCTGGACTTCGATCTTCCACTTCTCTTCCTCCTCCTCGTCCAGCTCGTCCAGCTCTTCTTCATCGCTTTCCTCTCCAGCGCCATCGTCGGCCATATCCGGGTCTACGTCCATATCCACATCGGCGCTGCGGCTGCGTCCACGCCGTCCACCATACCGCGCTTTCCCTTTCCCGTCGTCCGTCCGGCCTTCGGCTAGAAGCCGAGCGCGCCTGCGGAGCTTCCGGCGCTGGTCCTCGAGCACGACTGCGAACGACTCGAACCAATCGTAAACGTTCACCATCCGCCCGGCCTCGACATACCGCCTGAACGCGATGCTCGTGTCCGGCAGCTCCCACAGTGCCGGCTCGCGCGGGTCGCCCACGTCCGTTTCCGCAGTAGGCTCCCCTCCCGCAGAGACGCGTGCCATGTCGGCGTGCGCGCGGGCAAAGTCGTGTGGATGCAGGAGTGCGGAGATGATGGTCGGGCGTGGAGCGGGGTTCACGAGTTCAGATGGGAAGGGGGTATTTCCGGTGTACCAGATGTCCCAAAGGACTTGCTCGTCGAGGCGGACGAGGCGCTCGCTAGATAAGCCTGGTGTTAGACTATACAAGGATAGAGAATCGCACGAACGTACGTGATGTATGCTTGCAGCCAGTCGCCTACCACCGCAGCAAGCTCCTTCACTGCAGGGCCTTGGACTGCGGGCATACCATCCTCCGGAAGGCCAGGGTCATCGGTCTGTGGCGGGAGCCGATTGATGGTCGTGACAATCCAGACGCGCGCGTTCTCCTCGTCCCTCTTAATGTCCGCACTTTGTAAATCCCGCAAGAAGGCATGCAATTCATGGAGTAGTTCACGCAGCTTGTATGACGGAAGTTTTCTAAAGCCCGACATCAGAATGTCTTTATATTCCTACACATTTCCACGTACCTGACCGCCATGCACACATATCGGATGTGGCTGCCTGCTCGACCCCGCATGATCACGCTCAGCATGCCGGGACTATCGAACCTCACGTTTGCGTCCTCTGTGCTCCGCCCCGTGTGCGTTTGCGGTGCACCAAGGGCAACTCGCTCGGCAATACCTGCGATTGCGAAGGCAGCTCGCATGCGACGCGCATTCTTGCGGAAAGCTACGCGCGCCCTTGACACGCAGTCCATGAGATCTCCGGCAGTGTCGGCGCGCCACTGGTCCCCATGCACTGCCCCGTTTGCCTTCTTCGGCGATACGGGAGTGGAGGACCCCGCCCGTGGCTGACTGGAGGGAGGCGTTGTTGCAAAGAGTCGTAGTTGGAGCCCTTCAACGAGGGCGCGCAATCCCGGGTCGGACCCGAGTTTGAGTTCGTTTTTTCGTTGCGAGGGTTCACCAAGGGATTCCCCAATTGTGAAGATGCTTAGTGGTTGCGTAAAGTGCTTCATATATGCGATCTGATGCAAGCTTAGTTATGGTTTGGGACAGGCGGAAGGAGAGGATACTCACCTGAAGAAGCGTTGTGACGACGTCTGGAGACGTTATATGGCGGGTGCTAAACTCGGTGATGAACTCTAGGGCACTCGGGCCAAGCATCACGTCGGGCTCAAACTCTAGATCGAAGAACGTCTGGTGTCGCAACCGCCATTTAAGCGTGATTCATAGACAAATTCATTCGCGTTCGAACGCACCTTTGTCAAAACATCCTTCACCATAGTGGGGCCTGATGATACAACTATTGGTTGGACCCGTAACAGAGCCAGAGTGGAACGCGGGTAGGCCGAATGCAAGTATGACGGGACGGGCGGCGACGCCATCAGAATTACAAACACCAGAGGTAGGTGTGGAATATGCATGCTAGCGGAGATAGATCAGCACATCGTATAACAACAATAGCATGAAATACTCGCCTACATATGTAGAACATATCTTGCACTACGCTGGAGTCGAATTTCTCGAACTCGTGTAGGAATATCACCAGCTGTGCTTTCGGAGCTTGAGACGAGTGCCATGCTCGAAGGAGGTTGATGTCGAAATTGGCCAAGGCTGTCATTGGGCGGCGCTTCGACCCAGCTGGAAAGGATAACAATGAGTAGCTGAGCAGATAGCTGCTTGAAGTTCATACGTACACTCGACGAACCCGGTGATGATACCCTTCATCATGTTCGCTACGCTCGAACACTCTGCCGGGTGTAGGTGCGTCTGTAGAACCTGTGCATCATCGAGATCCCCAGGTTCATCAAGGGAGGCTGTTTCTCTGCGATGAAATGCATGAGAGATGTTCTCCACAAGCGACGCGTTCGTGCCTATATTTTCACAGTCAACAGATATACGTACCCGTTACTTATCAGACGCACCGTGAAGGGCAATAACTGGAAGTTCTGGGTATGGTAGACCAGGTAATACGTCATTGTACGCGTTTATGACCTTTGCGGTGACCTTGTCTACGGATGGACCCTGCAGGGCCCTGAGAATACTCTACCAATAAAGCTGATGTGAGACATTGATGTACTGAGAAGCATATACGAGTGTCCGAAGGGATCGTCGCGCCGGTGTCAGGTTCTTACCTGGACGCGGTTCAAACACTTGCTCCACGCCGTCCTGTATGCTTGCATTCGCAGTTCGTAATCATCCGATGGCGCAGTAGCAGCTGTACTTTATGTGAGCTATCTATCGCATCCACTTGTTGTTTATATCAGGTAGGCGGTGCATTCTACTGACATTGTTTCCCGGGGGGAATATAAACGCAAGTCTGAACCACGAAGTTAGCGCATAGATTTCGGGCAATCTCAAAGTGAGCTGCAAACCTTTGCAGGGTCATCGAGGTCTTCCATCATAGTGCTGATACCAGCCATGGTGAACCAAACCCGGAGGAAACTGGCGGGTTGTGGAGGTAGGAGGCCAAGATGTCTGATGCGCTCAGCCACAATTTCGAGGCGCGACTTGCAGCCACCGACGCGTACGTGACGGGCGTCTATACGGGGCGCCCACATTAACCGCTTGCTTCGAAGTTCGAAGTGACCATTCAGCCCACTCCTGGCCCACTCGGAGTCTCGCACTGAACGTTCCATCCTTCTTGGCCGGCATTCACAATCTACGGCCGGAAGCGCTGCATCCGAACTCTCTTCATACACTTGTGGTCTCAGAAAAGCTTCGCGCCTGAGATTTTGAAAGTCTACTAGCATCACAATTATGGTACACGACAACATGTAAAGCAAGGCGAAGCTCCTCTTCCACGCACCACCACCATGGCTGCATTTTCCCACGGTCCGAGCATGAGCCAGCTCGCCGTGGGGGCCACACCGGTGCCATAATCCGGTGAATAAATACATCTGCACTATAAACAAGCAAGGAACAAGCAAACTAGAGAAGAGAATGCTCCAAGGAACCGCCACAAGCAAGAAGGTAGCAGGGGGAGTAAACATGCGAAAGGGAACGAGCACTGTAAGTACGGGATATACACCCACGCATATGTGCTCCTCGGAGCCTGCTCCTCGGAGCAAACCCCTTAGGGGAGAACGCTGGCGAGCAGCAGTCCTGGACGTGAACCAAGCGAGACAGCGGTGAACGGACGGGGAGCTAGCATGAGCTGGCATGAGGAGACATAACCGGAACGGAACGCCCCGGAGCCGGTAGTGAGTCAGAGCGGCCGATACAATAACCGTGAGAAACTAGAGCACTATAGCAGAACGCAGCACGCATGAAGGATGAGAGAAGTGAACGCGATCAACCGAGCCAAGGCGGAGATATGAGAAGTGAGGAAGAACTACGATGATGAAACCAACAAACAGGCTGAGGTAGGGAGCCTGAGGAAGACTAAGCAACAATAACAAACACAAACCAAGAGGAATGAGACGAAGAGGAAGGCGCCAATAGCACATGATAACCAAACTATAAACTAAACAAATGAGAGGATAAGCACGCATATAGAGATTAGAGACAATGATAGTAATAGACGCCACAGTGCAAACAAACAAAGACACACATGAGCAAACCGCTCCGAGCGGACACAGGACGAGACTGAGTGGATAAGCATAGCACTAAACAGTTACTGTGCGTAAGGTGAAGCATGGACCACCAGAAATGCATGCGTATCGACTGAACGAAATACAAGGACTATCGCAATACCCCTTCCAAGAAAGTGAGCACACGAATGAAAATTAGTACGCCAAAGGATGGTGAATACGTTAATAAACTGAGAACGAGCACCAGCCTGACACAGGAATGAGCGGCGAAGCGACCGAGCGAGGAGAAGACGACCTAGCGGACATAATGAACTATGAAACAAATCAACAGGGGAATGAGGACAAGGTGAAGGCGAATACGCATCTGAATCACTCTAACGAACCTATGAGTAGGTCGATGAACACTCGAAAGAGTGAGAAAAAATAATATGCAAAGCACGATGAAGGAGGGCATGGCGGGCGACCCGTAGCCTACGATATGAAAGGAGCACACACCTGGTACGTAAGTCCCACCACAAGAACGAGACAGAGCGGCCGGAATCCGCTCCTCCGGGTAACCGACGAGGGCGGAGCTGTAACGAAGCCAAGCCTGTTGCGAAGCCTGGTCCACGAAGAGGGCGAGGCGACGCAACAGTGTGAAGGAAGAAAGTACGAAGGAGTAAGGCGGTATGAAGGCGTAAAGCGGTGAGAGACAAGCAGATATCAGAATATGGAACGTGCGGCGCACTTTAAACAGCCAGACACAGTCAATCGATGAGGAAGGAGAAACATACGCGGGAATGATAATGGCACGCAGAGCGGAAAGATACCATGAGTGAATAACGGTGGTGAACGGCGAGGCAGAGCACAAGCGGGGCACGATGGCGACTTCCAGAGAAGGGCGTGAAATGGGGAGACTGCGTGCGAACACGTAGCCGAGGAAAGTATAAGTGAAGGAGGGGACAGTGAGAATGATACCCACACATATAATGGGTGAAAGAGAGTACAATGAAACCAAGTAAGGAAGTGGGGAGGAAGCCTACAGGAGTGCGCGCCTAGATAAATGGGGCTGAGAGAGATGAACTACATTGCCCCAACTGTACACCCCACCACTCACATCCCTGACCCCATCAAACAAGTCCAACACTGAGACACTCCACAGCTCTAGAGTGCAGGGGACCAAAAACCCTGGTGTAGTGGGAAAGGACAACACAACAGTCCCTACAGGAGAATTCACCTGGCGCTCCGCGTAAGCGAATTGTGATGCCTGGTGACCAATGTTCTGAGAACACCTTGACAGATATTACACAGGCACAAATATGGGAGTGGAGACACCAATCCAGAAAGAAACGAGGAGGAACAGAACCTATAATAAGTGTCAGTACCCTGGAACCCAGTATGGACCCCCCTAACATCACCCTCTTCTGCAAAACCAGAGACGAATCCCCAGACTCCCTCCCAACCATAGCGCTGCTAGGTGGAATCCCTCTCTTCACCCTCGTCCTTGCGCCAAGCGCACCACTCGCACAAGGAACGAAAGTCACGATTGAATTGGTGGGACCGAGGAGAAGAAACACAACCGCGCCAGGCGGTACGCCGCCACTGTCCGTACGCGAGACTGGCATCGAGGGTGGGATAGTGGCGGCAAGAAAGATGGACGAGAAGTGGATGGAGGTGGTGGTACGAAGCAACGGGTGGAGTAGGGCGAAATACGCTGCGGTGGCAGTCCAAGCTATTATCGGGATATCAGTCGAGGAGAAGGTCTGGCGCGGTCTACGATCACCGGCGAAGACAAACGGAGGGCAGGCGACTGGACCGGTGGGATACACGAAGTTCTTCGATGACCCGTGGACACCCGGCGCACGGGCGCTGATCCCGGAGTACCCACCAATAGTCGGACATGTACTGGGAGAAGGTGAAGACAGGGAGAAATGCGCGAGAGCAGGAGGAGCAGAATTAAAAGAACTAGAAAAAAGACTCGGGTTTAGACTCGGACGGTAGACAGAAACATAATGCAGCAATATAACGGAACAACGAAGGAGAGGGATGAGGTGTGAGAACTAAAGGAAAAGTGGGGACGCAAATTAGTAATGGTGCTGACGCAGAACGGAGAATGCAAGAGGACCCACAAGCGGCAGAAGCACGGAGGGGCAGGGCCGGGGCCCCGATAAACAAATAAATAACATAATATGGAACAACTCGGAGTTAGCAGGAGGGGATCCGGAGAAAATAGGAACCTGCGCACGAAACAAACTGAAGAAACCTCGGAGGCAATAATGGAACTAGCGAAAGAACAGCCGAAGAGGACGGAAGACACGAAATATGAGAAATGAGCGGAGGGTGCTGAACTGCCGGTGACATCGGGCCGTGTCAGGAAAGGAGAAGGGGGAGTGGGAGTAGGAATCGTACGACAGGAATGCTGTAAATACAGCCAATCACATGGAATGCCAAGCATTCCACAGTGGGCGCTCTACGAAATATGACAGCTTGACGCAATAAGGTGGACATAGTGTCGCTCACCTGCGCCGAACGATGCCCCCCCCTCCTCTTGACCTCGACCCCTCGCTAGACGCTACCCCCTTCCCGCAAACATCGTCAAGTGCCCCGCTGCACGCCCGCACTGGGAGTGATGGGTGTCAAAAAATACCTACGAATGACGAGAAGATAGAGGCGATAACTCCAAGGTAAGGAGCACAACACACCGTAGGAACGAGTAAACAACGAGTAAACCGAGCAGCTAATCAGGAAATGAGGGGACAGGCCGACGAACGTCGCGATTGCGAGCCCCGGCAGGCGCTGGGCCCGCCCTGAACCGAACCTCATGTCGACCGAAGCACGATCAAGGCAGCGCGCCCCCCAAAAATGCATAAGGCGGAGACGACGAGCGACGGCGAGCAGAAATACGGAGTAAATGCGAAAGGAAATACGAAGGATGAACTGGGGAAATAGCGACGAGACCGAATATAAAATGTGAGCCCAAGCAACTAAACAGCAACGGCGACGAACCCTCTCCTATCAGCCAACAGCTTGCACCACCCGCATCACTAAGATCAGTATGGACAGAGCACCTACTCCCAGTACCCCAGCCTCCCACGCCAACCCAACGAGCTACCGCCGTAGTGACTCCCCCGATAGTCCCACGTACGCGGCCATGGCCAGACGGACCGCGACGGCGACGCGAATCAGCACCGCTGGGAGAAAGCAGCAGCAGCGCACCGGTCAAGAGGCCGAGAAGAAGGCGTACGAGTCGGTGCTGGAAGGGAAGGTGACGCAGGTCGACATGGCCAAGGGCGAGAACACCGGAATGGGTACGCCGTCGGTGAGCACTCAGCTGCGGGCCACGCCCATGACCACGCGCTCGAAAGCCAATAAGATACCGCCGAAGACGGAGGCGAGGCAGTCAGCGGGAGTCAAGGACAAACGAGCGGGCAGTGGCGTCAGAAGGAAAGGGTCCGAAGGAGGCCTGAGAGCGAAAGCGAGGGCAACGAGATGTGAGTACATGAAATGCTGAGGTGAAGACGTAGCTGACCCACCCAAGCCCCTGTGAGCCGTACACTGGGGAGCGGTGAGGACGGACCGATGGGTCCACAAGACGCCCCCCGACCGACGGCAAGTGACGGCCGCACAGCAGACGGGCAAACGGAGACCTCGGAAAAGAAGAGAAAGAGAGGGCCTGTGTCGGCAGCAGATACGAGTGGAGCTACGGACGACGAGCCTGCAAACAAGCGCAGAGAAGTCGAACCGGAGGTGACAACCGGAGCGCAGGCGAACGGCACGATGGCCGAGGCGATTGGAGGACCGAGGCTACTATCGCCGATCAGCCTCCGCCTCCTCAGCTTGAGAGAACAGGGCGACCCGATCGTGAGGACGGACCACGCGGATGAGGACCCGCACACCTGGAGACGGACCGAGCGCAACCGGAGCTGGGAGGATACGCTCGTCGCCGAGGAGGATAGGGCACTGTCCTGGCCCCTGTGCCTGAAAAGCAGCCCGGGTGAGGGAGACGAGGCTGACGGGGACGAGAGAATGGATGTAGACCAAAGTAGGGACGAGACGATTCTCTAAACCGCCAAGCGAATCTAACACGTATCTGAAAGTAACGAACTCCCCCGTCGGAGCGTACGAGCCCCTCAAACATGCTCGCCAGGATGATCGCGACGCGGTAACTCCTGAACGTGTACGGACATCAGGCCCGGAGGACACGGACGGAGACGCGGATGAAGAAGACGACGCGGGTAGGGATGGCACGCGAGACGGAAACAAGGCGAGGAGCGACAGGCACGACCGGAAAACGGGCAACGTCCCTACGTTCGGAGGAGAAGTGATCACGCCGTCGGTGCTGACTGGTGGAGTTCGGGCCCCCCCGCTACCGAGACTACAGCCCATGACGTGGACGAGCGGGGAGATGGCTGCTGCAGGGGTGGGTCCTACACAACACAACAGCGTAAAAGCCTTGACCCAACACCGACTTTCCTTCGCGTCGCCGCAGCCGCCACCACCCCCTGCAAGGCCAGCCTTCTCCTTTACCCCAACCCCGCCGGGCGGCTTCCCCGAAATCCATCAGCCAGCGCCGGAAGGACTCATACGAGACCTTGATCCGAGCAGAGTACGAGCCATATGGGAGCAGCCAGAGGGCACAGCGATCCTCTTCCAGGTCGCCAACGTGGGCTTCCCAAGACCAGGACAATCCAGGGTGCTCACCGAAGTGCTCACCGACGTCCTCCAGCACATCACGGGGGAGTCAAACTTCATCGTTGTCGCTCCGGAACCGACGTGGACGCCGAACCCAATGGAGAGGGGTTCTCCGACCTGCTGGGCAGCGCTGAGGCTTTCGAAACAGGCGGTATCCCGCATCACGAGCCAGAGGGTATGGTCCTGCCGAGAAATCACGATCTACGCATACGAACGTACGCTACGCATCCCCAGGCACCTCGCAACGATAGGGGGATACGCGCATAACTCCGACAACGACATAGAGAGTACTATCAGAGAAACCTTCGCGGGCGACGCGATCTGGCCGATAATAGTACAGCTGGTCCAGGCCAACCCTCGGTTCGCGCACACCTCGGCGGAAGAAGCAGCGGACGCGATCGTCGAGTCTTTGGACGTACGAGTAACGAAGCTCAGCAACGGTAACATCAACGCCGCCGTGTACTGCGACTCGCCAACAGCGTCCGCGGAGAGGTGGGTACAATGGAGGGACTACATCCTAACGGTCCCGTTCCGAAGCCTCATAAACTCGCCGGGCATCGCGAGACCTGTAGGAACGTGCGGAGGATGCCATAGCGCGGATCACACCACCCACACGTGCCCTTTCCCCGAGATTGAAGGATGGAACGCCCCGCTCCCGGGAACGGGCAGGTACGGACACCCGACAGGTAACAACACAACACCGGGGACTGCGGAGGCTACCTCCTCGCAGTGGACGAATGCGGGACAGTGGAACGAGGTAGTCGGACAGGGTTTCGGACGAGGTAGAGGCGGCGCGAGGGGCATAGTGGCAAGAGGCAGGGGAAGAGGCTTCGGGGGTAATGGGCGAGGCGTCTTCGGAGGAGGTACTAACATGAACATGAACGTAGGCCTGCAGCACCCCTTCCAGTAGTACAGAGACGACGGACCTGAACGACGTAGCACGAGAATAGTGATAGGGGTGAATCGAATCAACAACTACCGAGTGCAATGATACAAAGAATGCTATCATATACCCGCGGAGAACGTGTCCGGCGCGGGCGCGGAACCCAGGCAGCAGCTAAAGCATGGCGACCGCGAGGACCTGGAGAAGCCCAAATATACTGGCCCTGGCGCAGGAAAGCCGATCCAGCATAACAAACGGGAGCCTATTTAGGCTGGCAACTACCCGGGCCGAGAGGCTTAAGTCGACAGAGTGGTGCTGCCCGCAAACTCGACATCGTTGCGCCAGTAGGAGGCTAGTCCTGCCGTACCACCCAAATGGCTGGAGGGGTGAGTATGTAGTCCCAGCTGCTGAACAACAAACACACAACCCCACAAATAATACGGAGACAACCCTGGCAAATGGCAACAGGCGACCCGCAGGGAGTGGAGGTGCCGGTCCCTTCGCTGCCGGCACCGGCATCAATGATGCACCTAGCGGACATGGAGGCAGCGCACCCTCACACCCGCCCTGGAGGGAGAGGGATGCGGTTGAAAACCCGGGGAATGAGCATGACGCCCGCAGGACGGACACCACGCAAACGCAGTCGGTACGCCCTGAGGCCGCTGAGCCCAGCGCTGAGCGCGGGCCAACAGCCGGGAAACGAAAGTCGAAGGGGCGTATCAGGATAGCGAGCCTGAACATGAGGGGCCAAGGCGAACTGGATGCAGTGGGAGTGGGTCAGAAATGGATGCGAATAAACCAGGTTGTGCGGGAGAACAGACTGGGCATACTGGTGCTACAAGAGACGCACCTAACATCGGAAGGTGCAGCAGCCGTAAACAGAGTATTTGAGTCATCGCTGAAGATCTTAGTCTCCGCAGATGAACGCAACCCATCCGGCGCGAGAGGTGTAGCCTTCGTCGTGAGCAAACAGATGATGGAGGCGAACCGAGCCACCCTAAACGACATAGTGCCGGGTAGGGCTGCGCAACTGGTAGTGCCGTGGGGAAAAAATGAGGAGCTGAAAGTGTTAGGGATATACGCTCCGAACATACCGAGCGAAAACGAGAATTTCTGGAAATGCATCGAGAATAAGATAAAGTGTGGTGGGATCGAGAAACCGGACGTTATGGCCGGAGACTTTAACATGGTACTAGATGCAATGGATAGGCGGCCTGCGAGGAATGATGCGTGGGGGCAAACAAAGGCCCTTGCGGACCTTGTGGCGACGATGGACATGAGCGATGGCTGGAGAAACGAGAACCCGAACAAACATGAATACTCCTTCCTTCAAGCAAGTACCGGCAGCCAGTCAAGAATTGACAGAATATACGTTGCGAAGCCAATGCAACATATGGCAGCGGACTGGGAAATTAGAGGGTCGGGAGTGCAAACAGACCACCGTATGGTAATGTGCTCACTTGCAAACTATGCAACACCGTATATCGGTGAAGGGAGATGGGCCCTCGGAGGAGCGCTCCTCAAAGACCAGATTTTCCTGACAGAAGTGAAAAGGACTGGAGAAGAACTGTTAACGAACATAGAGAGAGAAACACATAACTGGGAAGTACAGACGAAGTACGAGACGTGGAAACAAAACGTGTGCGCAGCCGCCAGAAGGAGGACGAAGGCACTGTACGCGAAGCTTGACATCAAAAGAGCGACACTGGCCAAACAACTAGAGGAAGTTAATAACATGGCGAGCATGACGCAGCGAAGCGGCGAGGATAGACATACGGCGGAAGTAATAGAGCTGCAAACGAGGATCACGAGGATTGAAGAGAGACGCTTTGAGAAGAGTAGAGAGAACCTGAAAACGAAACAATGGGTAGAGGGTGAGAAGCTAACAAAATTTTGGACCCGCCAGGGGCGAGAGAAAGTACGCGAAGTACCCTTCTATGAACTGCGATCGGGATCTGGTCGAAGCATGAGGTATGAAAATAGGTCAGAACGAATGGCAAACCTTGCGAAAGAATATTACGATGCGCTGCAATACGAGGACACAGACGGCCATCCGGAGGATAGAGAGGTGGAGATTAGGCGAGTGGGGGATGATGTGACACGAAGTCTGCGCGCTGACGAGGCACGGAGCCTAGGAGAGCCTATGACCAAAGAAGACATTGAGGATGCGGTGGACCTGGCAGCAAAGGGGAAGTCGGCAGGCCTTGACGGACTGCCAGCAGAGTTTTGGCAGGTACTCCTCCACAGTGCAAGAATGGACACCAAGAAAGGCGTGCCAAGCTTCAACGTCACGAGACTCCTGCAAGTGGTTTTCAACGATATTGAGGAGAATGGCCTCAGGCTGGGATCAAAGTTCGCAGAAGGCTGGGTATGTCCAATATACAAGTTGAAAGGAGACATAAGGGACGTAGGAAACTACCGCCCGATCACTGTATTAAACGCGGACTATAAAATCATGACAAAGGTCCTGGCGGACAAGCTCGCTGAGGTTGCTCCGGTACTCATACACCCCGACCAAGCTGGCTTCGTGAAAGGGAGGAGAATAAACGACTCGGTCAAACTCACCAAACTGATGATAGATTACGCCGACACTGTTGGAGTAAATGGCGCAATAATAGCGCTTGACCAAGAAAAAGCGTACGATAGGATAGACCATGAATACCTATGGTACATACTTGGAAAGCTTGGTATCCCGGAAAGCTTCATAGCGACGATTAAAGGGCTGTATAAGGAGGCCAAGAGTGTTGTCATGCTGAATGGAGTAATCAGTAAACCGATGAGCGTGATAAGGGGTGTGCGACAGGGTGATCCAATGTCGTGTCTCATCTTCAACCTCGCAATAGAACCGCTGGCGAACGCGCTAAGGAAATCAAACCTGAGAGGATTCTCCATTCCCGGAATCAAAGAACGGCTCGTAGCGTCGTTGTTCGCAGATGACACAACAGTCTTCCTAAGCGAGGAGGATGACCCTAGAGACCTGGACGTAGTCCTTGGACGGTGGTGCAAAGCGGCAAGAGCGAAATTTAATGAAGGAAAAACAGAAGTGGTGCCGATAGGTGTGAAGACGTATAGGGACTTGGTGCGACAAACGAGAATGATTAATGGGAACGCCAGGCCGTTCCCAATGGGCACACATATTGTAGATGACGGGGTCGCGGTGCGTACGCTCGGTGCGTGGGTGGGAAACGACGCCGGGCCAAACGTATCGTGGGAAGGAACGCTGAATAAAATACGAACGAACCTGGACCGATGGAGCAAGCGGAACCTGTCCCTCCACGGGAAGAAGCTGGTAGTCGACATGGAGGTTGGTGGGAGAACGCAGTACAAAACGACAGTGCAAGGCATGCCATTAGCGGTCGAAAAGGAGATAGAAAAAATGATACGTGACCTCCTATGGGGGAATGGAAGCTCGCCGAGAATAAGCCAGAGCGCCCTGTACAACCCTGTAAGCAAAGGTGGAATCAACCTGCTTGACCTCAAAGCCAGAAATGAGGCGATACACTTAATGTGGCTGAAGGGATACATGACGATGACGAGTGACCGACCGAAGTGGGCCTACATTGCAGATATACTCCTGGCGAGGGCTGTAACCTCACACTCAGATAGAGTGGACGACAGTGCGAAAGTAAACACCTTCCTGCAGACATGGGATGTGAGTACGGTTGCAAAAAAGAAGCTGCCAAGAGACCTCGCAGCGATGGTGAAGGTCGCGAATAAATACGGGATGGACGTTGATGTCCCCAAACCGTCGCAAAAACTCACCAGAGAAATGCCGATCTGGTACCACTTCAGCATCCGGCCGGGGAGGTGCACGGCAAACAACAGGGCAGCGAAATGCCTCAGAAGGGTGCACGGAGTCCGAACAGTAGCGGATGCCATGCAGGTAGCTGAGAGAGTACGGAGGCCAGGAGAACACACAAACATGCGAGAATGCGGATGTGATGAGTGTGCTTTTGATAGAAGCGTCCTAGAATGTAGAAACCCGCACAAATGCGCGGAGGAAGCTATGGCAGTAGTTGCGAAGTTGAATGACAAATGGAATCCGGGGAAGACGAGTAAGGACGATAATCTGAGCCTAACGCCGAATCGGAAGGGCAGAAACCGTGAGCGGGCAGGCATGTACGGGGTACAGACCTTCGACCCGTCCATAACGCAGGACGCGCCGATTGCGGAGGCAGTACGGATCTTTGTTCCGAGCAGCCGGAGGTCCGATAGAGCAACGCGAGCCCCACCGCGGCCATTCCAGATAGGGGACGAAGCGGTGGAAGCATACACGGATGGATCCTGCGCAAACAATGGCACTGCGACGGCGAGGGCAGGAGCCGGTGCGTGGTTCGGGACCGATGACCCAAGGAACGTGGCAGCGAGAGTCCCGGGGAAAGTGCAATCGAACCAGGTCGGGGAGATATACGCAGTGATTGTAGCGGCGAGTGTGGTACCTGCCTTCGCACCGTTGACGATCAGCACAGACTCCCGCTATGTCTACAACGCACTCACCAGGGATGCTAAGAAATGGGAAGACAAGGGCTGGATAAGAGTGGAGAATAGCACCCACATCAAAAGTATGCTAGCCAGCCTGAGGATGCGGTCGGCACCGACATACGTCAAGTGGGTCAAAGGCCACAGCGGCATCCGTGGAAACGAAGAGGCGGACGCCCTCGCGGCGGTGGGCGCCGAAATGCCGGAAAGGGAGGCGGTGGAGATACCGGAAAACGCAGCGCGCTTCCTGCCAGAGGGTGCGAGGCTGACGACACTCACCCAAAGGCTTGCATACGCGGGCATAAGGCGACTGAGGATGACGAATATCAGGACAACGACTGAGCGGAATGTCCTACGAGCGATGGCAGCAGTGGCGGAGGTGTCTGAATCCAGCCCGCTGATGTCGAGGATATGGAAGGACCTCAGGCGACCGGAGATTGCAAAGAAGGTCCGGGACTTCCTGTGGAAGAACCTACACGGCATCTACAAAGTGGGCCCTTTCTGGAGAAACATACCTGGATACGAGGAGAGGGGAACCTGCCGAATATGCGAAGTCGAGGAAACTATGGAACACATACTATGTGAGTGCGACTCCATAGAGTGCCGCACCGTGAGCAAGCTAGTAAAATGCATATTGGAAAAGAAAGGGTCCCTCACAAGCCTGTGGGCCTATGGTACGATCATGGGAATAGCATCCTACAATGGCAACCCAGCTGACGGACGAGGCGAGTCCGGGGCTAGCCGGCTGGCAAGGATTGTCGTGGCGGAATCGGCCCACCTCATCTGGAAACTGAGGTGTCAACGTGTAATTGAGTGGTGCGATGACCAACAAAAGGAACACTGCACCGTGCAAGTCACAAATAAGTGGTATGCGGCGATGAACGCGAGACTAAAAATGGATATCGCGCTAACACATAAGCGTTGGGCCAGCAGCAGGATCCAGAAAAGTGTAGTCCTCGCCACGTGGAGAGGCGTAGTACGAGACGAAAAGTCGCTCCCGGACGACTGGACGAGCGAGTCGGGGGTTTTAGTGGGTAGGCTCGAGAACGGATGACACCGACCGAGGAGTCCCACACAGGTAGTGCGCAACAGCATTTCCCCCGACGGTGCATGGGATAATACCCCTCCACACCTAGCTCACCTGGGAGAGGGCCAGAGGCTCAGAACCCGGGGTGCACCAAAAAAAAAAAAAAAAAAAAAAAAAAAAAAACATGTAAAGCAAGGCGGCCAGGGCCACCAAGACGATTGTCCAAGAACATCGAGAAGCAAGCAGTCCTAGATCACAGAAACGCCAGCCACGCATCCCAAGAACATCGCGTCGACCGTCCCGCCCGTCTCGCGCTCGAGCCAGCCGTCGAACTCCTCGAAGAGCGCCATCGCGCGCCCCCCGAGCTCCTTCTCCGCCCGCTTCCCCGGCCACATCGCCTTCTCGTGGATGCCGACAAAGTTCACCTTCACGCTCCCGTCCGCGTCCGAGTCCGCAGGCGGGAGCTTGATGACGAGGTCGACGGACCACGTGTTGTGCCCGTAGAACGAGCCCTCCTTGATGTGGTGCCGCGCGAACTCGTCCGGCGGGTTATTGTCGAGTGTCCATTTGAGGACGTGCGCGTCGAATGCGATGGCTGGTACGAGTTCGCTTCAGTTGTGTTGTTGTTGGAACGCCAGTCCAGTACTCACCTGTCCAGATGATGCTCGGATGGTTCACGACGAGCGTGAAGCTGCGCGTGCCCGCGGTCTTGTCGATTTTGTCGTTGACCGCCTGAACGGTGAAGTCGTGACGGATGACGTCCTGGTGTTCTGCGCGCAGCGGCAAGTCCAACTTGTATGGCGTCAAGAACTAACGCGGAGACCGGGTCAGACTTCCCGTTGTGCCCGAATCAAGTGCCCCGACGTACCGCAGAGAACGGGTAGACGGTATCCCAATCACTATTCCAATCGTCCATGACCACTGTGGGCGGCGCAACTTCGGACGCGCTGAACTCCTTTGCAATGTCCGCCGCTAGGCTGTGGAAGCCTGGCGCGCCGTCAGCGGAGGCAACATGAAGGTGCTGCTGTTCGCTCGTGATCTGTGCCAAAAACCTTAGCGTTTTTCAAAGGTACGTGTTCGTATATAACTTACGTTCTCCATATGGATGACGAAGAGACGCTTTTGATGCATAGGGTCAAAGGGTGCGCGCATCGAGAAAACAGCCATGAGGACGCCAGTGACCATCGTCATGAGGACGGTGGCCCGGACGAGGAAACGACGACCGAATCGGTGCACGAACGGCACAGTAAGCGGTAAGCAGTACGCTCCTGCTCCAGCAACGATTGTAGCAATGATGTGCTCAGCAGGTGCATCCTCGCCTATGCGGCCGGTCTAAAGTTCCCAAGAGAGAAGGTCAGTAACGTAAACATGCTGCAGGGAGGCGGGTGGACTGACCAGGGGCACAAAGACGTCCAGGACCCCGCAGAACAGCGTCGTTCCCGCGACGAGGCAGTTAGCCTGCCCAATCGCGTAGGCCCACAGCGAGATATCGTCGCCAGGTTTAGTCAGAGCCTTGTTGACCAGCAAAACGAGAGCCAAAGGTGTGGAGGTCAAGAAGAGCGCCCCACTAGAACCAATTCCAAGGAGCTGGATGGCGGCAGCGAAGAACGACTGCACGAGCATTAAAGACGTATATGCCGTATGTTCTCGGACGCGTCCAAAGAACAGTTGGGAAACGAGGGCGCCTGAAATGGATCATGGTCAGTGAGCGTGAGCATAGTTAGGACACGCCGTAACTCACCTGTCAGTGATGCGGGCCCGTACAAGACTATGCATGAAAAGAGCGAAGTGAACCAGCTGAAAGACCTGCCGAGCACTTTGTCCATGATCAGAGCAACCACGTTGGCTCCAACTGTTGCGCCGACGAAAGAAGCTGAGATAGCGGCAACGCCTACGATATGCTCCCCCAGGAAACTAGAGCCCTTCTTGAGCGCGGGGGCAGGATCGACGTACGTCGCTCGGGTAACAAGAAGTGCAAAAACGAAGGCGATGCAGTACAGCACTTTCGCGGTCGCGAAGGAGTATACCATGAAGTAACCTAGGTGCTCGTAGAAGACCGTCTGTGGGCGCGTGAAGCCCGTGGCCAGATCCGGAAGTGGCGAATCTTCCGAGGCCAGTTGCAGCAATAGAGCGAGAACGTTGTCGGCCATGTGCTATTGTAGTTTTAGACGATGCTCGTGATATATATCTCGGGATAGCTTACCTGAGCGACGCCAGATTCGATGTTCTCTACTAGGTCCTGCACAAGAGCTTAATACTAGCTGCCTGTGTACACTGGCAAGGCTCTCACCTTGCGCATATGGTACAGATAACTGTTGCCTACTACGGCCATCTACAACCCACTACACTTAGTATGCGGTATGGCTCGCAATTAGAATCAGAGTACACGTACGTCTAGACCCGTAACATTGAGGTATAGTTGAAACTGCCTGAAGTCTGTACTACAGCCAAGTTAGTTCAGGAGGAAACAAGATGTTCTCTCGTATACACACTCGGACAGAATGATGCCGGAGCTGAATATTTCATTAGCAATGACCGATCCAGAAGGTCTGTGACGTCGCATAAGTAAATATATAGCCAGAGGGTCAAGGTACTAATTAATCACCTTGGTACTTTAGAGTATACTTTGACCATCTGCTCAGAGGTCGCCTGGAAGAGGAGTTCGGGGCCAGTCGTTCCGGCAGCTTTAGAGACATTAGCCTCGCGGAACCAATAGGTTGCAAAGTGACGTCATGAACGCGTACCTTCTAAGTTGATGGCGGCGCGAACACTGCGCAAGGGCAAACATTATTAGCTCGTGCAGATACGCCAAGCTACGGGTATCTCACGTCTTCGCGACTGGATGTTGCGTAGAGAACAGATGCGAGCCGTCCTGCAGCGACTCCTCCGCATTATTGAACACTGGGAGCGAACTTCAGCCAATGTTAGTCTTGATACTGTTAAAGCAGGCTCACACATTACAATAGCGTGTTTTGGTTCCCAGCCAGGAGTGTTCACCAGCACCCGTAGGCACTCCAACATCACACCGACAGAAAGCGCGTCGTCCGCAGCACCGGGAGATGGCAACGTGCTGTCTACGTGCGAGTTGACTAGCACGGCGTGCTCCTTGCCTTTCTCCGTACCGTCAGAGACGCGGACGATGATATTGGTCAGATTGACGTAGGTCTTGTACAGTCGTTTGCCCATCATATCGAACCTGGGGTGATGCGCGATTGAACACGCCATTAAGAGTGACTTGAAGACTTCACGCACCTGTGGCTGCCACTACCCTGTTGGTGCCAAACCTCACATTGCAGTTTGCGCTCTGGATGTGCCCGCACGACACTCTCGCACTCAGCACGGACGGCCTCGGCCTGCTGCAACACCCACGCGTCGCCCAACGCATGCTCTCGTGTACCAACTGTACGGTAGCCAATGTCTTCGGAAAGGTATTTGGCATGGGCGAGAATTCGAGCTTCAGAGAGCTGGGGAAGCGAGGTGATTGGGTCGATTCTGTAGGGATCGGTTTCAGGTTCGACGGGCGCGACCCTGAGTACATAACGACTCACAAGTCTATCACGGGCTCAGGGAGGGCTATTTAGAGCCGTTACATCAGGTTTAGGGTAGCGAGTGTCAGGTTTCACTTGCCGTAGTGCACTCTGTACGAGTAGAGCGGTCCGAGAAGAAACAGAGGCGCTAAGCACAACAATGACCTGACGGGACCCCATCGCCTCTGTGGTGCGCTGCTCATTGTATCAGACAGCGGCCGGGACAGACGACCTTCGTCTGTTGAGGACAAGAGGACGGGGAGGGAGAGGAGGAAGGGGAACGAGCTGGCAGGAGACAAGAACCTGAACTTCTTGAAGGACGCGTCTCGGGGAGAGACGTCGGATGCCGGAGCGCGGCTCATGTGGCGCTTTCCAATCTCCGTGACGAACTGTGCACAGCGCGGGCTTACATCCCCCGAGGATTTCTACCAAGCTTCTCTCAACAATCATTGATCTTTGATTCCTCCTCATCCACTCATCCGTCGCGCGCTGCAACTCGAGCCCCGGGACAGAGCTCAAACTTCAAATATTCAAGCTTCAACGCTTCAACTGCAGTAGACACCGGGTGGTCCGGGTAACACATCAGTCCGCCTCTCCCCCTGCGCCGCCTCTCCTCCGTCGACTCTTGATCGCCTCCCGGTGTCGACGTTTCCACCCCGCCGTCAGGTCTCCCTTCGAATCCTCCCACCGCTGTCGTATCGCATCCGCACTGTCTGTCCGATAGAACCAGGTCCTCCAGTTCGTTGGGTCGAGAACGCGCCGCTGGGACGCGGCGTTCCCAGATGGGAAGAACAGTGGCTTCGACGCGTCGAGCGCTGTGACGCGCGATACTTGGACGGCGGCGGCTGCGGATGGTTGAATCGTATGTACGGGTGCTGCGGCGGCGTATCCGGTCCCTGGTGCAGAAAGATCGAAGGGCGCGTCATCCTCGAACTCCAAGTCCAGGTCCAAGTGTCCCAGGAGAGAGAAACCCGCTGCGGAAGGTGAGACGTAGAACATGGTGAAGTGACACTCGCACGTACTGTCTTCCTCGCGAGGTGCGAAGAGATCCTTGAGCTTCGTCTTCTCTTGGGTCCGTGCCGAAGCGGGCACTGTCTCCTTGACGGAGGCGGGTTGCTCTGGGCTTGTGGCATCGACTTGCATAGCGCCACCATCGTCGTCCGAGGTATCTGTCACCTCTATCTCGACAGCCTGAGCACGAGCCGTGTCATCCCGAACACGGCGGAGGTCCTCTTCATCTACATCGGATCCAACACTCTCCTCACCCCCCCACTCGTCCTGACCTTCGAGTAATGACTGAAGAAGGCCAAGTGCCTTGCTTGTTTCTTCTGCTAGATCTCCCGTTGCTGCAGTAGGTACGAGAGTTTTCAGAGGAAGACTGATAGTAGTGTGTGTCTTCGGACGAGGTGGGGAGGATGCCATAGGCACCGCTGGACTGTCTGATTCCGTGCCGCTGTCGTCGGCCGCGCCTTGAACATCGACCTCCTCCGCCCCACTACTCTCGTCGCTCTCGCTCTCCCCGTGATCGCTCCGGTTAGAAGCAGCATGTATAGGAGGCATCCTGGCAGCAGCATTCTCCAGGAAAATGCCCTTCACGTGTGTAGAGCCCCACTTCGTCGGGTCGATCGTCCTTCTCCTCGCGCGTGTAGGAGGGTCGCGAGCTCGTTTTGTACGTTTGCCCTTCTCCGCTTTCGCTTTCGCCTTCACCTTCTCGACCTTGGTCGATTCGAGCACCTCCGGCAAGGGGTGGTCGGGTCGCATACGCACGGGGCGTATAAGCCGTCCAGTCGCGGTAACGCGCCATCCACCGCGCGTATGGACGTTTTCGGGGGTGACCAGGGACATGTCTACGGCGTGTACGCCTTGCACGCCGCGCGGGAGGCGGCGACGTTTCTTTGGAGGCTCATCTGTGGCCTCTTCGGCGGCACGCTTGAGCTTTTCTTGCGCGAGGGCGATTCTGTGTCGGACTCTGAGTATACGTCAAGCTGACAGCCGTGTGTCGAGCCGTACCTCTCACGAAAATCAGGCTTCGCTTCGCCGAGACGGAGATTCGCACCCTTCCACGTAGCTCCACTCAAGAGGTTCATGCCTAAAGATGAACCACGATGTTAGTTATCCCCACCAAGCAAAAGACTGAAGCATATGCAAGACGTACATCGAGAAAGCTTCCCCTTGGTCGTCTCCAGTGTCGCATACGCGAACTTGCGCGGCTGGCCAACAGCATCCAGTGCGCCTATACCGTCGACGGCTTTCACAACGCCAAACGATCCAAGACGGTCGCTGAGATCTTTCGCAGTGATTGCTGGTGTCAAGCCAGAAATGTGCACGCGTTTGGTGATAATTTCGTCCATGACGAGCCAGGGGTGATCGTGGTCGACAGTGGGATAGTTTACTCAGAAACTGATACGGTTGTGTGCTTTATGCGAGCGGGTGGTGTTGTGAAGTCCAGTCAACATGTACTTGAAGCTTGAAAGCTCGACGCGGAAGAGAAAGCTCGAGGATTGAAGGAAGTTTCCGATTCTTCCGGAAATCGGGCATGGTATAGACGCCCATAATGGGCGCCCGGATAGGCCCGGATGTACCCGAATCTTAAGCGCTTAAGCTTCAGAGGCTCTCGAGCGAGCTTGTCCAGGCTTGTCCGCCTCCTCACATATCTCTTCTTCGTGGTCATGACACTTCACGCTTTCTTCTCTGAGGAGGCCAATCAAGCACGTCGGGCGCGTACATGTTTATTGCGCGTCGAACGTCGATATATATGCAGAACTCCTCGCGGCTCCGAGACGTCTGAGAGTCCACGCGAATTTGCGGCTGCTCACTATGCTCTTTGCTTTTCCACCTAGCTGCCAAGTTGTCAATGAAATTGAAGTGTACTTGCGAAACCGTGATCGCTTTAGCTGGGCTCAACATTGACTGTGCATGAAATTCGGAGGGTCATGAATCTGGGGTGTCGCGTCCCTCCGATCACGACCCTGCGCATACATAAGGGTAGGGTGAACTTGGACGTACGTCCGCGTCCGCGGGTACGAGCCCTGAACATATCGCCGGTATCCTCAGGGCTCAATGGCATCTCGGCCAAATTTCAGGAGCTCTGGGGCACATAAGATGCTTCACGTTTGATGACAATCCACCTCCCGATGCCTGACGCCAGTGAGTGCCTTACCCTCGTGACTGTACTGTCCTCTCACCGTCCTTTCTCACCATCTAGTGCCCACGGACAGTATTCCAGCTCCGGAGGAAGTGGCACTCCATGTATACGACAGCCAGTATACCAAACTCTCTCTTCAATCGCAGATGGGACTCAAACGGAACCGAAAGCTGTTGAACAAAATGGTGGTACGTACTACGACATGCCTCAGGCTTCCCGCATACATTGCGTGCTCTGCCAACGTCATAGACGTTCTCAGGATATTGCTCGGAGAGCCGCTTTGCAGCATCTAGAAGGCCTGCACACGCCTGCGTATCGCGAACAAGACCCGAGGTCGGATGGCGCCATGGACGCCAGTGCGGAGCTGTGCCCCCAAGCATCCGCCGTCGTCCCGGAGAAGAACGCGGAATTGTGGACGTCACTGGGCAAGTCATTCGACACAGAAGCGTTCAAGGGGCGCGCGGTTGAATGGCTTGGTGGTGCGGTCAGAGTACCGTAAGCCTTATGCCTTGAATGGTCTCTGACGGCGTGTTTCAGCACTCAGTCGTATGACAAGATGGCCCCAGTCGGTCAGGACCCGCGTTGGGACGCGTTCGGGCCCTTCCACGACTACCTGTTGGGGGCTTTCCCCTTGGTGTATGACATATTTCGTGTTATGGGCGCTCATCATGTTCTGACCTACTGCGCAGTCATTCGAGTCTTGAGCTCACCAAGGTCAACACCTATGGCCTCGTATATGTGTGGAAGGGCTCGGAGTCCTCCCTTAAGCCTGTCCTTCTAGCTGCTCACCAAGGTCAAAAACTCAATGCTCAAGGTATACCCCGTGATGCTGGTGGTACTCTGCAGACGTTGTGCCTGTCAACCCCGACACGGTAGACAAGTGGAGCTACCCGCCGTTCTCTGGACTTCGATGGTCAGTCGTGGTTGACGTCCTGCAACGATTGGCACTGATCAGAATGATGGCTTTTGCCAGGGAAGCGCATCTGGGGCCGCGGTAGCTCCGATGACAAGAGCGGGTTGATTGGTATTTTGTGTGACAATGTCATATTCATGGCGGGCGACGTTATTGACTCCGCGACAGGTCCTCCATCGAGTCCCTGCTTGAGCGTGGTTTCCAGCCTACTCGCGGTGTTGTCCTCGGTTTCGGTTTCGACGAGGAAGCGAGCGGCATACATGTCAGTCGCATGTTTGTTTCGAAAGTGACACAGAGATTAATGACCTGTCCCAGGGTGCTGCCTCAATTGGCAAATACTTGCTTTCAACATATGGGAAGGACGCGTTCTTGCTCCTCGTCGATGAGGGAGGTGCGTATCAGCCGTACATAACCCCCTCGTGATCCTCTAACAGGTACTGTAGGAGGATTTGCCCAGGAGTTTGGTGGCGTATTCGCTACCCCCGCCATTGCGGAGAAAGGCTACATCGATGTCCGTGTTGAGGTGACCTCCCCTGGCGGCCATTCCAGCGTGCCCCCTGCGCACACCGTAAGTATCGAACAACACTGGACGGGAGACGTTTCTCACGCGGCGTTCATAGACCATTGGCATCCTCTCGCAGCTACTTGTTCACTATGAGGCCAACCCATACGAGGCGCGTCTAGCGAGGGGTACGCCCATGTACTTGAAGTCGCAATGTCTTGCTGCGCACGCACCGAGCATCCCCCACAAGCTTCGCAGGGCGCTCAAGCGGGCAGTGAAGCCGACAAAGCCCTTCATGAAGCACAGAAGGAACTGTTCAAGGATGCCGGATTCCGCTCGTTTGTGGGCACGACCCAGGCCATCGAATCGACCTCATCAACGGCGGCGTCAAGACGAACGCGCTTCCCGAGCAGGCCTGGGGCGTTGTCAACCACCGTATTGCTACTGACAGGTGCGCGTACCTACTAGTGCTGCGATCTTGCCGCGATGCTTGTAGTCTTTTGACCGGACCTGGGCTGACTTGATTACCGTGAACTTTAGCTCGGTCGATGCCGTGAAGGAGCACGACACCGCGCTGCTCAAGGGCCTGGCACACGACTTCAACCTGTCGTACACTGCGTTTGGCGAGCAGATCACAGGAAAGGACGCTCCTGCGTATGGAACGCTCACGATCAGCGACGCTTGGGGTGCTGCCTTGGAGCCCGCGCCCATCAGTCCCATCGACGCTCCTGAGTATGCGCTCCTCTCCGGGACGATCAAGGCGACGTACAATGCGCACCGCGGGCTCGACGGCGACAAGAACATTGTGGTCGCCCCCGGCATTATGTCAGGAAACACTGGTATGTGGTCCCCAACTTTTGGGGTTGCGGTGGAGATGGAGCCCGGGTGGCTAACGTGACCACTCAGACACGCGCTATTACTGGGCGCTGACGCCGCACATCTACCGGTACAACCACCACAACTCTGGGAATGGCACCGCCTTGAGCAACGGGGTGCACACGATCAACGAATGTAAGTCCCTTTCCTCGCGTTCTCTTGGGCCTCTGGTATTCACTTCAACATCGCAGCGATCGACGCGGACGCATTCCTTGAGATGATCAAATTCTTCACCACTCTCATTCTGAATGCGGATGAGTTTAAGGCGTAGGTTTGGGCGCGGAGATACATGAAGACAGGTGGTTTCTTGCCGCCGAAGGCTGTTGTGGCCCTCGGAAGAAAAGGCCGTGATCTTGTATTGCGGTGCTGGGCGGAGCATACGGACGACCATGTGCCAAACTAACTCAATATTATCCATTCCATTCGTAGCACTTGGCCGTAGTGGGCTATAACGGCATCGTGTATTCCTGGATGTCGGGTACACACTGCCCTGGGTATGTGCCCCTTCGCCCGGGGTTGCCAGGTGTAACTTATGTGTCGCAGGGGGTACGCGAGACGGAGCGAGGTGATACGCGTGCTCATGAGCTGTGCCTTGAGCGTGACACGGTTCCAGGCGGTGTCAGAGGGGGGTGACTGGATTCGTCACAACTTTCGTAAGGATTTTGTTCGAAACGTTGTCGAAAAGTCAGCGGAGTCGCAACGTTGCTTACCTTGTGGCTGTGCCATTATCAACGGCAGCTATGGCGGAGATTGAATATTAGGAGTTTTCCCGGGATCATTGAATCATTACAGTTAACATGAGTATGTAATTCATTGGGTCGAGATTCAGCCCGTCCTGCTTGCTCTCCGTCTGCTTGCTCCTCCCCGCCGCCGTCTACCGCCCTCCTCCCTCTCCGCCCGCCCCTACTGTCACTAGCCGTGTTGAACGGCATTGGAACAGCTATGAGCGGGCCCGTCGACTTTGACCGGCAGCACAAGCAACATTCCGTCTCCCAGTCTTCTAACGACTCCGCAACCCTGGCCTACATGGCCTCCGACCAGGACTCCGAGCATGATCACGACCTCCTCCCGCCCTCTCTTTCCAATGGCAACCATCCGCCTTCTCCACGCTTGGATCCTCACGGCTCAGATCGCGCACACGTCCCTATAAGAGCGTCTACTGTTAGTTCCCCGCACGACCTCGATCAGAGGAAGCCCAAGGCCGACGACCATCCCCATGCTCGTAGCGAGGATCTCAACCACTCCTCGACCTGGGCTCGCAGCGATTCTCAGTATGGCGACCATGCGCTGTCGCAGTCTCCAGCTCCGCCCTTCATGGCCGCAAGTCGGCCGGGAACCCCAGGGAGCCCGCACCAGCATCCACCATCTCCGTCAGATCACTCCGGACGCTCCCGCAGCCGGCCTCGGAGTGTGCACTCGGACTCGTCACTCTACACGGATTCGTCTACCCCCGGGGGTAGCCAACAGGGCGGGACGTCCACGACGCACACCAGCACGAGCGTCGCTTCTACGTAAGTCCCACCGCTTGACCTCATCATGCCTGCTGCCACGCCCGGCTGCCGGGAGCAGTAGGTATGTCTCTCCTCATCGCGGCCGTGTTCTGACTCTACTTCGGCAGACCATGTGCGGCCTGTGGAAAGGCCATGCAGGGTGCCTTCGTTCGCGCGCTCGGTGCTGTGTACCATCTTCAGTGTTTCAAGTGCATGGTGAGGATCACACGGACCTGTCATCCCTGATCGATGCGTTGAACGTTGTCGTGCCTTGCAGGACTGTGGTGCCGTCGTTGCGTCCAAGTTCTTCCCCATTGACGGCCAGGATGGGAAACAGCACCCACTGTGCGAGCGGGACTACTTCCGGCGCCTGAACCTGATCTGCGCCAAGTGCGGCATGGCGTTGCGGGGCAGCTACATCACGGCGTGCAGTGAGTACTCTCCGTGCTCTGGAGCGGCTTCTGGGATCACGAACGCGTTCATTTAGACAAAAAGTTCCACGTCGAGCATTTCACATGCTCCGTATGCCCGACGCTCTTCGGCCCGCAGGACTCGTATTACGAGCACGAGGGCGACGTCTACTGCCATTTCCACTACTCGACGCGATACGCGACGAAATGCGCAGGCTGTAACAGCGCGATTCTGAAGCAGTTCGTGGAGATCAACCGGAATATGCGGGACGAGTGTTGGCATCCAGAGTGCTATATGATCAACAAGGTACGCGCTCACCAGATTGAGTTTAGTCGGGCTTCCTCGAGCTCCCATATAGTTCTGGAACGTCAAGGTTTCTTCGCGCAGACCCACAAGCCTACCACCGCCCGGGGCGGAGGACGGCGAAGGGAGCTCCAGCGTAGAACCTCCGTATGTGGAAGAGGAACGCCGAGAGACCGCACAGACCCTGCGAGAGAAACAGATCAGGATGGAACAACAGGTTTATCGGATATGGACGTAAGTCGGACCTTGAGAGCTGCAGAGCTGGGACATGCGAGGCTAAGTCATTCTAGGGTTTTGTCCGCTTTCGAGGAGTCCAGTGCTGCGTGCATATCCGACATGCTGCGCCAGGTCAGCAACGGACAATACCTCGATGCCATCCGGATGGCAGAGAAGTTCATTCTCCATGTCGAAGTCCTCTTCGCTACGATCGATGATCTAGAATACCATTTCTCCCGACTAAAGCTCAAAGGTCAGTGTAGCCGTTGAATTGATTTAACGCAAGCTAACCAAATCGGCGTCTACCAGGCATGTCCCATGTACGAGAGGCGCGCATGCTGTGTCGCAAGACCGTCGATCTCTTCACCCTGTTGTCGCATACGCAGGAGACAGGTGCACGGCGGATGGGCATGACCCAGGAACTTCTCGCGCTCGTCACCGGGCTTGCACACTACCTCAAGATCCTAATTCGGATCGCACTGACCGGCGCTCTGAAGCTTGAGAAAGAGCAGGACGTACGGGAGGCGATCACCAACTTCCTCGACAAGCTGCACATGCTCGCAATTCAAGGCGCAAACCCGGCTATACGGCGAATCGTGAAGCGCGCGAACGGCGAACTGATATCGCAGAACGACTCGGGCAATGTCGGCACTCAGGGCGTGACGTACGGTTTCAAGAGTCTTGCGCCCGAGAATGCCGGCGAGAGTCCGTTCAGCGCCACCCCCAAAGATCCTGCGCTAGCAAAGGTTTCCGTCGTCAACCCGCCCTCGGACTTGTGTGTGAGGTGCAACCAGACGGTCGAGGAAGATTGTGTGCGGTTGGGAACATACCAGCGCTGGCATTCGCACTGTCTTAGCTGCCATACTTGTGGGAAGGTCGCCGCGATGCCAGCCATCAAGGAGCCAGTAAAGAGCCCAAGCCAAGACGACCAGAAGGAGCTGACGAAGGATGGGGCGCAAGACAAGGACACCAAGGTCAAGCCGTTGTCGACTGCACGACGACCGCCAGCGAACGTTGGGGCCTTCGTCTACGACGGCGATTCCATGAAGGAGACGTCCTCGTTCGGCACCGTGCCCACACAATACTACTGCACCGAGCATGCGCACGCGGGCTGCCGGCCTGGCTTCCAAGCGGTCTCGCGGTTGGAACAGTACGCATTCCTGCTGAACGTCGCGCTGCGGCGATTGTACGTACTGCTCAAGAAGCGTGGGGTCGTGCCTATCTCTCCAGGCAAGTCGGCTTGCTATGTATGCATGATTGTCAGCTAAAGCTTTGACAGCAGCACCACCTGTTCCTGGCCAGCCCCGAGAGCTAGAGGAGGACCCATACCGGAAATCCGCGGACATGAACCGGCTTCGCTCCGTCCATCTGGACCGCAAACTGTCCTCGACAGCACGGGTCCCGAAGCGGTCGACGATCGTCGAAAGCCCGACGGGCAAGGTCGCCCACGCCACCGACATGGCGCACCGTCCACATGAGGTGCCCGCGAGCGCGCGCCATGCCCCCCAATCCGCCCAGCAATCCTCCGTGCGCCCGCCCAAGGCGCCCCAGGTCCACGCGCCGCCCGCGCACCTGCCACACCAGCAGCGCTCACTGCCGTCTCCGGGCATGATCGACACGAATGTGCAGTCGCAGGTCATCCGCCCGCCGTTCGCGCGGGGGAACACTGCGATCAAGATTGTCGACGAGTCGGGCCCCAGCTCGCCGGCAGGCGCGCTCAACGACAGCGATGGGATGGTCGGTGGGGTCGAGGACGGCATCACGCTCGCAGATATCCCGCAGCTCGTGGAGGCCGCCCAGGCGCGCGAGCAGCGACGGTCCCTCCCGAGCCAGAGCACGACGCCGTACGTCGCGGAGCTGAACCCTGTACAGCTGGCAATCGTCAAGCACTGTGCCGTGCTAGTGCTACAGAGGTCGCCGCTAAGGGATCAGTTCGACCTAGACGAGATCTTGGAGCTGGTAGAGCTGAAGAAGAGTTCGTTCTGGAACAAGCTCTTCAAGCCCGGGAACGACAAGAAGAATGTGAAGAAGAAGGGTGAGTGGGGGAATGAAGGAGCACCTTGCTCTCGTACGCTTTTATGTGATAGCTTACCCTCCGATTTTCAGGCGTTTTCGGTGTACCTCTGGAGCTTTTGGTCGAACGCGAGGGTGCAGATTCGCTGCTTGGTGCTTCGCGTGAGACGCTCCGGATCCCCAGCTTTGTGGACGACGTCGTCTCTGCAATGCGGCAAATGGGTGTGTTAAGCCCGCGGCGGTCCTTTTTACTGTCACTCACGCGTTCTATAGATATGTCTATTGAGGGTATCTTCAGGAGGAACGGCAACATTCGTCGACTAAAGGAGCTCACCGAAGCAATTGATCGCGACGCATCGGCGGTTGACCTCACTCAGGACAACCCTGTGCAGCTTGCTGCATTGCTGAAGAAATTCTTCCGAGACCTTCCTGATCCTCTCATGACGTATAAGCTACATCGGTTATTCATTGCGACACAATGTATGTGCTGAAAGAACTGTCCGCCTCGGGATCAGCTCGCTGACCTTCCATTGCAGCACTTCCGGCTGAGCAGGACAGGAAGCGCATGCTTCACATGGTCTCGCTTCTCCTCCCGAAGGCTCATCGCGACACGCTCGAAGTGCTCTTCGTCTTCCTGAAGTGGGTTGCATCGTTCGCCCACCTGGACGAAGAGACGGGAAGCAAGATGGATCTGCAAAATCTGGCAACAGTCATCTGCCCGAGCATCCTCTACTCCAGGGGCCAGAACGCAGTGCGCGACGAGAGCTTCGGCGCCATCCGCGTCGTCACCGCGCTACTCGAGAACCAGGACGAGTTCTACCTTGTCCCGGAAGACTTCTTGCCGATCCTACAGGACGAGGACCACTTCGCGAGCTGCATGGAGCTTCCGAGCAGGGAGTTCCTAAAGAAGGTCGAGGCGTACATGCGCATGAAGTCGGGCGGGCGCACGCCAGGGCTGACGTCGCCGACGCTCGGCAATGCCCAATTCAACTTCAACCCCGGCACGCCACGACCAGAGGACATGCGCTCCATGCCCCCAAGGTATGTCTCTCCCTCTATCTCCGTACGATCTTAAATATGTAAACGTTTTCCAGGTCAACGCAGTCGAACCCGCAGTTCCTGGAGCGGCCCCCGATGGGCAACCCCTCTCAGTCCGAGAGCCTGCTCCGGAACGGCCACCCCCAGTCCCGCCCGCAGCCACCCCCGATCCAGCACTCCCCCTTCTCCTTCCCGCCCCAGGGCGGCCCGCAGTCCGCGACGCCGAACCAACAGTCGATGAGCGCGATCCTCTCCCCGCAGCCGCGCGCGCCCGCGAACATGCAGAGCATGCAGAGCGCGCAGAACCCGAGCACGGAGTGGACGCAGATGGAGCGCCCGCCGCCGATGCAGGACCCGCACCGGCCGTCCTCGCGCCCGAACTCGTTCGTGAGCAGCGCGATGCCCGCGTCGCGCACGAGCAGCGAGAGCCCGCGCCCATATGCGCCGAACATGAACGGCCACCCGCACCCGCAGCAGCGGTGACCCGGCCGGCCGTCGTCGTGCGCCCCGCGCCCTCTCTCTACCTTGCTCCCGCCGCCCGTTGCTTAGCATATGTCCCGCATTCTTCGACCTTTCTGCACATGGCTGCCGACGCTCACTCTCTTCGCTCGTATACTATATCCTCTGAACTGCATCGTTGCCCTGACCATCATCGCGCGTGCGTGTGCATGCGCCGCCGCCGCTCCTCATTCTCTACACCCATGATTTCCGCCCCGTATCTGTACTCCACTTGACTTCACTTAACCTATAGCATGGACTCACTCTATACCCTCCCAAACCAGCCATTAGGGCGTCGAGCGACGATGAGAATTGGAACGACCGTGTGCGTACGCTGTTGCGAGTGTTCAGTGTGCAGTACCCAATACGTACCTACTTGCGTATGACCGGACACTGTATAGCCATGCGCCAGACATTTTCACTTTCCTTAATTGCAATTGCTCCCGAGGTACAATGCCATACGTGTGATAGCGCACGAGTCCCTATCCTACACATCTCGCTGCGGCAAGCCGGCAGACGTACAGCGATGCAGACAAGGTATATGCGTTCCCGGGGCGCATAGCAGCATGTTGCATAATACTTTTGAACTACTGCACATGGTGGTGGTGGATGAGAGAAAGTCGTGAACCCGAGCCTCTACTTGAGAGGGATGCTGAAGTAGATCATTAGCGCCTGCGGGACTCTTGTGCATATTGCTTCAACTCACAAGCGGGACGAGTGGGTGGCACCAATACCGGGGCGACCGTGCTTGACGGGCCGGTATGAGCACGAGAACTCAGCAAGGTAGTGGCCGACCATCTCAGGCTTGATCTCAACGGAGTTGAAGACCTACAATCGCGCCATCGTCTGTCAGTCTGCCGCTCTTAACTGTCTGTGAGACTGCTGTACTGACCTTGCCGTTGTAGATACCGACGACGCTGCCGATCATCTCGGGGACGATAATCATGTCACGGAGGTGGGTCTTCACAACCGGGGGCTTTTCGTTGGGGAGCGCCTCCTTCTTTGCCTTGCGCAGCTTCTTGATGAGACCCATCGGCTTGCGCTTGAGACCACGCTGGAACCGGCGACGGGCGCGGGCGTGGACGACCTGAGCGGGAAGGGATGGAATGTAAGGGACTTTGCTTCTCTGGTTTACTAGTTTCGCATGATGCATACCTCAACGAACTGTGGATGTGAAGTAATCAGTACATGCTGGATCTTTGGAACGCAATAACACACGACGCACCTCCTCGTTGCTCAGGTCCAAAAGCTTGTCGAGCTCGATACCGCGGTACGAGAACGTGCGGAACGTCCGCTTCTTCTTGAGGTCGGCCGCGGTTTGGGGGTCGGTAACGGAGGAATCAGCCTATTCGCGCAGCGTGCGCCCATACCATCAGCATTCCGCCCTCTATCTTGGCCAGCACAGGCGGCAGCACTCACCATCTTGCAGTTGTCGTGGGCGGTCTTGCGGTGGGACTGGGAGGGGCGATAATTCCTGCCTTGCTTTGGGACGGAGCCTGAAAGCGGCAGCGGTGGCTGAGCGCTTGCGGTGAGAGCGTGGGAATGCAGCTGTATAGTTCTCAGCCACCGTCGGGCGCGCGGACCCTCTCCCGCCGATCGCGTACAGAGTCCCGCATCTCAGTGTCCTCGGATAGAATCCACATATCTTCCCCCAGGGATTAAACGGTGCGTGCATGCTGCTTGGTACCATACGTGTCGCCTGGGAGATTTTTATGTGGTACAAGGTGCTGACGACTCTTTGTTGCGTCTCACAGTGATTTGTGGCTACCCACCTTTTCCCTTAACCCTTCAAAACCAACACAATGCGTCATCTCGCTGCATACCTCCTCCTCCAGGTCGGTGGAAACGCCTCCCCCTCGGCTGCGGACATCAAGAAGGTCCTCAGCGCGGTCGGCATCGACGCCGACGATGAGCGTCTCGAGAAGCTCATCTCTGAGCTCGAGGGCAAGGACGTCAACGCCCTGATTGCTGAGGGCTCTGCCAAGCTCGCTTCCGTACGTATATCTCAAAGGAATCCGATTTGAACAGTGACCAACAAATAATCCTAGGTCCCCTCCGGTGGTGCGGTCGCCTCTAGCGGTGGCGCAGCTGGTGGTGCCCCCGCCGCCGCTGCCGAGGAGAAGAAGGAAGAGGAGAAGAAGGAGGAGAAGGTCAGTATTTCACTTCCTATGCTCGTCCGGTGTACAATGTCTGACTGTGTTTATTCCGCTTTTGCAGGAGGAGTCCGACGACGACATGGGTTTCGGTCTGTTCGATTAAGCCGTGTATCTATAGCCAAAAGTTATCGTACATCACGCCGCACCTGTCTGGACGCAATGATGACACGCTGCACGACCGACTTTTATCGTGGGGTCATGGGACTCAGTGAGCCTTGTGGTGCGGACTGCCACTTGTCGGAGTAAATCTGTACAAGAACAAATTTCCATGAAGGTTTGCCGGGTGGGTATGTGCCGGTAGTTTCGTAAGAGGTGGTGGGCGTGGCGCCGGCTGCGGGGAGTGTGATGGTCTGCGGACACGGTGCCGACGGGGCAAGACACTGCGCTGGATTGACTCTTTGGCTGCGCCGGCCGCGGTGTTAGGTAATGTAATGTGTCGGTGTTGGGTGGACGATTGGCTCAGGGGCGAGGCTCACGCGCTCACGGCGGCTCGAAATTCTGGAGGATGAGATCAGGCACATTGTGCGGCGAGTGCGGGAAGTGCCGGCGGCAAGGAGGAAGCGCAATTGGGCCACGCATTAATTACCGTCCAAGTGCCGCCGGCGAGATATTGTGTTCCGTCGGCGCCGGCGAGCTATCCTCGGCGTGGGCTCCTGCGTCGGCCGCCGCCCATCGTGCGGCGTTGCGCAAGTAAGTACTGGCAAAGTGCGGGGGTTAAAAACCGGTGGAACGTGAGTCGAGATTTACAGGCACGACGCGCAATTGCTTTGATCGGGCGACTCGGAGCTCCCGGAACCTCGGAGGACAGCTTCAAGCTTGGGCACGGCGCGGAGCCGCGGCAGAAGATCCAAGGGAGTGGGAGGATGTTGGAACGGAGCGCGGTAGAGCGCGGTCTGCTAAGTTCCTGCCAGACGCGTTTATACCCGCCTCCCCGCACCGCATCCCCTCCCTGTCTGCTTCTTGTCTTCCCGCCACCACCATCTCCTCCTCTCTTGTTCCCTTCTTGTCTTCCTGCCGCCGCCAACATCTCCTCTCTCGCCCCATCCTACTCCCCGCCTCAGCTGCTCCCCGCTCCTCTACTTCCTCGTCCTACCCACCTTCACATCATTGGCACAGATCAACCCGTTACTCCCATGCCGTCCTCGCCCCCCGAAGCCCAACAAGCCTCGTTCAAGTCGCAACTCCCCACCCCCAGGCTCTCCCCCCAGTCCGTCCCATCCGGCCCCCCTAGCGACCGCCGCCATCCCGAAAGCGAATCCATGTCCGTCGCTTTCGTAAAGGGCCCAAAGCGAAAGCGACTGAGCAAGGTGCGTCTCGCCCTCCTCCCTGCGTCGCTCTACCCCCAACCACCATCCGTAGGCATGCGATGCCTGCCACAAGAGCAAACGCCGGTGCGACGGAACCGGTAAGTCCCACTTGTTCCGGGTATTTGCTCATCGCGTTCACACTCTGCACGACAGCCCCTTGCGCCAATTGGTAAGCCCCCAGTCGATAGCATGTGCAGCTGTTGACCATCCGCAGCTATTACGCATCCAAGAACTGCACGTACACCGATGCGGCCGGACGCCCTGTGCCAGCTCCCAGAAACCCCAATCCCGAACGCCCTGTTACGGCCGCTATAGCCACGGTAGATGCGCTCTCCAGTCAGCTGACGGAGGTATTGAACGTGCTTTTTTGCAGATCTCCCCGGCCTCTGAGCCGCTGCCATGGGCAGAGCAGGCAACAGCAGATGCGCCACCAAGCGCACCTCAGAACGGGATCGAACGCGACCCTACTTCAAAACGTTCCCGGCGCGGCCAGCCCGGCGGGGGCTCAAGCCCGCCCTCGGGTTCGAAGACTGAATGCTCCCCAGAGCGCGGAAACTCAGCGCTGCTGGACCCTGCAACGACCCACGAGCTCGTGAACAGTATGTTCTGTTCTGCCTCTCAATCACCTCCGCTATTTTTAATCATCGCGCCGTAGTCTTCTTCGCACACTGCAATCCTCAGCGGATGATACTCCACAAGCCGTCTTTTTCCGCTGCCCTCAGCCTCAACAAGGTCCCGCTTCATCTGGTGCTCACCGTGTGCGCTCTCGCAGCGCCTCTCAGCAAGTCTGTCGCTGCCAAAGCCTCCCACGCTCGCCTCGCTGGCGTTCCATTTTTTCAGGAAGCTTTGTCGCTCATGTTCGACAACTCAGGGCGGTTGTTATGTGAACCGTCCGTGAGTACGGCTCAGGCACTGTGTCTGCTTGAGATGCACGAAGTGGCGGCGAGCCACTCGTGGACCCGTCACTACAGGTACTTCGGTGGGTCATATGTCCGCCTTCTTGTGTGAAAGAAATCGAGCGCGCTGATCATCACGAATTAATTCCCGCGTGTGGTTGCGCGGAAGCAGAGCTGGCGCTACAGGTCCTCGAGGACGGTCTGCAGGTGCACCACTCCGACAATACTGCTCCGCCGTCGCCGACGAACTCCGAAGCCCTCATTGAGTTTATCGACCGCGAGTGCACGCGACGGTGTTTCTGGCTGATACAGTCCATGGGGTGGATCAGCAACATATACACCCGCAAGCCTATTTTGCCGCGCATGGCCGAGCTCGCAGATCTCGTCCGGCTACCCATAGACGAGACTACGTTCGAGCTTGCCGTGCTGTCGAGTTCTGCCAGTAAGTGCCACGCCGTTGAGAACGCTCCCGCTCCGCAGCGCTCATCCTGTGCTCAGCCTCCGAGTACTTGCGCCGGCCTGCACCCCGGACAAGGTATGCGTCGCAGTTCGGACACATGTGCCGCATACTGGAACTATATCACAACGTGGAAACAATCATCGGTAGGTCTTGGGAGCCGCTAACTTCTGTTTGAGAACGCTCTCATTCGGTGCCGCTAGCTACTAAAGATGGACCAGAACGTGTGGCCGCCATCGCAGCCATCAAGCCCTCGTTAGACGTACGTACCCTCGCTTTCTCGACCGGTCCGGTGGCTGAAGATTCCCGGACATAGGCGTGGCATGAGTCCCTACCAGGACATCTGAAATTTACAGAGGAGAACCTCGAGACCCAGGTCACGATGTTCGAGACATCCTCAAACTCGGGCGTGTGGTGCTACTGTTTCATGCACGCGATGTACCCGTGCTGTTATCTCGCGATACTCGAGGTGAGCCCGCAGTGCGTCGTGCGACGTGCGACGCGAACGCACGCGCGCACGGCGCCGCTTCTGCAGCCGGAGCAGGATCACTGACCACGCCCGTTTTGTCGCCAGGGCCAGGGAATGCTCTCGGAACCGATACCGTGGGTCCGGGAGCAGCTGAATAGGCGTGTGCACGGTGCCGAGCATGCGTGGGCGGGCGCGGACCGGCGGCGGATGTGTTCGCAGAAAGAATCGAATAGACTGCGTGGACAGTAGGGAGTAGTATCCGACGAGGGGGGGTAGTGGGGAGTAGTTCCCGACGACGGGGGGTAGTGGAGAGTAGTATCCGACGGTGCGCGATGGAGGGGAGGAGTTCCTGACGACGGGGGGTAGTGGGGAGTAGTACTCGACGGCGGGCGATGTAGGAGTTGCATGGAAGGTGAGTCCATTAGACACAAGTAGCAGTCGTTGTAACAGTCGCAGCAATATATTTTATTACTTCTCGGACAACGTACACGGTGGTACTCTACGCTACGCTACTTGCCATACGTTCATCCCGCTCGCCCTCTCTCCGACTGCGCCACCGCCGACGGCTCGATGTACATACCAAAGACGTGAACTCGCGCCATCCGGAGCCCACGCGCACTTGTGCGAGCAATGGCGACGATGGCCGCCCCGCAGACTCACGCCGCCCGCCAGGGGACGCCGCGCTCGTCGCCGCGTTCGCCCTGCGCTCCCGTTCTCTGGCCGCGTGAGGCTGGCGGCGGGTCCGCTGCGCCCGCACCGTGGCTAGGGTGCACCCCGGAGTTTGTGTGTTTCGCCGCTGGTGGCCCGCGCGTTGTCGTACAGCGCACCCTACAATAGCACGTTTGACGAGACTGGACCGGAGGCCGGCACAGTTGACGGTCGCGTGCGTCCGAGCTTCTGCGCGTGAGCCGTTCTCGCTCGGTTGTCCATCCGGCTGCCCCACAACGGTTCCCCGCTGGTGCGAGAGCCTGCCGGTGTGCGTCGAGTCGAAGGCGCCCTGCGCTACGCGAAGAGTGTTAGAAATGGGACACCGCGACTTTATCGAAATTGAGACTTACTTTCAGGACATCCCAACGCCAGCCCTCCCCGGGCGCCGCGCTACGCCACCCACCGGTCGCGCCGAGAAGTCTGCCGCCGCTGCACGGCGGCACGCGGATACGCAGCCCATCGACTTGGACGTTCGAGTTGCGCGCGTTGGGCTCCGCTCTCCCGGGCGACTTCGTCGCTTCGTGCACCGACCGGTACCGTCCCGGCGAGTCCAGTGCGTGCAGCGGAAGCCCTGGTAAGGTATGAGAGTGCAGCAAACTGCGAACGGACGGCGTACTCACCTCTTACGCGTCGCCGTCTGTGGATACGGCCCTCCTCTCGAGCACCTTGCCTCAAGCTCACTTCGGATCGCGGTGAATGGCGGGAGACGGGCACGACAGGGAGGGGAACCGGCAGCGCAGAGAGAAGCGGACGGGCAGCGCAGAGGGCGGGGTCGCGGGAGCCTGCGTAGCGGGGGAGGGGGGCGTCGGGGCATCGCAGACGCGGGGGGCACAACCATACTTATCTACTATACTCACAGTGAGGAACCGAAATGATGCACGTCAGCTCCCGGAGCGCGCGGGCTGCATGCACCTCCCGAACGGGGCCCGATTTCTTCGTTTGGTTGTACCCATCGAGTCACGGCTGTTGTCCGACAGTGCATGAAGCACTCGCCGGCGGGGCGGCCGATTTCCGCCTTGTATTCGCCATGCGAGGGGGTACGACGCCGTCCTGCGGCGAGTGCGAGCTCGCATACGCACACAACACTTACCATGTCCTCGCACGGATGGCGTACAAAGATACAAAGCTGGCGCCGCCCGCGCCCGCGAGTATACTGACCCAGGTCGCCGCCGTAGCACGGCTGATGCGGCCGCGCCGCTGTGTTCTGAGTCGCGTCCTGGGGACGCCGCCGCTACAGGAATGCGCCCGTCTTGCCTGACGCATGCCAGGGAAGACGCCGTCCGCAAACGGGAGCGTGCGTGCGAAGCGGCAGGGCGCCGGGACGCTCGTCGAGGGCTGGCGCGTTTATTCCGGCGGGCGCCGAGTGTGCAGGAAGTCTGCGCAGTTCGGTTCTGCTCTAATCACGGCGAAAGTCAGCCCATGCGCGCACCACATGAGTGCGAGTCAACGTACCAAATGGCGGAGCAAATGGACGTGAAGCCGAGACGCGGCGGGCGATTCTCTGGACGCGCCCCCGAAAATGCGCGAAACGGCCGATTGTGGGACTTGCTCCGTTCGTGCTGAAACTTGGCAGGCCCATTGCGTGTGCTCCAGCGACCGTCCACACGAAGGTTCAGCGCACGGGCATGCGAACACAGTGCTGCGGCGGCCTTGAGAGTCCGGTGTTGTCCTGATGATGCCAGCGCAGCGCGAGGGATCCCTCCGCATCACTGTGCGCATGACGGGGCAGGCCCCGTCCTTCTACGAGAGCGTGGCAGCATGCGTACGAAGTGACGGGGCGCCGGGGCGGGCGTCCGGAGCGGGGCGGGGGGTATTTTCGTGCACGCCCGCGGCATAAGTCCGCGCAAAGAGCGCGCAGCTCGCTTCCACTCTGAACACGTCAAATGTCAGCGCAGGCGTGCACAGTGTATATAAGAACGTGCCTACCAAGTTGCAAGCCCAGGGGATGCGAAGCCGATGCGCGGTCGGCGGGTTTCTGAACCGATCCTCGAAAACGCGCGAAATTGCTGATTTTGAGACTTGCTTCGTTCGCGCTGAAACTTGGCAGGCGTGTTTCGTATGTTCGAACGACTATCCTTACGAAGAAACAGCGCGCGCATAGGCGAATACGGCTGCCTGCGCACGATTTGGTGTTTGTGTCCATGAAATGACGGAAATAGGCGCAAATGAGATCTTCGCGGACCGGCCCGAAACTTGCAGGGTATATGCGCCCCGGTACTGGCATACTGGCGTCGAGAGGGCGAGTCTGGCGGTTGCGTCGTTGAGCCACGCGAGAGGGATCTTTCGCAAATGCGAGAAAGATTCGGCCGCAGCTCTTCACGGCGACTTGCTACGCGGTGGGCTTCGTATAGGGGAGCCGAGGAGAGGCGAGGGGCATGCACGGACGTGGATTCGACGCCGGTGGGTGCACGGGACAGTGCGCTGACGACATTGCGAGACGCGTGCCGAAGTGCTCCGGGAATGGCTAGAAATCATGAATAGTCAGCTTGTTTCGTGCCGGGAGATCTAATGGGGCACCTGTACGATACTGAAAGAAGCTTCAGATAGCCCTCGTGCGCTTGCGCGGGCGGCGCGCGGGACACAGGGCGCCATACGAGGCCGATACGAGGGCGGCTTGCAGCGCGAAGGTGTTCCCGGCTGCGGTGACTGATTGAGAGACTTGTGCGCCCAAGGATATTAGATACATGTTGCGTCAACGTTCTGCAATGTTCGCTTCGTGCCGCAGAGGGCTGCTCCGCGTGCTCGAAGGAAACGAGCGTGGCCCATGGGAGAGCAGAAGGAAGATGTGATCGAGCGCTGAGCAGTTCCAAAGTTCCATATCAGGCAGGCATACCAAACTCCAAGATTCAAGCGCCGGCTCATCGCAACGCGTTCACACTTTTGCTACGGTCTCGCTCAGCCCGTGCGACGCGCGTGAGAATCAAAACATGGCAATATATACGACATAAACAGTGTGCGCTACTAACAAGCCAAGATAGCAAAATATGTCCACAACGCCGGGCATCTAGTACTCCAGTGCAGCACCCATGCACGCCATCCCGGCCATCGCAAGGGCGAGCCAGTCCTCCTCCGTCACCTGCAAGAAGCTCCCCACCGGGTCGTTCGTCATGCAGGGCATCCCGAGCCCATCGCCGCCGTGCTGCAACCCCCCCGCCGCCCCGCCCGCGTCCTCCCCGTCCGAGTCGAGCACGTACGCCGCGCTCTTGATGCCCTCCTTCGGGAGCACGCGTGCGCGGCGGTACGGACCACTGAGCTTCTGCCCCCGGGGCACCTTCGTGTCCCAGCGCTGGATGTGCGGGCACGCGGGCGCGTCGGGCACCGCGGACGGCTGTGTCGAGGTAAGCTGCACACCGAGCACGTGCAGGCTCGCGGGGTGCAGCACAACGGCCGGGACGACAGTCGGGGGCGACGGCGCAGGCGCGGGCGTGCTGCTGGGATAGACGGAGTGCGCATCGCGGCGGGCGTCCGCGACGAAGTCCGCGCTGGCGCGCTCGAAGTGCATCGTGCCGTCGTCCCAGAGGCGAAGGAGCCGCTGCAGGACGGGGATCCCGCCGCGGATGCTGTTGAAGCTGACGTAGGGAAGGTCGCTTGGCCACCCGACGAGCCGGACTCCGTGCGCGATGACGACGAGTTTGGCGTAGCGGTCGACGGCGTAGTGGAGGTGTGCGCCCTCGTCGCCGACGAGCTCCCCTGGTGAGCGGTGAGTGTCAGGAACAAACTGCGCATGGACACGAATGGAGACTCACGATACTTGGCTGTCATCTTCGTACGCAGCTCGGTGCACAGGCTGGCGTGCCGGGTGATGCGGGGTGCGGCGTTCGGATCGAAGTCGGCCGCGGTCAAGACAGAGAAAGCGGGGTGTTTGGGGGCCATTCGGGCGGACGAAGGGGTGTGCGGGTGCTCCCTGGGCGCATCCTGCGCGACGGGTTTAAGAGCGTGTCAACAATGGGGGGCGGGCGAGCGTAAATTGCATCGCATAGGCACATACCGTCGAGGGCAGGAGCACGGTTGCTCGGAACCTTGGTGCGGCCGGCCCGCGAGGTGGAGAATCTTGCTCCGAAGTGGAAAATGCAGGTATTGTCGCGCTGGTATTCGCTCATTCGTGTTCGGACACGCGGGGCTTGCTGGGCGTAGCTCTGGCCGCGTGAAGGCCATCGTGGCTGCCAGTGGTAGCACGTGCATTGGCATCGACACTCTGCGCGAGTCCTGTTCGCGCGATGTATTGTACTGTATTCGTCGTCTGGTACTGCCTCTTGCACGCGCGCACACCGGTATTCTCTGCTGGATTGTGCGACTGCTCAATGGCAATATACATGTCGTCCGAGAAGGGAGTTTACTTACATTATACGATACCAAGGCCATCGCGCAAGTCCCTGAGTCTTCATTTACACGTGTACGTATTTGCTAACCTCCTAAAAAAGCAAAACAGTCAACCGTTATTCCTTACTCGCGCGTCGGTAGCCGAGAATCGGCGATGCTCTCTCGCCAAGTGCAACGCCCTCGCCTGAGTGCGAACCTACCCATGCCCGCGTCGGGGAGCGAGCCTCTCGCGCGAACCGCTAGAACACTCGCCGCGCGCCGCGCTGCAGCCTCCCGCGCACCGCCAGACGACCTAGAGCAAACGGTGAGCTCCCCCAGACCGCCGACGCACGACACGCGCCCCGCCGAGCCAACCACCGCGCACCCCACCGCCCCGGCGTGCGCACGCTTCTATCACGCTTCCGCCCCGCCCACTGGCGCCGCGCCCCGAGGAGCACCACGCGCGACGTCGGCGCTCCGCCGCGGCCGGGCCCGCACACCATGACGGCGCGACGCTGTTCGGGGCGGCGAACTCCCGCTCGAGCTCACACTATACACGTCCGCCCCCCGACTTCCCCGTCCGGCGATCACCTGCTGCAGATCGGGCGTCTCGTCTGCGGGCGTGCCCGCACCAGCGACGCGGGCGCGAGCACGGCGGGGCGCCCGCGCCGACGCGTCCGTCACTGGGGATGGGGAGGCGAGGAGGCGCGTTGCGGGCCGGGAGGCGGGCGGGCGTGCCGCGTCCTGTTGCAGTGGTGCATGTCGCACGGAAACCCGACGGCGAGCTCGACGACCGCGTGCGCGCAGGAGGCAGCCCCGGGAGAAGCCCACCGTGTGCGTGTGCGTTGTGGGTCCATGTCGCGCACGCCAGTCGCCGCGCACACGTCCGCCGCACACGCATACGGTCGCCGGGCCTCGTCGGCTCCCGTCCGCGAAGCACTAGCGTCGCGCGTCCCCAGATGACAGCAACAAATGCCTGCGTCGCGCGTGCAGGGTCTTGTGCGCGTTCGAGCAGCGGCGCGCTCGATCGCCGTCCGTCCGCCGAGCGCGCGAGGGGGCGCGTCGGGGTGCTGAAACGGGAACGTGCCCCGCCGTCCTGCTGTTTTCGGCGTGGGCTCAGGGCGTTGGGCCGACGTCGTCGCGATCCGGTGCGGCGCGTGCGCGCGAGCACGAGGGTCTTGGGAGGATCCGCGTGTGCTCTGGGCCAGTGGACGCGGTGGACGAGGCGGCCGTCGGCGTGCATGCCGTTTCTCGCAGTTGTAGATGGTATATTCTATGCAAATACGACCTATGTTGTGTGTAGTACAGCCTGTGCGATGCAGCGTCAGCAGGAGGCGGAGGGCTTGCAGGAATAAGTCAGAAGCGAAACCACACCGACTCCTGGCATCTTCGCCGCCTCGTGCGTATGCGAAGCCCCCGCGCGACGTCGGGACGCTGGTGTACGCGCACTGCACGTCGCGCGGTGACGGCACGGCGAACGGAATCGCCTCGTCTATTGCCCTCTTCGTCGGCGCACGAGACGCATTCGTGCACAGTTGCGCACGGCGCGCGCGGACGAGGGCGCGGGCATGCGAACAAGGCCTGCCCGTCCCCACGCCCGCCGCCCGCCGCACGTCCAAGTCCGTGTCCGAGCAGGACCCGGGCATGCGATCGGGGCCCGCACCTGCACGCCGTGAAAATGGTGTATGTATTGTGCTCACCTTGTCTCATCCCCACACCCCGCCCCGCAGGAACCCCCAGGTGCGTACCGCTCTTGCTCGTAGGCCACGCTCACCGTCCAGCTCTTAGTCCTCCCGCGCACGAGCTGGGGATATCGTTTGCCGCACGGCCTGGCGGTATTCAGGCGGCGAGTGGGCGCGCCGACCTCAACGATGTCCACCTGCTCCATCTAGCGTGCTGCACTGCGGTATGTACCTACATTCGCTCACGCCCCGCAGCAGCATTCACCAGTTGTGTAGGTGCAGCTCACCGCGCGGCTCGTCTAACGCGCCTATCGCGCGAATGTACGTACCTATCTTCACTTTTGCTACAGACGATGCACTTACTATGTGGTACGTACAGGTGCGGCGCATTCGCGCACACGTTGGACTCGTCGGCATCGGCGCGGGGTGCAGGCGGAACGCGCTGCCTTCGCTATGCGCACTGCGCGATGTACGTCGGCGGCCTCGAAGAGGTTATACGCATGCCGCCGTCGGCCGTCTCGTCTGCGGCCGCGGCGCTCTGTAGTAGAACGCGTTAGATACGGCTGGTGTCGCAGCAGTAGCACGCTTGTATGCGCGGCATGTAGTCGCGAGCGTCGGCGCGGGCCAGTGCACCTGCGTGGATGCGGGGGGCACGGCGGGAGGGAGGCCGGGGACGGGAGGGGCAGCGCCGGAGCGCCGGAGCAGCGGGCGGTGGGCGTGCACAGCGGCAGGACGGGAGCAGAGGCAGGGGAGCGAGGGCGGGCACAGGGCGAGAGAGGCGGTCGAGCGCGGGGAATGGGAGAGCAGAGCAGAAAGGCCAGAGGTGGGCGTTGCCTAAACGGGCCCTGGACAGTCTGCGGCGCACGGCGAAAGCTGGGGGCAAGCGGGGCTGCTGCAGAGGGCGCCGGCTGCGGGAGTGTGATGGTCTGCGGACACGGTGCCGCCGGGGCGCGACACACTATGCTGGATTGACTCTTTGGCTGCGCCGGCCGCGGTGTTGGGCAATCTAATGTGTCGGTGTGGAGTGGACGACTGGCTCAGGGGCGCCGGCGAGGGCTCGCAGCCTGCGCAAGTTCTGGAGGATGACATCAGGCACGTCGTGCAGCGAATGCGGGGAGTGCCGGCGGCAAGGAGGCCGCGCATTAATTACCGTCCAAGTGCCGCCGGCGAGCTATCCTCGGCGTGCGCTCCTGCGTCGGCCGCCGCCCCATCGTGCGGCAGTAAGTACAGGCAATTGTAGTGCGGGGGCTGCAAACCGTTGGAACCGCATCGGCGAGTCGAGATTTACAGGCACGACGCGATTGCTTTGATGGGGCGACTCGGAGCTCCCGGAACCTCGGAGGACAGCTTCAAGCTTGGGCACGGCGCGGAGCCGCGGCAGAAGATCCAAGGGAGTGGGAGGATGTTGGAACGGAGCGCGTTCTGCTAAGTCCCTGCCAGACGCGTTTATACCCGCCTCCTCGCGCCGCATTTCTTGTCTTCCTGCCACCACCATCTCCTCCTCTCTTGTTCCCTTCTTGTCTTCCTGCCGCCGCCAACATCTCCTCTCTCGCCCCATCCTACTCTCCGCCTCAGCTGCTCCCCGCTCCTCTGCTTACCCTCTCGCGCCCCATCCTATCCCCCGCCTCAGCTGCTCCCCGCTCTGTCCCTCTACTCAATCGTCCTACCCATCATTGGCATAGATCAACCCGTTACTCCCATGCCGTCCTCGCCGCCCGAAGCCCAACAGGCCCCGTTCAAGTCGCAACTCCCCACCCCCAGGCTCTCCCCCCAGTCTGTCCCATCCGCCCCCCCTAACGACCGCCGCCATCCCGAAAGCGAATCCATGTCCGTCGCTTTCGTAAAGGGCCCAAAGCGAAAGCGACTGAGCAAGGTGCGTCTCGCGCTCCTCCCTGCGTCGTTCTACCCCCAACCGGCATCCGTAGGCATGCGATGCCTGCCACAAGAGCAAACGCCGGTGCGACGGAACCGGTAAGTCCAACTTGTTCCGGGCATTTGCTCATCGCGTTCACACTCTGCGCATTAGCCCCTTGCGCCAATTGGTAAGCCCCTAGTCGATAGCATGTGCAGCTGTTGACCATCCGCAGCTATTACGCATCGAAGAACTGCACGTACACCGATGCGGCCGGACGCCCTGTGCCAGCTCCCAGAAACCCCAATCCCGAACGCCCTGTTACGGCCGCTATAGCCACGGTAGATGCGCTCTCCAATCAGCTGACGGAGGTTCTAAATGTGCTTTTCCGCAGATCTCCCCGGCCTCTGAGCCGCTACCATGGGCAGAGCAGGCAACAGCAGATGCGCCACCAAGCGCACCTCAGAACGGGATCGAACGCGACCCTACTTCAAAACGTTCCCGGCGCGGCCAGCCCGGCGGGGGCTCAAGCCCGCCCTCGGGTTCGAAGACTGAATGCTCCCCAGAGCGCGGAAACTCAGCGCTGCTGGACCCTGCAACGACCCACGAGCTCGTGAACAGTATGTTCTGTTCTGCCTCACAATCACCTCCGCTATTTTTAATCATCGCGCCGTAGTCTTCTTCGCACACTGCAATCCTCAGCGGATGATACTCCACAAGCCGTCTTTTTCCGCTGCCCTCAGCCTCAACAAGGTCCCGCTTCATCTGGTGCTCACCGTGTGCGCTCTCGCAGCGCCTCTCAGCAAGTCTGTCGCTGCCAAAGCCTCCCACGCTCGCCTCGCTGGCGTTCCATTTTTTCAGGAAGCTTTGTCGCTCATGTTCGACAACTCAGGGCGGTTGTTATGTGAACCGTCCGTGAGTACGGCTCAGGCACTGTGTCTGCTTGAGATGCACGAAGTGGCGGCGAGCCACTCGTGGACCCGTCACTACAGGTACTTCGGTGGGTCATATGTCCGCCTTCTTGTGTGAAAGAAATCGAGCGCGCTGATCATCACGAATTAATTCCCGCGTGTGGTTGCGCGGAAGCAGAGCTGGCGCTACAGGTCCTCGAGGACGGTCTGCAGGTGCACCACTCCGACAATACTGCTCCGCCGTCGCCGACGAACTCCGAAGCCCTCATTGAGTTTATCGACCGCGAGTGCACGCGACGGTGTTTCTGGCTGATACAGTCCATGGGGTGGATCAGCAACATATACACCCGCAAGCCTATTTTGCCGCGCATGGCCGAGCTCGCAGATCTCGTCCGGCTACCCATAGACGAGACCACGTTCGAGCTTGCCGTGCTGTCGAGTTCTGCCAGTAAGTGCCATGCCATTGAGAACGCTCCCGCTCCGCAGCGCTCATCCTGTGCTCAGCCTCCGAGTACTTGCGCCGACCTGCACCCCGGACAAGGTATGCGTCGCAGTTCGGACACATGTGCCGCATACTGGAACTATATCACAACGTGGAAACAATCATCGGTAGGTCTTGGGAGCCGCTAAGTTCTGTTTGAGAACGCTCTCATTCGGTGCCGCTAGCTACTAAAGATGGACCAGAACGTGTGGCCGCCATCGCAGCCATCAAGCCCTCGTTAGACGTACGTACCCTCGCTTTCTCGACCGGTCCGGTGGCTGAAGTTTCCCGGACATAGGCGTGGCATGAGTCCCTACCAGGACATCTGAAATTTACAGAGGAGAACCTCGAGACCCAGGTCACGATGTTCGAGACATCCTCAAACTCGGGCGTTTGGTGCTACTGTTTCATGCACGCGATGTACCCGTGCTGTTATCTCGCGATACTCGAGGTGAGCCCGCAGTGCGTCGTGCGACGTGCGACGCGAACGCACGCGCGCACGGCGCCGCTTCTGCAGCCGGAGCAGGATCACTGACCACGCCCGTTTTGTCGCCAGGGCCAGGGAATGCTCTCGGAACCGATACCGTGGGTCCGGGAGCAGCTGAATAGGCGTGTGCACGGTGCCGAGCATGCGTGGGCGGGCGCGGACCGGCGGCGGATGTGTTCGCAGAAAGAATCGAATAGACTGCGTGGACAGTAGGGAGTAGTATCCGACGAGGGGGGGTAGTGGGGAGTAGTTCCCGACGACGGGGGGTAGTGGAGAGTAGTATCCGACGGTGCGCGATGGAGGGGAGGAGTTCCTGACGACGGGGGGTAGTGGGGAGTAGTACTCGACGGCGGGCGATGTAGGAGTTGCATGGAAGGTGAGTCCATTAGACACAAGTAGCAGTCGTTGTAACAGTCGCAGCAATATATTTTATTACTTCTCGGACAACGTACACGGTGGTACTCTACGCTACGCTACTTGCCATACGTTCATCCCGCTCGCCCTCTCTCCGACTGCGCCACCGCCGACGGCTCGATGTACATACCAAAGACGTGAACTCGCGCCATCCGGAGCCCACGCGCACTTGTGCGAGCAATGGCGACGATGGCCGCCCCGCAGACTCACGCCGCCCGCCAGGGGACGCCGCGCTCGTCGCCGCGTTCGCCCTGCGCTCCCGTTCTCTGGCCGCGTGAGGCTGGCGGCGGGTCCGCTGCGCCCGCACCGTGGCTAGGGTGCACCCCGGAGTTTGTGTGTTTCGCCGCTGGTGGCCCGCGCGTTGTCGTACAGCGCACCCTACAATAGCACGTTTGACGAGACTGGACCGGAGGCCGGCACAGTTGACGGTCGCGTGCGTCCGAGCTTCTGCGCGTGAGCCGTTCTCGCTCGGTTGTCCATCCGGCTGCCCCACAACGGTTCCCCGCTGGTGCGAGAGCCTGCCGGTGTGCGTCGAGTCGAAGGCGCCCTGCGCTACGCGAAGAGTGTTAGAAATGGGACACCGCGACTTTATCGAAATTGAGACTTACTTTCAGGACATCCCAACGCCAGCCCTCCCCGGGCGCCGCGCTACGCCACCCACCGGTCGCGCCGAGAAGTCTGCCGCCGCTGCACGGCGGCACGCGGATACGCAGCCCATCGACTTGGACGTTCGAGTTGCGCGCGTTGGGCTCCGCTCTCCCGGGCGACTTCGTCGCTTCGTGCACCGACCGGTACCGTCCCGGCGAGTCCAGTGCGTGCAGCGGAAGCCCTGGTAAGGTATGAGAGTGCAGCAAACTGCGAACGGACGGCGTACTCACCTCTTACGCGTCGCCGTCTGTGGATACGGCCCTCCTCTCGAGCACCTTGCCTCAAGCTCACTTCGGATCGCGGTGAATGGCGGGAGACGGGCACGACAGGGAGGGGAACCGGCAGCGCAGAGAGAAGCGGACGGGCAGCGCAGAGGGCGGGGTCGCGGGAGCCTGCGTAGCGGGGGAGGGGGGCGTCGGGGCATCGCAGACGCGGGGGGCACAACCATACTTATCTACTATACTCACAGTGAGGAACCGAAATGATGCACGTCAGCTCCCGGAGCGCGCGGGCTGCATGCACCTCCCGAACGGGGCCCGATTTCTTCGTTTGGTTGTACCCATCGAGTCACGGCTGTTGTCCGACAGTGCATGAAGCACTCGCCGGCGGGGCGGCCGATTTCCGCCTTGTATTCGCCATGCGAGGGGGTACGACGCCGTCCTGCGGCGAGTGCGAGCTCGCATACGCACACAACACTTACCATGTCCTCGCACGGATGGCGTACAAAGATACAAAGCTGGCGCCGCCCGCGCCCGCGAGTATACTGACCCAGGTCGCCGCCGTAGCACGGCTGATGCGGCCGCGCCGCTGTGTTCTGAGTCGCGTCCTGGGGACGCCGCCGCTACAGGAATGCGCCCGTCTTGCCTGACGCATGCCAGGGAAGACGCCGTCCGCAAACGGGAGCGTGCGTGCGAAGCGGCAGGGCGCCGGGACGCTCGTCGAGGGCTGGCGCGTTTATTCCGGCGGGCGCCGAGTGTGCAGGAAGTCTGCGCAGTTCGGTTCTGCTCTAATCACGGCGAAAGTCAGCCCATGCGCGCACCACATGAGTGCGAGTCAACGTACCAAATGGCGGAGCAAATGGACGTGAAGCCGAGACGCGGCGGGCGATTCTCTGGACGCGCCCCCGAAAATGCGCGAAACGGCCGATTGTGGGACTTGCTCCGTTCGTGCTGAAACTTGGCAGGCCCATTGCGTGTGCTCCAGCGACCGTCCACACGAAGGTTCAGCGCACGGGCATGCGAACACAGTGCTGCGGCGGCCTTGAGAGTCCGGTGTTGTCCTGATGATGCCAGCGCAGCGCGAGGGATCCCTCCGCATCACTGTGCGCATGACGGGGCAGGCCCCGTCCTTCTACGAGAGCGTGGCAGCATGCGTACGAAGTGACGGGGCGCCGGGGCGGGCGTCCGGAGCGGGGCGGGGGGTATTTTCGTGCACGCCCGCGGCATAAGTCCGCGCAAAGAGCGCGCAGCTCGCTTCCACTCTGAACACGTCAAATGTCAGCGCAGGCGTGCACAGTGTATATAAGAACGTGCCTACCAAGTTGCAAGCCCAGGGGATGCGAAGCCGATGCGCGGTCGGCGGGTTTCTGAACCGATCCTCGAAAACGCGCGAAATTGCTGATTTTGAGACTTGCTTCGTTCGCGCTGAAACTTGGCAGGCGTGTTTCGTATGTTCGAACGACTATCCTTACGAAGAAACAGCGCGCGCATAGGCGAATACGGCTGCCTGCGCACGATTTGGTGTTTGTGTCCATGAAATGACGGAAATAGGCGCAAATGAGATCTTCGCGGACCGGCCCGAAACTTGCAGGGTATATGCGCCCCGGTACTGGCATACTGGCGTCGAGAGGGCGAGTCTGGCGGTTGCGTCGTTGAGCCACGCGAGAGGGATCTTTCGCAAATGCGAGAAAGATTCGGCCGCAGCTCTTCACGGCGACTTGCTACGCGGTGGGCTTCGTATAGGGGAGCCGAGGAGAGGCGAGGGGCATGCACGGACGTGGATTCGACGCCGGTGGGTGCACGGGACAGTGCGCTGACGACATTGCGAGACGCGTGCCGAAGTGCTCCGGGAATGGCTAGAAATCATGAATAGTCAGCTTGTTTCGTGCCGGGAGATCTAATGGGGCACCTGTACGATACTGAAAGAAGCTTCAGATAGCCCTCGTGCGCTTGCGCGGGCGGCGCGCGGGACACAGGGCGCCATACGAGGCCGATACGAGGGCGGCTTGCAGCGCGAAGGTGTTCCCGGCTGCGGTGACTGATTGAGAGACTTGTGCGCCCAAGGATATTAGATACATGTTGCGTCAACGTTCTGCAATGTTCGCTTCGTGCCGCAGAGGGCTGCTCCGCGTGCTCGAAGGAAACGAGCGTGGCCCATGGGAGAGCAGAAGGAAGATGTGATCGAGCGCTGAGCAGTTCCAAAGTTCCATATCAGGCAGGCATACCAAACTCCAAGATTCAAGCGCCGGCTCATCGCAACGCGTTCACACTTTTGCTACGGTCTCGCTCAGCCCGTGCGACGCGCGTGAGAATCAAAACATGGCAATATATACGACATAAACAGTGTGCGCTACTAACAAGCCAAGATAGCAAAATATGTCCACAACGCCGGGCATCTAGTACTCCAGTGCAGCACCCATGCACGCCATCCCGGCCATCGCAAGGGCGAGCCAGTCCTCCTCCGTCACCTGCAAGAAGCTCCCCACCGGGTCGTTCGTCATGCAGGGCATCCCGAGCCCATCGCCGCCGTGCTGCAACCCCCCCGCCGCCCCGCCCGCGTCCTCCCCGTCCGAGTCGAGCACGTACGCCGCGCTCTTGATGCCCTCCTTCGGGAGCACGCGTGCGCGGCGGTACGGACCACTGAGCTTCTGCCCCCGGGGCACCTTCGTGTCCCAGCGCTGGATGTGCGGGCACGCGGGCGCGTCGGGCACCGCGGACGGCTGTGTCGAGGTAAGCTGCACACCGAGCACGTGCAGGCTCGCGGGGTGCAGCACAACGGCCGGGACGACAGTCGGGGGCGACGGCGCAGGCGCGGGCGTGCTGCTGGGATAGACGGAGTGCGCATCGCGGCGGGCGTCCGCGACGAAGTCCGCGCTGGCGCGCTCGAAGTGCATCGTGCCGTCGTCCCAGAGGCGAAGGAGCCGCTGCAGGACGGGGATCCCGCCGCGGATGCTGTTGAAGCTGACGTAGGGAAGGTCGCTTGGCCACCCGACGAGCCGGACTCCGTGCGCGATGACGACGAGTTTGGCGTAGCGGTCGACGGCGTAGTGGAGGTGTGCGCCCTCGTCGCCGACGAGCTCCCCTGGTGAGCGGTGAGTGTCAGGAACAAACTGCGCATGGACACGAATGGAGACTCACGATACTTGGCTGTCATCTTCGTACGCAGCTCGGTGCACAGGCTGGCGTGCCGGGTGATGCGGGGTGCGGCGTTCGGATCGAAGTCGGCCGCGGTCAAGACAGAGAAAGCGGGGTGTTTGGGGGCCATTCGGGCGGACGAAGGGGTGTGCGGGTGCTCCCTGGGCGCATCCTGCGCGACGGGTTTAAGAGCGTGTCAACAATGGGGGGCGGGCGAGCGTAAATTGCATCGCATAGGCACATACCGTCGAGGGCAGGAGCACGGTTGCTCGGAACCTTGGTGCGGCCGGCCCGCGAGGTGGAGAATCTTGCTCCGAAGTGGAAAATGCAGGTATTGTCGCGCTGGTATTCGCTCATTCGTGTTCGGACACGCGGGGCTTGCTGGGCGTAGCTCTGGCCGCGTGAAGGCCATCGTGGCTGCCAGTGGTAGCACGTGCATTGGCATCGACACTCTGCGCGAGTCCTGTTCGCGCGATGTATTGTACTGTATTCGTCGTCTGGTACTGCCTCTTGCACGCGCGCACACCGGTATTCTCTGCTGGATTGTGCGACTGCTCAATGGCAATATACATGTCGTCCGAGAAGGGAGTTTACTTACATTATACGATACCAAGGCCATCGCGCAAGTCCCTGAGTCTTCATTTACACGTGTACGTATTTGCTAACCTCCTAAAAAAGCAAAACAGTCAACCGTTATTCCTTACTCGCGCGTCGGTAGCCGAGAATCGGCGATGCTCTCTCGCCAAGTGCAACGCCCTCGCCTGAGTGCGAACCTACCCATGCCCGCGTCGGGGAGCGAGCCTCTCGCGCGAACCGCTAGAACACTCGCCGCGCGCCGCGCTGCAGCCTCCCGCGCACCGCCAGACGACCTAGAGCAAACGGTGAGCTCCCCCAGACCGCCGACGCACGACACGCGCCCCGCCGAGCCAACCACCGCGCACCCCACCGCCCCGGCGTGCGCACGCTTCTATCACGCTTCCGCCCCGCCACTGGCGCCGCGCCCCGAGGAGCACCACGCGCGACGTCGGCGCTCCGCCGCGGCCGGGCCCGCACACCATGACGGCGCGACGCTGTTCGGGGCGGCGAACTCCCGCTCGAGCTCACACTATACACGTCCGCCCCCCGACTTCCCCGTCCGGCGATCACCTGCTGCAGATCGGGCGTCTCGTCTGCGGGCGTGCCCGCACCAGCGACGCGGGCGCGAGCACGGCGGGGCGCCCGCGCCGACGCGTCCGTCACTGGGGATGGGGAGGCGAGGAGGCGCGTTGCGGGCCGGGAGGCGGGCGGGCGTGCCGCGTCCTGTTGCAGTGGTGCATGTCGCACGGAAACCCGACGGCGAGCTCGACGACCGCGTGCGCGCAGGAGGCAGCCCCGGGAGAAGCCCACCGTGTGCGTGTGCGTTGTGGGTCCATGTCGCGCACGCCAGTCGCCGCGCACACGTCCGCCGCACACGCATACGGTCGCCGGGCCTCGTCGGCTCCCGTCCGCGAAGCACTAGCGTCGCGCGTCCCCAGATGACAGCAACAAATGCCTGCGTCGCGCGTGCAGGGTCTTGTGCGCGTTCGAGCAGCGGCGCGCTCGATCGCCGTCCGTCCGCCGAGCGCGCGAGGGGGCGCGTCGGGGTGCTGAAACGGGAACGTGCCCCGCCGTCCTGCTGTTTTCGGCGTGGGCTCAGGGCGTTGGGCCGACGTCGTCGCGATCCGGTGCGGCGCGTGCGCGCGAGCACGAGGGTCTTGGGAGGATCCGCGTGTGCTCTGGGCCAGTGGACGCGGTGGACGAGGCGGCCGTCGGCGTGCATGCCGTTTCTCGCAGTTGTAGATGGTATATTCTATGCAAATACGACCTATGTTGTGTGTAGTACAGCCTGTGCGATGCAGCGTCAGCAGGAGGCGGAGGGCTTGCAGGAATAAGTCAGAAGCGAAACCACACCGACTCCTGGCATCTTCGCCGCCTCGTGCGTATGCGAAGCCCCCGCGCGACGTCGGGACGCTGGTGTACGCGCACTGCACGTCGCGCGGTGACGGCACGGCGAACGGAATCGCCTCGTCTATTGCCCTCTTCGTCGGCGCACGAGACGCATTCGTGCACAGTTGCGCACGGCGCGCGCGGACGAGGGCGCGGGCATGCGAACAAGGCCTGCCCGTCCCCACGCCCCGCCGCCGCACGTCCAAGTCCGTGTCCGAGCAGGACCCGGGCATGCGATCGGGGCCCGCACCTGCACGCCGTGAAAATGGTGTATGTATTGTGCTCACCTTGTCTCATCCCCACACCCCGCCCGCAGGAACCCCCAGGTGCGTACCGCTCTTGCTCGTAGGCCACGCTCACCGTCCAGCTCTTAGTCCTCCCGCGCACGAGCTGGGGATATCGTTTGCCGCACGGCCTGGCGGTATTCAGGCGGCGAGTGGGCGCGCCGACCTCAACGATGTCCACCTGCTCCATCAGGCTGCACTGGTAGTACCTACATTCGCTCACGCCCCGCAGCACATCACCGTTGTGTAGTGCAGCCACGCGCGGCTCGTCTAACGCGCCTATCGCGCGAATGTACGTACCTATCTTCACTTTGCTACAACGATGCACTTACTATTTGGATGTGCAGGTGGGCGCATTCGCGCACGCATGGACTGGACACATCGGCGCGGGTGCAGCTAACGCGCGCCTTCGCATGCGCACGGCGCGACGTACGCCGGGTTCGTGGGCAGCGCATGCCGCCGTCGGCCGTCTCGTTTGCGGGGCGCGTAGTAGAACGCGTTAGATACGGCTGGTGTCGCAGCGTAGCATGCTTGTATGCGTGGTATGTAGTCGCGAGCGTCGGCGCGGGCCAGTGGACTTGGTGGATGCGGGGGGCACGGCGGGAGGAGGCCGGGGACAGGAGGGCAGCGCCGGAGCGCCGGAGCAGCGGGCGGTGGGCGTGCACAGCGGCAGGACGGGGGCCAGAGGCAGGGAGCGAGGGCGGGCACAGGGCGAGAGAGGCGGTCGAGCGCGGGGAATGGGAGAGCAGAGGGGCGTTGCCTAAACGGGCCCTGGACAGTCTGCGGCGCACGGCGAAAGCTGGGGGCAAGCGGGGCTGCTGCAGAGGGCGCCGGCTGCGGGAGTGTGATGGTCTGCGGACACGGTGCCGCCGGGGCGCGACACACTATGCTGGATTGACTCTTTGGCTGCGCCGGCCGCGGTGTTGGGCAATCTAATGTGTCGGTGTGGAGTGGACGACTGGCTCAGGGGCGCCGGCGAGGGCTCGCAGCCTGCGCAAGTTCTGGAGGATGACATCAGGCACGTCGTGCAGCGAATGCGGGAGTGCCGGCGGCAAGGAGGCCGCGCATTAATTACCGTCCAAGTGCCGCCGGCGAGCTATCCTCGGCGTGCGCTCCTGCGTCGGCCGCCGCCCCATCGTGCGGCAGTAAGTACAGGCAATTGTAGTGCGGGGGCTGCAAACCGTTGGAACCGCATCGGCGAGTCGAGATTTACAGGCACGACGCGATTGCTTTGATGGGGCGACTCGGAGCTCCCGGAACCTCGGAGGACAGCTTCAAGCTTGGGCACGGCGCGGAGCCGCGGCAGAAGATCCAAGGGAGTGGGAGGATGTTGGAACGGAGCGCGTTCTGCTAAGTCCCTGCAGACGCGTTTATACCCGCCTCCTCGCGCCGCATTTCTTGTCTTCCTGCCACCACCATCTCCTCCTCTCTTGTTCCCTTCTTGTCTTCCTGCCGCCGCCAACATCTCCTCTCTCGCCCCATCCTACTCCCCGCCTCAGCTGCTCCCCGCTCCTCTACTTCCTCGTCCTACCCACCTTCACATCATTGGCACAGATCAACCCGTTACTCCCATGCCGTCCTCGCCCCCCGAAGCCCAACAAGCCTCGTTCAAGTCGCAACTCCCCACCCCCAGGCTCTCCCCCAGTCCGTCCCATCCGGCCCCCCTAGCGACCGCCGCCATCCCGAAAGCGAATCCATGTCCGTCGCTTTCGTAAAGGGCCCAAAGCGAAGCGACTGAGCAAGGTGCGTCTCGCCTCCTCCCTGCGTCGTTCTCCCCCAACCGCCATCCGTAGGCATGCGATGCCTGCCACAAGAGCAAACGCCGGTGCGACGGAACCGGTAAGTCCCACTTGTTCCGGGCATTTGCTCATCGCGTTCACACTCTGCGCGTTAGCCCCTTGCGCCAATTGGTAAGCCCCAGTCGATAGCATGTGCAGCTGTTGACCATCCGCAGTTATTACGCATCGAAGAACTGCACGTACACCGATGCGGCCGGACGCCCTGTGCCAGCTCCCAGAAACCCCAATCCCGAACGCCCTGTTACGGCCGCTATAGCCACGGTAGATGCGCTCTCCAATCAGCTGACGGAGGTTCTAAATGTGCTTTTCCGCAGATCTCCCCGGCCTCTGAGCCGCTGCCATGGGCAGAGCAGGCAACAGCAGATGCGCCACCAAGCGCACCTCAGAACGGGATCGAACGCGACCCTACTTCAAAACGTTCCCGGCGCGGCCAGCCCGGCGGGGGCTCAAGCCCGCCCTCGGGCTCGAAGACTGAATGCTCCCCAGAGCGCGGAAACTCAGCGCTGCTGGACCCTGCAACGACCCACGAGCTCGTGAACAGTATGTTCTGTTCTGCCTCACAATCACCTCCGCTATTTTTAATCATCGCGCCGTAGTCTTCTTCGCACACTGCAATCCTCAGCGGATGATACTCCACAAGCCGTCTTTTTCCGCGCCCTCAGCCTCAACAAGGTCCCGCTTCATCTGGTGCTCACCGTGTGCGCTCTCGCAGCGCCTCTCAGCAAGTCTGTCGCTGCGAAAGCCTCCCACGCTCGCCTCGCTGGCGTCCCATTTTTCCAGGAAGCTTTGTCGCTCATGTTCGACAACTCAGGGCGGTTGTTATGTGAACCGTCCGTGAGTACGGCTCAGGCACTGTGTCTGCTTGAGATGCACGAAGTGGCGGCGAGCCACTCGTGGACCCGTCACTACAGGTACTTCGGTGGGTCATATGTCCGCCTTCTTGTGTGAAAGAAATCGAGCGCGCTGATCATCACGAATTAATTCCCGCGTGTGGTTGCGCGGAAGCAGAGTTGGCGCTACAGGTCCTCGAGGACGGTCTGCAGGTGCACCACTCGGACAATACTGCTCCGCCGTCGCCGACGAACTCCGAAGCCCTCATTGAGTTTATCGACCGCGAGTGCACGCGACGGTGTTTTGGCTGATACAGTCCATGGGGTGGATCAGCAACATATACACCCGCAAGCCTATTTGCCGCGCATGGCCGAGCTCGCAGATCTCGTCCGGCTACCCATAGACGAGACCACGTTCGAGCTTGCCGTGCTATCGAGCTCTGCCAGTAAGTGCCACGCCATTGAGAACGCTCCCGCTCCGCAGCGCTCATCCTGTGCTCAGCCTCCGAGTACTTGCGCCGACCTGCACCCCGGACAAGGTATGCGTCGCAGTTCGGACACATGTGCCGCATACTGGAACTATATCACAACGTGGAAACAATCATCGGTAGGTCTTGGGACCCGCTAAGTTCTGTTTGAGAACGCTCTCATTCGGTGCCGCTAGCTACTAAAGATGGACCAGAACGTGTGGCCGCCATCGCAGCCATCAAGCCCTCGTTAGACGTACGTACCCTCGCTTTCTCGACCGGTCCGGTGGCTGAAGTTTCCCGGACATAGGCGTGGCATGAGTCCCTACCAGGACATCTGAAATTTACAGAGGAGAACCTCGAGACCCAGGTCACGATGTTCGAGACATCCTCAAACTCGGGCGTGTGGTGCTACTGTTTCATGCACGCGATGTACCCGTGCTGTTATCTCGCGATACTCGAGGTGAGCCCGCAGTGCGTCGTGCGACGTGCGACGCGAACGCACGCGCGCACGGCGCCGCTTCTGCAGCCGGAGCAGGATCACTGACCACGCCCGTTTTGTCGCCAGGGCCAGGGAATGCTCTCGGAACCGATACCGTGGGTCCGGGAGCAGCTGAATAGGCGTGTGCACGGTGCCGAGCGTGCGCGGGCGGGCGCGGACCGGCGGCGGATGTGTTTGCAGAAAGAATCGAATAGACTGTGTGGACAGTAGGGAGTAGTATCCGACGGTGCGCGATGGAGGGGAGGAGTTCCTGACGACGGGGGGTAGTGGGGAGTAGTACTCGACGGCGGGCGATGTAGGAGTTGCATGGAAGGTGAGTCCATTAGACACAAGTAGCAGTCGTTGTAACAGTCGCAGCAATATATTTTATTACTTCTCGGACAACGTACACGGTGGTACTCTACGCTACGCTACTTGCCATACGTTCATCCCGCTCGCCCTCTCTCCGACTGCGCCACCGCCGACGGCTCGATGTACATACCAAAGACGTGAACTCGCGCCATCCGGAGCCCACGCGCACTTGCGCGAGCAAGGGCGACGATGGCCGCCCCGCAGACTCACGCCGCCCGCCAGGGGACGCCGCGCTCGTCGCCGTGTTCGCCCTGCGCTCCCGTTCTCTGGCCGCGCGAGGATGGCGGCGGGTCCGCTGCGCCCGCACCGTAGCTGGATTTCACCCCGGAGTTTGTGTGTTTCGCCGCTGGTGGCCCGCACGTTGTCGTATCGCGCACCCCGCGTCGGCCCACTTTGCGGTCGCGTCCGAACCTCTGCGCGCAAGCCGCACTCCCTCGTTTGTCCATCCGGCTGCCCCACATCGGTTCCCCGCTGGTGCAGGAGCCTGCCGGTGTGCGTCGAGTCGAAGGCGCGCTGCGCTGCGAGAAGAGTGTCAGAAATGGAACACCGCGACTGTATCGAAATTGAGACTTACTTTCAGGACATCCCAACGCCAGCCCTCCCCGGGCGCCGCGCTACGCCACCCACCGGTCGCGCCGAGAAGTCTGCCGCCGCTGCACGGCGGCACGCGGATACGCAGCCCATCGACTTGGACGTTCGAGTTGCGCGCGTTGGGCTCCGCTCTCCCGGGCGACTTCGTCGCTTCGTGCACCGACCGGTACCGTCCCGGCGAGTCCAGTGCGTGCAGCGGAAGCCCTGGTAAGGTATGAGAGTGCAGCAAACTGCGAACGGACGGCGTACTCACCTCTTACGCGTCGCCGTCTGTGGATACGGCCCTCCTCTCGAGCACCTTGCCTCAAGCTCACTTCGGATCGCGGTGAATGGCGGGAGACGGGCACGACAGGGAGGGGAACCGGCAGCGCAGAGAGAAGCGGACGGGCAGCGCAGAGGGCGGGGTCGCGGGAGCCTGCGTAGCGGGGGAGGGGGGCGCGGGGGCATCACGGACGCAGGGGGCACAACCATACTTATGTAGTGTACTCACGGGGAACCGAAATGATGCACGTCAGCTCCCGGAGCGCGCGGGCTGCATGCACCTCCCGAACGGCGCCCGATTTCTTCGTTTGGTTGTACCCATCGAGTCACGGCTGTTGTCTGACAGTGCATGAAGCACTCACCGGCGGGGCGGCCGATTTCCGCCTTGTATTCACCATGCGAGGGGGTACGACGCCGTCCTGCGGCGAGTGCGAGCTCGCGTACGCACATAACACTTACCATGTCCTCGCACGGATGGCGTACAAAGATACAAAGCTGGCGCCGCCCGCGCCCGCGAGTATACTGACCCAGGTCGCCGCCGTAGCACGGCTGATGCGGCCGCGACGCTGTGTTCTGAGTCGCGTCCTGGGGACGCCGCCGCTACAGGAATGCGCCCGTCTTGCCTGACGCATGCCAGGGAAGACGCCGTCCGCAAACGGGAGCGTGCGTGCGAAGCGGCAGGGCGCCGGGACGCTCGTCGAGGGCTGGCGCGTTTATTCCGGCGGGCGCCGAGTGTGCAGGAAGTCTGCGCAGTTCGGTTCTGCTCTAGTCACGGCGAAAGTCAGTCCATGCGCGCACCACATGAGTGCGAGTCAACGTACCAAATGGCGGAGCAAATGGACGTGAAGCCGAGACGTGGCGGGCGATTCTCTGGGTGCACCCCCGAAAATGCGCGAAACGGTCGATTGTGGGACTTGCTCCGTTCGTGCTGAAACTTGGCAGGCGCATTACATATGCTCCAGCGACCGTCCACACGAAGGTTCAGTGCGCGGGCATGCGATTACACTGCGGCGGCGGCCTTGAGAGTCCGGTGTTGTCCTGATGACGGCGCAGCGCGAGGGATCCCTCCGCATCACCGTGCGCATGACGGCGCAGGCCCCGTCCTTCCACGAGAGCGTGGCAGCATGCGTACGAAGTGACGGGGCGCCGGGGCGGGCGTCCGGAGCGGGGCGGGCGTCCGGAGCGGGGCGGGGGGTATTTTCGTGCACGCCCGCGGCATAAGTCCGCGCAAAGAGCGCGCAGCTCGCTTCCGCTCTGAACACGTCAAATGTCAGCGCAGACGTGCACAGTGTATATAAGAACATGCCTACCAAGTTGCGAGCCCAGGAGATGCGAAGCTGATGCGCGGTCGGCGGGTTTCTGAACCGATCCTCGAAAACGCGCGAAATTGTTGATTTTGAGACTTGCTTCGTTCGCGCTGAAACTTGGCAGGCGTATTTCGTATGTTCGAACGACTATCCTCACAAGAAACCAGCGCGCGCGTAGGCGAATACGGCTGCCCGCGCACGATTTTGTGTTTGCGTCCATGAAATGACGGAAATCAGCGCAAATGAGATCTTCGCGGACCGGCCCGAAACTTGCAGGGTATATGCGCCCCGGTACTGGCATACTGGCGTCGAGAGGGCGAGTGTGGCGGTTGCGTCGTTGAGCCGCGCGAGAGGGATCTTTCGCAAATGCGAGAAAGATTGGGCCGCAGTTCTTCACGGCGACTTGCTACGCGGCGGGCGTCGTATAGGGGAGCCGAGGAGATGCGAGGGGCATGCACGGACGTGGAATCGACGCCGGAGGGTGCACGGGACAGTGCGCTGACGACATTGCGAGACGCGTGCCGAAGTGCTCCGGGAATGGCTAGAAATCACTAATAGTAAGCTTGTTTCGTGCTGGGAGATCTAATGGGGCACCTGAACGATACTGAAAGAAGCTTCAGATAGCCCCGCGGGCGGCGCGCGGGACACAGGGCGCCATACGAGGCCGATACGAGGGCGGCTTGCAGTGCGAAGGTGTTCCCGGCTGCGGTGACTGATTGAGGGACTTGTGCGCCCGAGGATGTTAGATACATGTTGCGTCGACGTTCTGCGATGTTCGCTTTGTGCCGCAGATGGGTTGCTCAGCGTGCTCGAAGGAAACGAGCGCGGCCCATGGGAGAGCAGAAGGAAGATGTGATCGAGCGCTGAGCAGTTCCAAAGTTCCATATCAGGCAGGCATACCAAACTCCAAGATTCAAGCGCCGGCTCATCGAAACACGTTCACACTTTTGCTACGGTCTCGCTCAGCCCGTGCGACGCGCGTGAGAATCAAAAGATGGCAGTATATACGACATAAACAGTGTGCTCTCCCACCAAGCCAAGATAGCAAATTATGTCCACAACGCCGGGCATCTAGTACTCCAGTGCAGCACCCATGCACGCCATCCCGGCCATCGCAAGGGCGAGCCAGTCCTCCTCCGTCACCTGCAAGAAGCTCCCCACCGGGTCGTTCGTCATGCAGGGCATCCCGAGCCCGTCGCCGCCCTGCTGCGACCCCGCCACCGCCCGCCCGTGTCCTCCCGTCCGAGTCGAGCACGTACGCCGCGCTCTTGATGCCCTCCTTCGGGAGTATGCGCGCGCGGCGGTACGGACCGTCCAGCTTCCGCCCCCGGGGCACCTTTGTGTCCCAGCGCTGGATGTGCGGGCACGCGGGCGCGTCGGGCACCGCGGACGGCTGTGTCGAGGTGAGCTGCACACCGAGCGCATGCAGGCTCGCGGGGTGCAGCACGACGGCTGGGACGACAGTCGGGGGCGACGGCGCGGGCGCGGGCGTGCTGCTGGGATAGACGGAGTGCGCATCGCGGCGGGCGTCCGCGACGAAGTCCGCGCTGGCGCGCTCGAAGTGCATCGTGCCGTCGTCCCAGAGGCGAAGGAGCCGCTGCAGGACGGGGATCCCGCCGCGGATGCTGTTGAAGCTGACGTAGGGAAGGTCGCTTGGCCATCCAACGAGCCGGACTCCGTGCGCGATGACGACGAATTTGGCGTAGCGGTCGACGGCGTAGTGGAGGTGTGCGCCCTCGTCGCCGACGAGCTCCCCTGGTGAGCGGTGAGTGTCAGGAACAAACCGCGCATGGACACGAATGAAGACTCACGGTACTTGGCTGTCATCTTCGTACGCAGCTCGGTGCACAGGCCGGCGTGCCTGGTAATGCGGGGTGCGGCGTTCGGATCGAAGTCGGCCGCGGTCAAGACAGAGAAAGCGGGGCGTTTGGGGGCCATTCGGGCGGACGAAGGGGTGTGCGGGTGCTCCCTGGGCGCATCCTGCGCGACGGGTTTAAGAGCGTGTCAACAATGGGGGCGGGCGAGCGTAAATTGCATCGCATAGGCACACACCGTCGAGGGCAGGAGTGTGGTTGCTCGGAACCTTGGCGCAGCCGGCCCGCGAGGTGGAGAATCTTGCTCCGAAGTGGAAAACTGTCGCGCTGGTATTCGCTCATTCGTGTTCGGACGCGCGAGGCTTGCTGGGCGTAGCTCTGGCCGCGTGAAGGCCATCGTGGCTGCCAGTGGTAGCACGCGCATTGGCGTCGACACTCTGCGCGAGTCCTGTTCGCGCGATGCATTGTACTGTATTCGTCGTCTGGTACTGCCTCTTGCACGCGCGCACACCGGTATTCTCTGCTGGATTGTGCGACTGCTCAATGGCAATATACATGTCGTCCGAGAAGGGAGTTTACTTACATTATACGATACCGAGGCCGTCGCGCAGTCCCTGAGTCTTCATTTACGCGTGTACGTATTTGCTAACCTCCTGAAAAGCAAAACAGTCAACCATTATTCCTTACTCGCGCGTCGGTAGCCGAGAATCGGCGATGCTCTCCGCCAAGTGCAACGCCCTCGCCTGAGTGCGAACCTACCCATGCCCGCGTCGGGGAGCGAGCCTCTCGCGCGAACCGCTAGAACACCCGCCGCGCGCCGCGCTGCAGCCTCCCGCGCACCGCCAGACGACCTAGAGCAAACGGTGAGCTCCCCCAGACCGCCGACGCACGACACGCGCCCCGCCGAGCCAACCACCGCGCACCCACCGCCCCGGCGTGCGCACGCTTCTATCACGCTTCCGCCCCGCCCACTGGCGCCGCGCCCCGAGGAGCACCACGCGCGACGTCGACGCTCCGCCGCGGCCGGGCCCGCACACCATGCCGGCGCGACGCTGTTCGGGGCGGCGAACTCCCGCTCGAGCCCAAACTATACACGTCCGCGCACCGGCGCGCGCCCCCCGTAGTCCCCGTGCGGCGATCACCTGCTGCAGATCGGGCGTCTCGGCTGCGGGCGTGCCCGCACCAGCGACGCGGGCGCGAGCACGGCGGGGCGCCCGCGCCGACGCGTCCGTCGCTGGGGATGGGGAGGCGAGGAGGCGCATTGCGGGCCGGGAGGGGGGCGGGCGTGCCGCGTCCTCAGGCTGTTGCAGTGGTGCATGCGGCGCGGACGCCCGACGGCGAGCTCGACGACGGTGTGCGCGCAGGAGACAGCCCCGGGAGAAGCCCACCGTGTGCGTGTGCGTTGTGGGTCCATGTCGCGCACGCCAGTCGCCGCGCACACGTCCGCCGCACACGCATACGGTCGCCGGGCCTCGTCGGCTCCCGTCCGCGAAGCACCCGCGTGCGCGTTGCGCGTCCCCAGCTGACAGCAACAAATTTCTGCATTGCGCGTGCAAGTCCTGTGCGCGCTCGATCGCCGTCCGTCCGCCGAGCGCGCGAGGGGCGCGTCGGGGTGCTGAAACGGGAACGTGTCCCGCCGTCCTGCTGTTTTCGGCGTGGGCTCAGGGCGTTGGCCCGACGTCGTCGCGATCCGGTGCGGCGCGTGCGCGCGAGCACGAGGTCTTGGGAGGATCCGCGTGTGCTCTGGGCCAGTGGACGCGGTGGACGAGGCGGCCGTCGGCGTGCATGCCGTTTCTCGCAGTTGTAGAAGTATATTCTATGCAAATACGACCTATGTTGTGTGTAGTAGAGCCTGTGCGATGCGGCGTCAGCAGGAGGCGGAGGGCTTGCAGGAATAGTCAGAAGCGAAACCACACCGAGTCCTGGCATCTTCGCTGCCTCGCGCATATGCAAAGTCCCCGCGCGACGTCGGGACGCTGGTGTACGCGCACTCCACGTCGCGCGGTGACGGCACGGCGAACGGAATCGTCTCGTCTATTGCCCTCTTCGTCGGCGCACGAGACGCATTCGCGCACAGCTACGCACGGCGCGCGCGGACGAGGGCGCGGGCATGCGAACAAGGCATGCCCGTCCCCACGCCCGCCGCACGTCCGAGCCCGTGTCCGAGCAGGGCCCGGGCACGCGATCGGGGCCCGCACCTGCACGCCGTGAAAATGGTGTATGTATTGTGCTCACCTTGTCTCATCCCCACACCCCGCCCCGCAGGAACCCCCAGGTGCGTACCGCTCTTGCTCGTAGGCCACGCTCATCGTCCAGCTCTTAGTCCTCCCGCGCACGAGCTGGGGATATCGTTTGCCGCACGGCCTGGCGGTATTCAGGCGGCGAGCGGGCGCACTGACCTCGACGATGCCCACCGGCTCCATCCAGGCTGTGGTACGTACGTGCATGCGCTCACGCGCCGCATGCTACACTCACCGTCTGCGTAGATGCGGCGCACGTCGCGGCTCGACTAACGCGCCTGTCGCACGAATGTACGTACCTATCTTCACTATTGCTACAAACGATGTACTTACTATTTGAGATGTGCAGGTGTGGCGCATTCGCGCACGCATCGGACTGGACAACATCGGCGCGGCGTGCAGACTAACGCGCCGCCTTCGCCATGCGCACGGCGCGACGTACGCCAGGGTTTATCGTGGGCAGGCGCATGCCGCCGTCGGCCGTCTCGTTTGCGGGCGCGTAGTAGAACGCGTTAGATACGGCTGGTGTCGCAGCCGTAGCATGCTTGTATGCGTGGTATGTAGTCGCGAGCGTCGGCGCGGGCCAGTGGACTTGGGTGGATGCGGGGGGCACGGCGGGAGGGAGGCCGGGGACAGGAGGGCAGCGCCGGAGCGCCGGAGCAGCGGGCGGTGGGCGTGCACAGCGGCAGGACGGGGGCCAGAGGCAGGGGAGCGAGGGCGGGCACAGGGCGAGAGAGGCGGTCGAGCGCGGGGAATGGGAGAGCAGAGGGGCGTTGCCTAAACGGGCCCTGGACAGTCTGCGGCGCACGGCGAAAGCTGGGGCGAGCGGGGCTGCTGCAGAGGGCGCCGGCTGCGGGGAGTGTGATGGTCTGCGGACACGGTGCCGCCTGGGCGCGACACACTATGCTGGATTGGCTCTTTGGCTGCGCCGGCCGCGGTGTTGGCCAATCTAATGTGTCGGTGTGGAGTGGACGACTGGCGTAGGGGCGAGGCTCGCAGCCTGCGCAAGTTCTGGAGGATGAGATCAGGCACGTCGTGCGGCGAGTGCGGGGAGTGCCGGCGGCAAGGAGGAAGCGCAATTGGGCCACGCATTAATTACCGTCCAAGTGCCGCCGGCGAGATATTGTGTTCCGTCGGCGCCGGCGAGCTATCCTCGGCGTGGGCTCCTGCGTCGGCCGCCGCCCATCGTGCGGCGTTGCGCAAGTAAGTACTGGCAAAGTGCGGGGGTTAAAAACCGGTGGAACGTGAGTCGAGATTTACAGGCACGACGCGCAATTGCTTTGATCGGGCGACTCGGAGCTCCCGGAACCTCGGAGGACAGCTTCAAGCTTGGGCACGGCGCGGAGCCGCGGCAGAAGATCCAAGGGAGTGGGAGGATGTTGGAACGGAGCGCGGTAGAGCGCGGTCTGCTAAGTCCCTGCCAGACGCGTTTATACCCGCCTCCCCGCACCGCATCCCCTCCCTGTCTGCTTCTTGTCTTCCCGCCACCACCATCTCCTCCTCTCTTGTTCCCTTCTTGTCTTCCTGCCGCCGCCAACATCTCCTCTCTCGCCCCATCCTACGCCCCGCCTCAGCTGCTCCCCGCTCCTCTACTTCCTCGTCCTACCCACCTTCACATCATTGGCACAGATCAACCCGTTACTCCCATGCCGTCCTCGCCCCCCGAAGCCCAACAAGCCTCGTTCAAGTCGCAACTCCCCACCCCCAGGCTCTCCCCCCAGTCCGTCCCATCCGGCCCCCCTAGCGACCGCCGCCATCCCGAAAGCGAATCCATGTCCGTCGCTTTCGTAAAGGGCCCAAAGCGAAAGCGACTGAGCAAGGTGCGTCTCGCCCTCCTCCCTGCGTCGCTCTACCCCCAACCACCATCCGTAGGCATGCGATGCCTGCCACAAGAGCAAACGCCGGTGCGACGGAACCGGTAAGTCCACTTGTTCCGGGCATTTGCTCATCGCGTTCACACTCTGCGCGTTAGCCCCTTGCGCCAATTGGTAAGCCCCCAGTCGATAGCATGTGCAGCTGTTGACCATCCGCAGTTATTACGCATCGAAGAACTGCACGTACACCGATGCGGCCGGACGCCCTGTGCCAGCTCCCAGAAACCCCAATCCCGAACGCCCTATTACGGCCTCTATAACCACGGTATATGCCTTGTCCAATCAGCTGACGGAGGTTCTAAACGTGCTTTTCCGCAGATCTCCCCGGCCTCTGAGCCGCTGCCATGGGCAGAGCAGGCAACAGCAGATGCGCCACCAAGCGCACCTCAGAACGGGATCGAACGCAACCCTACTTCAAAACGTTCCCGGCGCGGCCAGCCCGGCGGGGGCTCAAGCCCGCCCTCGGGCTCGAAGACTGAATGCTCCCCAGAGCGCGGAAACTCAGCGCTGCTGGACCCTGCAACGACCCACGAGCTCGTGAACAGTATGTTCTGTTCTGCCTCACAATCACCTCCGCTATTTTTAATCATCGCGCCGTAGTCTTCTTCGCACACTGCAATCCTCAGCGGATGATACTCCACAAGCCGTCTTTTTCCGCTGCCCTCAGCCTCAACAAGGTCCCGCTTCATCTGGTGCTCACCGTGTGCGCTCTCGCAGCGCCTCTCAGCAAGTCTGTCGCTGCGAAAGCCTCCCACGCTCGCCTCGCTGGCGTCCCATTTTTCCAGGAAGCTTTGTCGCTCATGTTCGACAACTCAGGGCGGTTGTTATGTGAACCGTCCGTGAGTACGGCTCAGGCACTGTGTCTGCTTGAGATGCACGAAGTGGCGGCGAGCCACTCGTGGACCCGTCACTACAGGTACTTCGGTGGGTCATATGTCCGCCTTCTTGTGTGAAAGAAATCGAGCGCGCTGATCATCACGAATTAATTCCCGCGTGTGGTTGCGCGGAAGCAGAGCTGGCGCTACAGGTCCTCGAGGACGGTCTGCAGGTGCACCACTCCGACAATACTGCTCCGCCGTCGCCGACGAACTCCGAAGCCCTCATTGAGTTTATCGACCGCGAGTGCACGCGACGGTGTTTCTGGCTGATACAGTCCATGGGGTGGATCAGCAACATATACACCCGCAAGCCTATTTGCCGCGCATGGCCGAGCTCGCAGATCTCGTCCGGCTACCCATAGACGAGACCACGTTCGAGCTTGCCGTGCTGTCGAGTTCTGCCAGTAAGTGCCACGCCGTTGAGAACGCTCCCGCTCCGCAGCGCTCATCCTGTGCTCAGCCTCCGAGTACTTGCGCCGACCTGCACCCCGGACAAGGTATGCGTCGCAGTTCGGACACATGTGCCGCATACTGGAACTATATCACAACGTGGAAACAATCATCGGTAGGTCTTGGGACCCGCTAAGTTCTGTTTGAGAACGCTCTCATTCGGTGCCGCTAGCTACTAAAGATGGACCAGAACGTGTGGCCGCCATCGCAGCCATCAAGCCCTCGTTAGACGTACGTACCCTCGCTTTCTCGACCGGTCCGGTGGCTGAAGATTCCCGGACACAGGCGTGGCATGAGTCCCTACCAGGACATCTCAAATTTACGGAGGAGAACCTCGAGACCCAGGTCACGATGTTCGAGACATCCTCAAACTCGGGCGTTTGGTGCTACTGTTTCATGCACGCGATGTACCCGTGCTGTTATCTCGCGATACTCGAGGTGAGCCCGCAGTCCGTCGTGCGACGTGCGACGCGAACGCACGCGCGCACGGCGCCGCGTCTGCAGCCGGAGCAGGATCACTGACCACGCCCGTTTTGTCGCCAGGGCCAGGGAATGCTCTCGGAACCGATACCGTGGGTCCGGGAGCAGCTGAATAGGCGTGTGCACGGTGCCGAGCGTGCGCGGGCGGGCGCGGACCGGCGGCGGATGTGTTTGCAGAAAGAATCGAATAGACTGCGTGGACAGTGGGGAGGAGTACTCGACGGTGCGCGGGTAGCGGGGAGTAGTACTCGACGAGGGGGGGTAGTGGGGAGGTGTTCCCGACGGTGGACAGTGGGGAGGAGCACCCGACGGTGGGCGATGGAGGTGCTCGACAGTGGGCGATGCCAGAAGGTGAGCATTCGGTAGACACACCGCAGTCGTTGTAAGAGTCGCAGCAATATATTTTATTACTTCTCGGACAACGTACAGAGGGCACGGCGGTACTCTACACTATGCTACTCGCGATATGTTCATCCCGCTCGCCCTCTCTCCGACTGCGCCGCCGCCGACGGCTCGATGTACATACCAAAGACGTGAACTCGCGCCATCCGGAGCCCACGCGCACTTGCGCGAGCAATGGCGACGATGGCCGCCCCGCAGACTCACGCCGCCCGCCAGGGGACGCCGCGCTCGTTGCCGTGTTCGCCCTGCGCTCCCGTTCTCTGGCCGCGCGAGGATGGCGGCGGGTCCGCTGCGCCCGCACCGTAGCTGGATTTCACCCCGGAGTTTGTGTGTTTCGCCGCTGGTGGCCCGCACGTTGTCGTATCGCGCACCCCGCGTCGGCCCACTTTGCGGTCGCGTCCGAACCTCTGCGCGCAAGCCGCACTCCCTCGTTTGTCCATCCGGCTGCCCCACAACGGTTCCACGCTGGTGCCAGAGCCTACCGACATGCGTCGAGTCGAAGGCGCGCGGCGCTGCGCGAACAGTGTCAGAAATGGAACACCGCGACTGTATCGAAATCGAGACTTGCTTTCAGGACATCCCAACGCCAGCCCTCCCCGGGCGCCGCGCTACGCCGCCCACCGGTCGCGTTGAGAAGTCGACCGCCGCTGCACGGCGGCGTGCGGATACGCAGCCCGTCGACTTGGACGTTCGAGTTGCGCACGTTGGGCTCCGTTCTCCCGGGCGACTTCGTCGCTTCGTGCACCGACCGGTACTGTCCCGGCGAGTCCAGTGCGTGCAGGGCGTGCAGCGGAAGCCCTTGTAAAGTATGAGAGTGCAGCAAACTACAAACGGACGGCGTACTCACCTCTTACGCGTCGCTGTCTGTGGATACGGCTCTCTGCTCGAGCACCTTGCCTCAGGCTCACCTCGGATCGCGGCGAGTGGCGGGGGATGAAAACGACAGAGGGAGGGGAACCAGGACGGCAGAGGAAGGGGAGCCGGCAGCGCAGAGGGCGGGGTCGCGGGAGCCGTCGTAGCGGGGGGAGGGGGGCGTGGGGGCAGCGCGGACGCAGGGGGCACAACCATACTTATGTGATGTACTCACGGGGAACCGAAATGATGCACGTCAGCTTCCGGAGCGCGCGGGCTGTATGTACCTCCCGAACGGCGCCCGATTTCTTCGTTTGGTTGTACCCATCGAGTCACGGCTGTTGTCTGACAGCACTGAAAGCGCATAAAGCACTCGCCGGCGGGGCGGCCGATTTCCACCTTGTATTCGCCACGCGAGGGGGTACGACGCCGTCCTACGGCGAGTGCGAGCTCGCGTACGCACATAACACTTACCATGTCCTCACACGCATGACGTGCAAAGATACAAAGCTGGCGCCGCCTGGGCCCGCGAGTATACTGACATCGGAAAGTCGCCGCCGTAGCACGGCTGATGCGGCCGCGACGCTGTGTTCTGAGCTGCGTCCTGGGGACGCCACCGCGACAGGAATGCGCCCGTCTTCCCTGACGCATGGCAGGGAAGACGCCGTCCGCAAACGGGAGCATGCGCGCGAAGCAGCGGGGCGCCGGGACGCTCGTCGAGGGCTGGCGCGTTTATTCCGGCGGGCGCCGAGTGTGCAGGAAGTCTGCGCAGTTCGGTTCTGCTCTAATCACGGCGAAAGTCAGCCCATGCGCGCACCACACGAGTGCGAGTCAACGTACCAAATGGCGGAGCAAATGGACGTGAAGCCGAGACGCGGCGGGCGATTCTCTGGACGCGCCCCCGAAAATGCGCGAAACGGTCGATTGTGGGACTTGCTCCGTTCGTGCTGAAACTTGGCAGGCGCATTCCGTATGCTCCAACGACCGTCCCCACGAGGGTTCAGCGCGCGGGCACGCGATTACAGTGCTGCGGCGGCCTTGAGAGTCCGGTGTTGTCCTGATGACGGCGCAGCGCGAGGGATCCCTCTGCATCACCGTGCGCATGACGGGGCAGGCACCGTCCTTCCACGAGAGCGTGGCAGTATGCGTACGAAGTGACGGGGCGCCGGGGCGGGCGTCCGGAGCGGGGCGGGGGGTATTTTCGTGCGCGCCCACGGCATAAGTCCGCGCAAAGAGCGCGCAGCTCGCTTCCGCTCTGAACACGTCAAATGTCAGCGCAGGCGTGCACAGTGTATATAAGAACATGCCTACCAAGTTGCGAGCTCAGGAGATGCGAAGCCGATGCGCGGTCGGCAGGTTTCTGAACCGATCCTCGAAAACGCGCGAAATTGTTGATTTTGAGACTTGCTTCGTTCGCGCTGAAACTTGGCAGGCGTATTTCGTATGTTCGAACGACTATCCTCACAAGAAACCAGCGCGCGCGTAGGCGAATACGGCTGCCCGCGCACGATTTTGTGTTTGCGTCCATGAAATGACGGAAATCAGCGCAAATGAGATCTTCGCGGACCGGCCCGAAACTTGCAGGGTATATGCGCCCCGGTACTGGCATACTGGCGTCGAGAGGGCGAGTGTGGCGGTTGCGTCGTTGAGCCGCGCGAGAGGGATCTTTCGCAAATGCGAGAAAGATTGGGCCGCAGTTCTTCACGGCGACTTGCTACGCGGCGGGCGTCGTATAGGGGAGCCGAGGAGATGCGAGGGGCATGCACGGACGTGGAATCGACGCCGGAGGGTGCACGGGACAGTGCGCTGACGACATTGCGAGACGCGTGCCGAAGTGCTCCGGGAATGGCTAGAAATCACTAATAGTAAGCTTGTTTCGTGCTGGGAGATCTAATGGGGCACCTGAACGATACTGAAAGAAGCTTCAGATAGCCCCGCGGGCGGCGCGCGGGACACAGGGCGCCATACGAGGCCGATACGAGGGCGGCTTGCAGTGCGAAGGTGTTCCCGGCTGCGGTGACTGATTGAGGGACTTGTGCGCCCGAGGATGTTAGATACATGTTCCGTCAACGTTCTGCGATGTTCGCTTCGTGCCGCAGATGGGTTGCTCAGCGTGCTCGAAGGAAACGAGCGCGGCCCATGGGAGAGCAGAAGGAAGATGTGATCGAGCGCTGAGCAGTTCCAAAGTTCCATATCAGGCAGGCATACCAAACTCCAAGATTCAAGCGCCGGCTCATCGAAACACGTTCACACTTTTGCTACGGTCTCGCTCAGCCCGTGCGACGCGCGTGAGAATCAAAACATGGCAATATATACGACATAAACAGTGTGCGCTACTAACAAGCCAAGATAGCAAAATATGTCCACAACGCCGGGCATCTAGTACTCCAGTGCAGCACCCATGCACGCCATCCCGGCCATCGCAAGGGCGAGCCAGTCCTCCTCCGTCACCTGCAAGAAGCTCCCCACCGGGTCGTTCGTCATGCAGGGCATCCCGAGCACATCGCCGCCCTGCTGCGACTCCGCCACTGCCCCGCCCGCGTCCTCCTCGTCCGAGTCGAGCACGTACGCCGCGCTCTTGATGCCCTCCTTCGGGAGCACGCGTGCGCGGCGGTACGGACCGCTGAGCTTCCGGCCCCGGGGCACCTTCGTGTCCCAGCGCTGGATGGGCGGGCACGCGGGCGCGTCGGGCACCGCGGACGGCTGTGTCGAGGTAAGCTGCACACCGAGCACGTGCAGGCTCGCGGGGTGCAGCACGACGGCCGGGACGACAGTCGGGGGCGACGGCGCAGGCGCGGGCGTGCTGCTGGGATAGACGGAGTGCGCATCGCGGCGGGCGTCCGCGACGAAGTCCGCGCTGGCGCGCTCGAAGTGCATCGTGCCGTCGTCCCAGAGGCGAAGGAGCCGCTGCAGGACGGGGATCCCGCCGCGGATGCTGTTGAAGCTGACGTAGGGAAGGTCGCTTGGCCACCCGACGAGCCGGACTCCGTGCGCGATGACGACGAATTTGGCGTAGCGGTCGACGGCGTAGTGGAGGTGTGCGCCCTCGTCGCCGACGAGCTCCCCTGGTGAGCGGTGAGTGTCAAACTGCGCATGGACACGAATGAAGACTCACGATACTTGGCTGTCATCTTCGTACGCAGCTCGGTGCACAGGCCGGCGTGCCGGGTGATGCGGGGCGCAGCGTTCGGATCGAAGTCGGCCGCGGTCAAGACAGAGAAAGCGGGGTGTTTGGGGGCCATTCGGGCGGACGAAGGGGTGTGCGGGTGCTCCCTGGGCGCATCCTGCGCGACGGGTTTAAGAGCGTGTCAACAATGGGGGCGGGCGAGCGTAAATTGCATCGCATAGGCACACACCGTCGAGGGCAGGAGTGTGGTTGCTCGGAACCTTGGCGCAGCCGGCCCGCGAGGTGGAGAATCTTGCTCCGAAGTGGAAAACTGTCGCGCTGGTATTCGCTCATTCGTGTTCGGACGCGCGAGGCTTGCTGGGCGTAGCTCTGGCCGCGTGAAGGCCATCGTGGCTGCCAGTGGTAGCACGTGCATTGGCATCGACACTCTGCGCGAGTCCTGTTCGCGCGATGTATTGTACTGTATTCGTCGTCTGGTACTGCCTCTTGCGCGCGCGCACACCGGTATTCTCTGCTGGACTATGCGACTGCTCAATGGCAATATACATGTCGTCCGAGAAGGGAGTTTACTTACATTATACGATACCGAGGCCGTCGCGCAGGTCCCTGAGTCTTCATTACGCGTGTACGTATTTGCTAACCTCCTGGAAAAGCAAATCAGTCGACCGTTATTCCTTACTTGCGCCTTGGTAGCCGAGAATCGGCGATGCTCTCCCGCCGAGTGCAACGCCCTCGCCTGAGGGCGAACCTAGCGTTGCCCGTGCCCGCGTCGGGGAGCGAGCCTCTCGTGCGACCTGCTAGAACACCCGCCGCGCGCCGCACTGCAACCTCCCGCGCACCGCCAGACGACCTAGAGCAAACGGTGAGCTCCCCAGACCGCCGACGCACAGCGCGCACCCCGCCGAGCCAACCACCGCGCACCCCACCGCCCCGGCGTGCGCACGCTTCTATCACGCTTCCGCCCCGCCCACTGGCGCCGCGCCCCGAGGAGCACCACGCGCGACGTCGACGCTCCGCCGCGGCCGGGCCCGCACACCATGACGGCGCGACGCTGTTCGGGGCGGCGAACTCCCGCTCGAGCCCAAACTATACACGTCCGCGCACCGGCGCGCGCCCCCCGTAGTCCCCGTGCGGCGATCACCTGCTGCAAATCGGGCGTCTCGTCTGCGGGCGCGCCCGCACCAGCGACGCGGGCGCGAGCACGGCGGGGCGCCCGCACCGACGCGTCCGTCGCTGGGGATGGGGAGGCGAGGAGGCGCGTTGCGGCCGGGAGGGGGGCGGGCGTGCCGCGTCCTCAGGCTGTTGCAGTGGTGCATGCGGCGCGGACGCCCGACGGCGAGCTCGACGACGGTGTGCGCGCAGGAGACAGCCCCGGGAGAAGCCCACCGTGTGCGTGTGCGTTGTGGGTCCATGTCGCGCACGCCAGTCGACGCGCACACGTCCGCCGCACACGCATACGGTCGCCGGGCGTCGTCGGCTCCCGTCCGCGAAGCACCCGCGTTGCGCGTTGCGCGTCCCCAGCTGACAGCAACAAATTTCTGCATTGCGCGTGCAAAGTCCTGTGCGCGCTCGATCGCCGTCCGTCCGCCGAGCGCGCGAGGGGGCGCGTCGGGGTGCTGAAACGGGAACGTGCCCCGCCGTCCTGCTGTTTTCGGCGTGGGCTCAGGGCGTTGGGCCGACGTCGTCGCGATCCGGTGCGGCGCGTGCGCGCGAGCACGAGGGTCTTGGGAGGATCCGCGTGTGCTCTGGGCCAGTGGACGCGGTGGACGAGGCGGCCGTCGGCGTGCATGCCGTTTCTCGCAGTTGTAGATGGTATATTCTATGCAAATACGACCTATGTTGTGTGTAGTACAGCCTGTGCGATGCAGCGTCAGCAGGAGGCGGAGGGCTTGCAGGAATAAGTCAGAAGCGAAACCACACCGAGTCCTGGCATCTTCGCTGCCTCGCGCATATGCAAAGTCCCCGCGCGACGTCGGGACGCTGGTGTACGCGCACTCCACGTCGCGCGGTGACGGCACGGCGAACGGAATCGTCTCGTCTATTGCCCTCTTCGTCGGCGCACGAGACGCATTCGCGCACAGCTACGCACGGCGCGCGCGGACGAGGGCGCGGGCATGCGAACAAGGCATGCCCGTCCCCACGCCCGCCGCACGTCCGAGCCCGTGTCCGAGCAGGGCCCGGGCACGCGATCGGGGCCCGCACCTGCACGCCGTGAAAATGGTGTATGTATTGTGCTCACCTTGTCTCATCCCCACACCCCGCCCCGCAGGAACCCCCAGGTGCGTACCGCTCTTGCTCGTAGGCCACGCTCATCGTCCAGCTCTTAGTCCTCCCGCGCACGAGCTGGGGATATCGTTTGCCGCACGGCCTGGCGGTATTCAGGCGGCGAGCGGGCGCACTGACCTCGACGATGCCCACCGGCTCCATCCAGGCTGTGGTACGTACGTGCATGCGCTCACGCGCCGCATGCTACACTCACCGTCTGCGTAGATGCGGCGCACGTCGCGGCTCGACTAACGCGCCTGTCGCACGAATGTACGTACCTATCTTCACTATTGCTACAAACGATGTACTTACTATTTGAGATGTGCAGGTGTGGCGCATTCGCGCACGCATCGGACTGGACAACATCGGCGCGGCGTGCAGACTAACGCGCCGCCTTCGCCATGCGCACGGCGCGACGTACGCCAGGGTTTATCGTGGGCAGGCGCATGCCGCCGTCGGCCGTCTCGTTTGCGGGCGCGTAGTAGAACGCGTTAGATACGGCTGGTGTCGCAGCCGTAGCATGCTTGTATGCGTGGTATGTAGTCGCGAGCGTCGGCGCGGGCCAGTGGACTTGGGTGGATGCGGGGGGCACGGCGGGAGGGAGGCCGGGGACAGGAGGGCAGCGCCGGAGCGCCGGAGCAGCGGGCGGTGGGCGTGCACAGCGGCAGGACGGGGGCCAGAGGCAGGGGAGCGAGGGCGGGCACAGGGCGAGAGAGGCGGTCGAGCGCGGGGAATGGGAGAGCAGAGGGGCGTTGCCTAAACGGGCCCTGGACAGTCTGCGGCGCACGGCGAAAGCTGGGGCGAGCGGGGCTGCTGCAGAGGGCGCCGGCTGCGGGGAGTGTGATGGTCTGCGGACACGGTGCCGCCTGGGCGCGACACACTATGCTGGATTGGCTCTTTGGCTGCGCCGGCCGCGGTGTTGGCCAATCTAATGTGTCGGTGTGGAGTGGACGACTGGCGTAGGGGCGAGGCTCGCAGCCTGCGCAAGTTCTGGAGGATGAGATCAGGCACGTCGTGCGGCGAGTGCGGCGAGTGCCGGCGGCAAGGAGGAAGCGCAATTGGGCCACGCATTAATTACCGTCCAAGTGCCGCCGGCGAGATATTGTGTTCCGTCGGCGCCGGCGAGCTATCCTCGGCGTGGGCTCCTGCGTCGGCCGCCGCCCATCGTGCGGCGTTGCGCAAGTAAGTACTGGCAAAGTGCGGGGGTTAAAAACCGGTGGAACGTGAGTCGAGATTTACAGGCACGACGCGCAATTGCTTTGATCGGGCGACTCGGAGCTCCCGGAACCTCGGAGGACAGCTTCAAGCTTGGGCACGGCGCGGAGCCGCGGCAGAAGATCCAAGGGAGTGGGAGGATGTTGGAACGGAGCGCGGTAGAGCGCGGTCTGCTAAGTCCCTGCCAGACGCGTTTATACCCGCCTCCCCGCACCGCATCCCCTCCCTGTCTGCTTCTTGTCTTCCCGCCACCACCATCTCCTCCTCTCTTGTTCCCTTCTTGTCTTCCTGCCGCCGCCAACATCTCCTCTCTCGCCCCATCCTACTCCCCGCCTCAGCTGCTCCCCGCTCCTCTACTTCCTCGTCCTACCCACCTTCACATCATTGGCACAGATCAACCCGTTACTCCCATGCCGTCCTCGCCCCCCGAAGCCCAACAAGCCTCGTTCAAGTCGCAACTCCCCACCCCCAGGCTCTCCCCCCAGTCCGTCCCATCCGGCCCCCCTAGCGACCGCCGCCATCCCGAAAGCGAATCCATGTCCGTCGCTTTCGTAAAGGGCCCAAAGCGCAAGCGACTGAGCAAGGTGCGTCTCGCCCTCCTCCCAGCGTCGTTCTCCCCCAACCACCATCCGTAGGCATGCGATGCCTGCCACAAGAGCAAACGCCGGTGCGACGGAACCGGTAAGTCCCACTTGTTCCGGGCATTTGCTCATCGCGTTCACACTCTGCGCGTTAGCCCCTTGCGCCAATTGGTAAGCCCCCAGTCGATAGCATGTGCAGCTGTTGACCATCCGCAGTTATTACGCATCGAAGAACTGCACGTACACCGATGCGGCCGGACGCCCTGTGCCAGCTCCCAGAAACCCCAATCCCGAACGCCCTATTACGGCCGCTATAACCACGGTATATGCCTTGTCCAATCAGCTGACGGAGGTTCTAAATGTGCTTTTCCGCAGATCTCCCCGGCCTCTGAGCCGCTGCCATGGGCAGAGCAGGCAACAGCAGATGCGCCACCAAGCGCACCTCAGAACGGGATCGAACGCGACCCTACTTCAAAACGTTCCCGGCGCGGCCAGCCCGGCGGGGGCTCAAGCCCGCCCTCGGGCTCGAAGACTGAATGCTCCCCAGAGCGCGGAAACTCAGCGCTGCTGGACCCTGCAACGACCCACGAGCTCGTGAACAGTATGTTCTGTTCTGCCTCACAATCACCTCCGCTATTTTTAATCATCGCGCCGTAGTCTTCTTCGCACACTGCAATCCTCAGCGGATGATACTCCACAAGCCGTCTTTTTCCGCTGCCCTCAGCCTCAACAAGGTCCCGCTTCATCTGGTGCTCACTGTGTGCGCTCTCAGCGCCTCTCAGCAAGTCTGTCGCTGCGAAAGCCTCCCACGCTCGCCTCGCTGGCGTCCCATTTTTCCAGGAAGCTTTGTCGCTCATGTTCGACAACTCAG